>JACEFZ010013301.1:65000-262500 GCA_014155875.1 Cepaea nemoralis
TTAAAAAAACAGCGCTCCAGGGCAAGATGGCATAAGATATGACTACATCAATATGTGTACCGACAACGAACTAGAGAAACTAGCAGACATGTACAATAACAGTATAGGGAGTGCTAGCATCAAGGAGGAGTGGTTACACAGCTACCTGATTCCCTTGCCGAAGCCTGGCAAAGACCACACAAAGCTTCAGGGATATCGAGTTATAACCATGCAGAATACAATAGGCAAGCTGCTGGAGATATTAGTTGCCAGAAACATATTAAGCAAGCTAGAAAGGCAAGGTGTTTTCCCACCTACCCTTTGAGGTTGCCGTCCAAAAATAGAAACCTCGACCAATGCAGCAGTTTTTGCCCATGATGTCTATGAAGATTTCCACTCAGGCATTGAAACATTTGCTACAGCTATTGATCTTGAGGACGTGTAAAACATAGTATCATTTGATTTTTTAATGTTTCAGCTTCTTCAAATCAAGATAAGTCTTTTTCTCCTTAGTTGGATCGCTGCAGCCCTCTTCCAACGGAAAGTAGTTTTTAGATGTCGCAGTTGGACTTTGGAACCAACAATATATCCTAGCCTACCACAGAGATCACCATTATCTCCGGTGCTGTTCAACGCCTACAAGGTGAGAATCACCAGCGAGCAAATCATAGGACCGGGGAGGACATTGTCGTATGCAGACGATGTTTTAGTGTATCGTGACGGTAAGGATAGAGATCAGGTTGCTGTGGAACTACAAACTGAACTCAATCGCATAAGCATTTTGTGTGGTAAAGCTGGGGCAATGGTCAACCCAACAAAGGCAACAGTGACATCGATCTCTTTCAATAACCATGTTGTCAACACTCCAACGCCAACTGTAAATCTGGGTTCAGAGACTGTGGAAAGAACGCAGGCAATGAGTTACCTGGGGATACGATTTTATTGAAGCCTGACTTATACTGAGCACGTAGACCAGGTGATAACAAAGACTAAGCGGGCTTTGGCTACGATATGGATGATGGCGGTGGCAAACTGTGAGCAGCGCCATCTATGTCTTCTTTACGAGGGTCTGGTCATTTCTGTTTTGGAGTATGCGATGGCGATCCTGACTCTCATCCATAAGCAGATAGAATGGATGGAAAGGATACAGAACGAAGTTAGGCGCATTATTCTTGGATGTACAAGAGATACAGCATGCAGAGCGCTGCGCTACCTTCTTGATTTTCCAACCATGAGGGTGTAGCGTAGCGTCAGCTACGATGATAAGGAATCTATCAAAGTGCTGTGGATAGACTTTCTACGAATAGAAAAATAGGTCACTGGAGAAGACAAGACTGAATAGCTCGTAATTCTAGGCGGAATAAAGGTCCCAGAACAAGTCTAATCTTCTGACAGTGTTCAGGCAGACAGGAATGGCGTACAACTATACTGGTTGGATACAGACAGTCTGCCAAGGTTGTCTAGCTACGTTGCCTGAAATAAAACAAAGCTCGAGCCCCCAACTCTAATAACTCTCAATGACACGGAGAAAGACAGAGTAAAATATATAACAGAGACAAACTTTCATATCTTCTCACTCTACTATGACTAAGGTTAATTAGGTAACAACTAGAGTTTGTAAAATTAAAATCACATTAACATTTAATATATGATAACACTTTGGGTGCTCCACTGGAGGCAGCCCTGTACATGAAAAGGGATACACTTCCCTGTATCCTATTGCATATCTAATATTATGGGTGGAATCTACTAGACTGTCTAATCATTGACGACTCTTTGGCCTATAGTATATTTTGAGTTGATTGATGGTGGTGGTGGCCAACGGTAAGTTTGGCCACTTATCTTCTGGTTCTCCGGCTTACACAGTGCGTGTAAACCCTAGTTAGTAAGCATAAGTGAGGTGGTGAGTGATGCTCCACAATGAGTGAGTCACACAGGTTGGCGCATCTAAAGCTGGGCGCTGAAGGTGTCAAATCTGTGAAATATAGTGAGAGTACGTGACTCTTCTGTCGAGACATGTAAGCATCGGCCCTGGATTGTTCCTGATGGCCAATTACATCTCATACAAATTGCAGAAACAAAATAGCATGAGCTATCTGTCCCTGCTCCCTATTATTCCCTATCCTAGGATAAATAGAAAATCACTGACTTAAGGAAAACAGCTAAATAAGATCATTCTATGTTTCCTTACAAATGAATATAATAATTATTCAGTAATAATTAAACATATCATCATATAATGCATATCATAATTATATTATTAAAATACAATAATTACAAAGTAATCTAGAGGTAGATACATATAGAATCTATTAAACAGATTACATATTATAGATATTTATGTTCAAATTCTGAAGCTATATTTATAGCATATAATTAATAATGATTCTATATAACGTATATTTTAAAATACACACAATTTATGAAATTATCATAACAGGATAAGATAGGCTGAAAGTTAATGGAGTGGCAGACAAGAACAGGACTGCGAATTGGTGAGAAATCACCGATAAGAATTAAAGAACATGCCTAGGATCTACCACGCTAGTATTTGACATTAGTACGTGTTTAGTAACATTTCTTATTTTCACGGCATCGAAATATTCATTATTATCTCTAAGTATTCGCAATCCTATCACATCCTTGAAATATCACCACTATAAACGGCCTCATGTTATTTCCTAAACTAACTGCTCGATTAGTATGGCCTAGTCTACTGCTATACGGACTAATCGAAAATTGGGTTCTATCCGACTTTATCAAGTTTACAACTCTCTCCCATCGTGTACACCTCTCTAAACCTCATGTAAAGGTAATTTTCTACACAGTTATGTTTTACCCTTTTCCCTGTGTGCTTAGTAAACTACCTGTACGAAGTATAATATAAGCGATCGAGTTTAGTCGGTAAAATAATTATTATGGTTAATATTTAGGTAAAATAACCTATTATCGGCGGTTTCCAACTTTAACTACACACGGAAATCTCGGGCGCACACGGCAATATATTATATTGATACACATAACTATTCCTTACCCTTCTAATCTACTGACCGAACTTGTCAGGTACAAAAACTTTGCTCTAGGTATCTCTCTAATGTATTGTAAATATATTTATGGCCGTAATACGTGCCAAAGATAAAACTCTTAACACTTTATAAGTATTTTATAGAGCCTAGCGACTAGCAGATGTTTTTGCACCGACGTCTAGATTGCGAAAGACCGCGTTTAGCTATTTTTCTCCTGACCGGAAGTGGTCGTGCCAGGGAGTTCGTTTCCTTTAATTTATCCGACCAAATTGTGCAATAGTCGTAGCCAAATTTGTAGATTTGGCTGGGTGCACTACTTTGTAAATTGAGCCTCTCCCCCAATCCTACTATAACGTATTATTGCCTATTAAACTAATACCGTCAATTAGCAGTAGATTTATGCTATAGCCATGGACTATCTATACATAGATATATAGGAATAAAAACGCAATTAAATTCTTCTATAATTACATAAGGGGTTTACAAGGATTCTTCCCCAATTTAAGCAAACGATGATGGGGAAGCTGGAGACTTCGTCACAGAGGGACAGAAAACAAATTTGCCAAACACGTGCCTATCGCAGAGTCAACGCAAACACACACCATCCACTGCACAGTGAAATTAAGAAGGTAAAGGGCAGCCGTTTAAAAAAGTGGAATGTCGTGGATGGGTCAAGCCCAAGAAATTCTTCAGCAGGTGTGTTCACTTGAGGACTTAGAACCTGGCGAGGAGTGGGTACAAGTGCCAACAGAGTTCTGTACATCCTTTTCAGTGTGTATCCTACTTGACAGGAAATGCAGACAAGAAAATCAGCTAATGTGGAGGTGGAAGTCTCTGATCTTCGAGAATTCTTTAGAGGATGATGCTGTCATTTACACAGATGGATCGGTCGTCCGAGGAGTGAGAAGTGTATGGGCCTTTGCGGTTCAGGCAGGAAGGAAAATTGTGAAGGAAGAGTCTGGCGCTTGTGCTTTGACCACAAGCAGCCTGAATATGGAAGTCATAACAGTAAGTAGAGCAATAACATGGCTCGAGACACAGACATTAAATCGGGCATGTGTCCTTAGTGACTCAATGGGTATACTCAGGAGGATAGAGACGGGTGGATCCGAAGAGAGTGGCTGCTGTCTCTGGAGCGGTCTCAGCTGGCAAAGATTAGTTTCATCTTCGTGCCAGGGCATGCGGGTGTACAAGGAAACGAGCAGGCTGACAGACTTGCAGGTAGGGATACTGTGGAAGGCGGACGAGCCATGGACCAGGCAGACATTCTAAATGCTCTGCGAGAAGTAAGTCGTTTACGAGAACCAAGCGATGACTGGGAATCTACAATTATGGTCAGGCTGCGAGAAGAGCAAGTTAAAATAAAGGTGGCCAAACAAGAACACTATGTACGAAGAGTAATAAACCAACACAGAACTGGTGTCGTCAGCCGCTTCACGCTGTGGAATTTGCTGAGGAGGGGATCAGAGCACTTATGGGCTGAATGGTTCGGTGTGCAATGAGGATGATCTGTCGACTAACTAACTATTGATTATGTGGTTGTTTCGGGATTTGAAATTTAAATATTGAGCACAACCCACTACTGGCAACGCCGATCGCATTCTGGTATGAACCTAAGGCCTATCCACGCCAATATGGAAGCACTAGACTCGAGTTTCGCCCTCATTTGAGCTCGTCAGTAGTGCACATCCCTGACCGGATCCGGAAACAGTCCCGGATCACGCGTGTGAAGCGGGTGTGTAACCACGCGGCACACACTGGACACACCACATTATCACAACAGAATACCACAACGCTACCCATCATAGGTTATGCTCAAGATTGCCCAATCGCCGCGACCGACGTCCGTCAATCGATGGGACCCGAACGATCAGGACTTCTCACTGGCAAGGAACACCAGGCCTCCTAAAATCCAGTGAGCAACAATCAAATTGATTATGTGGTTGTTTCGGGATTTGAAATTTAAATATTGTGCACAACCCACTACTGGCAACGCCGATCGCATTCTGGTATGAATCTAAGGCCTATCCACGCCAATATGGAAGCACTAGACTCGAGTTTCGCCCTCATTTGAGCTCGTCAGTAGTGCACATCCCTGACCGGATCCGGAAACAGTCCCGGATCACGCGTGTGAAGCGGGTGTGTAACCACGCGGCACACACTGGACACACCAAATTATCACAACAGAATACCACAACGCTACCCATCGTAGGTTATGCTCAAGATTGCCCAATCGCCGCGACCGACGTCCGTCAATCGATGGGACCCGAACGATCAGGACTTCTCACTGGCAAGGAACACCAGGCCTCCTAAAATCCAGTGAGCAACAATCAAATTGATTATGTGGTTGTTTCGGGATTTGAAATTTAAATATTGTGCACAACCCACTACTGGCAACGCCGATCGCATTCTGGTATGAATCTAAGGCCTATCCACGCCAATATGGAAGCACTAGACTCGAGTTTCGCCCTCATTTGAGCTCCTCGTCAGTAGTGCACATCCCTGACCGGATCCGGAAACAGTCCCGGATCACGCGTGTGAAGCGGGTGTGTAACCACGCGGCACACACTGGACACACCAAATTATCACAACAGAATACCACAACGCTACCCATCGTAGGTTATGCTCAAGATTGCCCAATCGCCGCGACCGACGTCCGTCAATCGATGGGACCCGAACGATCAGGACTTCTCACTGGCAAGGAACACCAGGCCTCCTAAAATCCAGTGAGCAACAATCAAATTGATTATGTGGTTGTTTCGGGATTTGAAATTTAAATATTGTGCACAACCCACTACTGGTTTGTACTTCGACGGATTATAGTTGAATTATGTCTGGTTGTTTCAATGCTGATATATATATTTAAGGGGCCTTTGATGTCTTTATTCGTGTGTTTTTAAGTTTTATTTGTAATTTTAAAACTACAGGATTGTGGTCAGAGTTTATATCAGCACCAGTTTATGTTTTGTCATCTTTGAAATTGTTTTAAAATCTATTTCTAATTATAATGTAGTCTTTGGTTTCTCCTTCTATTTTCGAAACTTTTCCATGTATGCAGTTTCCTTGGGTTATGTTGGAAACATGTGTTATGCATATTACGTTGGTTTTCTTCACAAAACTGTATCATAAGGCCTCCTCTGTCGTTTCTGTTTCCCATACCATGTCAGTAGTATGTAAGGTTCTTTTAGGATAGTAAATTGAGATGCGGTACCGCTTCTATAGCCCGTGTGACGTCAGAGATGTCTTCTCACCTCATTTTCGTATCTTTGGTTTGTTAAGGTCGATGTTTTGATGAGCGGCTGGCCGAGTGGCTAGAACGCCGGACTCTCCTTCAAGAGACCCGGGTTCGATCTCTCTGTAAGGTGTGGGATTTTTTTTCTGTCGGGGGAAAACAGAAAATCCTAACCTGCACAGTTCGCGGCGACTGCACTAGCCAGGCGGCCTTAATTCCTCAGGCGCAAAGACCCCTCTGCCATACACCGCAAGGTACTATATTGGCAGTAAATGACAGTTTTTTTTTTTTTTTTGACAGATGTTTTGGCGATGCGGCACCTCCTCTATAGTCCATGTGACGTCAGTCGCTCCTCATTTGTTAAGTTCGATGTTTTGGCGGGTGTTTTAAAAATTCGGGTCTACTAAGGGGTGGAGGGGATTAAAGGTGCGGGGTAGGTCGCGTCGCTTGTCCGTCTGCCGAGTAGTGACCACAAATTTGGGTTACGGCTTACAGTTATGAGCCCAGAACCCACTAATATTTGTCTCCAAATTTATTTTTAATAAAACTCCTTCGCCTCTCTCATGATCATCTCCTCCCAAGTTAATGAATATATCGTCGTCTCTTCTTAGTTAACTAGCATCTGACCCTCTTGTTTCTTATACACCTATAATATCTAAATTCATGTTTTGTTGCTTCTGAAATCAGGTTGCCAAATTTTCCTGCTTGCTTGATTTCACGTACCAATCCTCAGACTTCGCCTTCTTCTTTTCATGTAGGTTTTGTAACAATGCATCCTCTCACAAGAATTTGAGATGCATTCGTCATTATTATCTTTCCTTATTCACCATAGGAGTTGTCTCTTCCTTTAGCATATTTACAACACGCTCATCTCCAGGGTGCCAAGAATTACCCGTTTCGCTGTCTTTCTTTTGTTGTAATCTCATTGCTGACTTTGGGACACTACGTTGTGAGGTCCCAATCTGTTCCACGATCGCCAGCCATGTTCACTGTTGTGTCCTAGACACATCTCATGTGTGTCACACACTCTGCTGTTTGGCTTTCGAAGCCGTATCCATTTTCTTGTGGTCTTAGCACATGTTTAGCTCAAAGCCTAGTGTACAGTTGATGGAAATGTGTACTCCCATCTTGAGGAAGGCTGTTATCTTACGTATGTCATCTATACAGTTGAATCAAGATATACAAAGGCATTTAAGACGCCTGCTCGTCCCATTGATTGACCCGTCACAACAGCCGCAGAACCAGCCACAGCTTCCGCCCCTTTAGTTTCCTTTCCTCGTGTCCTGGCACAATCATGAAAGCAACAGTTGTAATTGTATCGTTAATGTTATAATCAACATCAAGCTGCTCAGCGTGTGGCTTAGTTTTGAAAGTTTTTTTTTCACGCTTCGTCAATGAATTCTGATTCCTTATTCGACCTCTTGGCTGTTTCCAAGGATTTTGTCTTTCCTGTATATATTGCTGACTGACAAAATTACTGACAACACCTAAAAGTGACTTTTCTGTTATCGGTAAACGTAATCAAATACTGCCGCAGTGATTTCCGCTTGCCTGTTTCCTTCAAATATAATATCCTGGCAGTATTTTTCTGATTTGGGAAACATCCAGCGCTCAATTATCTATTGAGATCTGACCGCTTTATATAGAACACCAAAGCAGTATACACCAAACCACCACATTCCTATTGTTACCACTGCAATTAATCTAAATAAAGGGAAAGTCAACACACCCGGTTCATACTTGCAGGTAGTCAGTCTCCTTCAACAGACACCAAAGGATGTGAGTACTGATTGCATCTGTTGTTTCCATGTGGACATCTGAGGTCAAACCTTTCTTCTGTTTGATCTTACCATCAGCCTTCCCTATGAAACAAGCGAAAAGCGATTCACTTGATTATTGTGTGCATAATATTTGCATATCAGATCAGCGTATTCAGTCAGTTTACTTATATGTAGAATTCAAACAAATCCACCGACCATAGCTTTGACTGCTCGTACTCGTATTCTTGTACAATTAGTGCAGCAATTTTCACATCAACACAAGACATATTTCCACATCAACACAAGACATAATACCACATCAACATAAGACATATGATATTTCCACACCAACATAAGACATATTTCCACATCACCTTAAGGCATATTTCCACAGCAACACAAGACATAATTCCACACCAACATAAGACATGTTATATATCCACACCAACATAAGACATGTTATATTTCCATTTCAACAAAAGGCAGATTTCCACATCAGCATACTACATATTATATTTCCACATAAACATAAGACATATTATTATATTTCCACATCAACATAAGACATAATTGCCAACGAGCCCTTTCTGACGTAACTAGGGGTATTGAGGTGCGGCTACGTTGACACTCTTTAGGAATTACACACTGATACACCGTGAACACAACTCGTCACCACCGAGTGATAGAATGGCATCATGTATTGTTCCTATGCGACACAATCACTGGGATATTCAAAGGTACATGTACACCCACGACATTTGTTTACACACTGATTGTAGTACGTCCTACTATCCAGGCTATCTAATCAACTACAATGGTCTACACATACACTCTTCTACCCTACTTACAGTCCTGTTACACATGGTCGCATGGCGCCTACATTCACAGGCCGGCAACCTCTGCACACGGCACACCACTCGACTCCGTGCTGTAACATGTCCACCCGCCTGGTCGCGGCAACGCTGTTCTCATCAATCGGTACACGCTTGAAATATCTAGCGTACACTCAGTTACTTGCCGTCGACGATTCTCGGCGTTTCATCGCCACAAGGGATATTCAGTTCTCAGCCGACACACTTCTCTGCTTTCGTGATCTGTCTGTCATGGCTTCCCAACTCCGACTGACTCCCTTTGTCCGTGCGCCCTGCTCGACCCGCCTAATCACGTGGCCTCCTCCTCGCAATTCTATTGGCCACTATCTTTAGCCCGTTACCGGTGTCTTTTTCCTTATCACTCTCCGTGATTATTTATCACTATTAATGTTTCAACAATCTATGTTGCTGTTAACCAGGTCTTACGTAATCTGACTCATGGCATATGCCCCCCGCAATTTCAAAAATGTTCTACATTTTTGGGTTCTTCCTTATCTCTACACTTGACATGAGTCAGCTTGGTCGCACATGCCTGTCCCTGGTCGCACATATCTGTCTACTGCCTCATGCCTTTGAGCTTGCTTCTCAGTTCCCTTTAACTTCCCTCTGTGTTACGTTGATATTCTGCCATACCTTCACACAAATTATAATGTCGGACACGAATATCCGTCTATTCCCAAATAGACCTCGTGTGGCCTCAACCCCCTTTGTATTCGGCAAGTTGAGGACCAACCTACTATGAGTCCCAATGTCCCACCCCGGACATTCCCATAAGGTTCCTCATTTATACCTCGGTACAAGCAACTGACACCCTCCCCAGCCCTTAAGTCCTGGGTGCAGGAACGTGTGTATTGCAGACATATCAATTTCACCCATATTTTGTTTAAGCTCTATCTTGCTCCTGAGTAGTCTATGCTACGACTGTGGATCTCTTTGGTGCGAGTACCTATGACTCTTGTATTTGTCTTGTCAACGTGTGTGCGTGGTCGGCTGCCATTAGTTACTTGTGCTCTATGGCTATCTATTCCCTTCATTTGCCTTATGTTTATGCCTGGTGTTCTTACTACCAACTTTTTCCTTGTAGTGTTCCTAATACCATGACCCTTATATACCTTTATATACATCTACTGCCATGCTGAAGTGCTACATGTTGAAATCTTACATGTACACAGTACTACCACTTGATACTATTATCAATGGTACTACCAATAATCCTACTACACTATCCTTGTATCCTTTTCTTCAATTTCACTTGCACTCTGTTCTCTCTCTCTCATTCCCTCTCTTCATCCTTTCATCGTTTGTCTTTCTCTCTCTCTCTCTTTTTTTTTTTTTTTTTTACAATAGTGTTTAATTTTTTTTTTTTTTAAATTATGTACTCTGTCTCCCAACCCGCATACTACAATACTACATACTACTATACAAATGCTCCATCTATGCCTGTACGCTTCCTGTATACTGTTGTGCACGTATCCAGGTTGTGTTCAAATTGATTCTCGTTCGCACAAGTTCCTACTCTCAGTCTTCTCGTCCCCTTTCTCTCACTTCACTGTCACTCAACCTATTCTTATGTTATGTACATGTTACCACCATCAGCTAAATTTCTCCTACCTATTGTACATGTCTGTCTCTCCAATATACAATATTGTCATAAAACCTGAATAATATATACAATTGGACTCACATGTAGTATTTCAAGCACTAGTCAAACTTTCACTAGACCATCATTATCATTTTTGTGACATCAATATGTATCATTGGTAGTAGTGTCTCAGTTACCTTCTTCTTCTTTTCCTTTTAAGTTATGGGTGTCCTCTGTGATGTATCGTGGTTTTAGACCCACTGTCAACCTTCCTGCTTTCGCAGATGTCATTTCTACCAACCTCTCATCTTACCTGTCCTGTGTTACCATCAGGTACTAGTACAATCAATAATGTTACACTTATATGCACACTGTTTATGAATATACATGGCATGATGATTATGATCGTAAGAATGTATTGATGTTTATGTATGTACTTATCAGCCATTAAAATGATATTATTTATCTGTCTATATGTATTATGAGTTTTGTTTATTGAATGATAGTGAATGTTATTAACTATTACTCCCTTGGTTGGTTCCGGCGGGTATCTGTCTTCGCTGACTGTATCTTCTACCAATCAGATTCCCTCTCTTCACTTGCGTCTGTCTGTCTCAGCCTCTTCAGTCAGCTAGTGAGGTAACATCTTTGAGGTACCTTTGTCACTATCTCTTCTGCTCAGTCATTTATACCCCTTAACTATCTGAAATTAATAACAGCCTTAGGTGTATATATCTATCTATATATATATATATCCATACATGCATACGTATGTGTCAGAGTCTACCGTAGTGCAGTGATGCAGTGACATCGTTACGCCCGCCAGGTGACTTAGTCCACACATGTCAGGGTCTTAAACTTGGCTCGCTAACCTAACACATGTGAGACAGTACAAGTAAAACGTGATTTGACTCAAGACTCAACGACACAACGTTCAATGGATTTATTTACAGATCATATACAGTACGATGATCACAACAAGATATACTTGATACTTCAATACACTTACATCCACAATACAGCTCATAGTCTATCTCTCAAGATGTCCAGACACTCGACTTTCAGGCACAGAAACCACACAACGCCTTTCTCTCATCATGCGTCCGGTCCAGTCGACGTCCCAGAGCTGTCTGCCTATAGCTCGCAACTTGCCTCCCCACCTGAGGTGGCTTCACGAGACATGCGTGCGTCCTTGCCTGACCGCTGGCCGTCTCGTCAGCCAGCAACCTTGCAGGCAGGTGACTACTACTCGCCTGCCGGCGTAACGAAGTTACGGCATCCCTGCTGGGGACTAAGTCACCTGGCGGGCGTAACGATGTCACTGCATCACTGCACTACGGTAGACTCTGACAGTATGTTTACACATTTGCATATTACATTACCACCCTCATATCAAATTTCCTACGTTGACATGTTGTTCTCATGGTCAGTACACCAACGTGCTATCCACTGGATCAGTCACCTTGTATGAACACATGGTTTCTTAGATTATAGTATTACCGTATACCATATTGTACTATTGGGATTCTGTCCCTAATCTGACCAGATCATCTTGTCATCTAGTCGATGTGCCATTTCTTAGGTCCTGTCATGGCTAGCATTCACAGATCTCATATAAATATTTTACCCAGACTATTACACCTCTGTACTGTTTTTCCCTCTGATGACTTTACCATATCATCATGTTACTTCAATCAACATTATACCTATCAATGCATTCATTCTACTACAACAATTCTACCTATACCAATTACATACACATAGATTTTATACATTACAAGTATATACAACATACATATCCTACGATAAGAGTTTCACGTAGGAACATGTGATGTCTCCTTAACATGTAGTATTGTACAATGATTTGCATCTTCTTGTGTAATATATGTTGTTATTGATTTGAACTTATCTATTTCTTTTGTCTTTTCTTTCCTTTCCTCATCTGTTAACCCTATACTTTTCCAATACATATTCCAATTCCTTATTTTGATGTCCTGTGTTCGTTTATTTATTTGATCTTTTGGAATTTCCTCTTGTTGCCATTGTGCTAACAGAGCGTCTGTGTCAGTGTACCGTACCTGTGGCCTCTTTGGGGGAATTTCATTCTCCCAACCAGATTCTGTGTAGTCTGTAACATCTGTTTGTTTTATCTTCACCTTCTCTTTTGACCTTTCTTCTTGACTGTTTTTCTTCTTGCATACGACCTCTTCGTCCTGTAACCTATACCCAGATACTGACCTACTCTCTTGTGCTGAACATGCTTGTTGTACCATTTGTTTTTCTAACCTGTTAGCACATGTGTGAGTCAAGTATGGCATAAAAAATTGTTTCACCATTGCTGTGCTGTCGTTGAACTGTGGACAATCCACTCTAAAGTTTTCAACACCAAAGACTACTTTCTCCTTTTCGTACTCTGTTAGGTCTGGCCTAAAATTTAATGTATCCCATGTCAGTTCTTGCTGTGTCAACTGTCTTAGTTCTTCGCAATTATCAACTGGTCCATGCCTATCGTCCATGATTGTGTCGTTATCGTCGGGACACATTCCCTGTACGGTCCCTGTACTAGGGTCGCTTGTTTGTCCTTGAATTCTTCTGTATTCTTCGTCTGTCTGGTAAATGTCTGTTCCTATGTCTGATGGGTCATCATCTACTTTAATTTTAATGTCTTCTGTCGGGAATGTCCATGCCGCATCGCAATCTGCTATTTCTAAGTTCTCTTTTTCCCATTTGTTTATGTCCTGGGGTGTGCACTCTTTGACCTCTGGGATGTTGCCCAATATTAGCTCTGTTGTGGGATGTGGTAACACTGCCGCTTTTTTCCGCCCTTTGTAGTAAGGACAGTCAATGTCTGTCCAAGCTACTCTATACTGCTCTAACGCCCCGCCAAATGTTCTGCACGTCACTCTGTCGTCTGTATAGTCTTCGTCTCTTACCATCTTCCTGTCTACCCCCACAATTGTTGTCCCTGTGTCTCTAACCATTTTCACTGCAAAACCATTCACTAATGCTCGTCGAACGTCCAGATTTCCGTTTGTTATGTATGCAGAGTTGGCTTCCTGCATATACACTTTGTTGTCAGTCATGTCGCCCTGACTGTCATATATGTGTGTTGCATTTGTGTCTTGTTGTTCATCCTCGTCGCTGCTGGACATGGCGTATGCCATGTTGGTGTCTTCATTCAGTTTTCTCAGACTACACGTCCTTGCCAAGTGGCCATAGCTTCTACATAACCAGCATTTCAGACTGTCTCTATAGTCTGCATACCTATTGCTTCTTCTGACCGACATATTCTTGAGGTATGACTTATACTCAGGATTTCGGTCGCACATTTCCAACGACCCGTGTTGGCGATCACAATATTTACATTCTCTTACTGGGCCAGTTCGAACTACGTCCGCTTGTCTCGGTGGGATTTGTGTATATCTATTCATTGGTTGATATTTACTTCTGGGTCCGTATGATTGCCTTCGATCAGAGAACCTGGCAGCTGCTCCTACTATAAGTTCTGGCTGTGCCCCCTCTGCAAAAATCTCCCTATGGGCATTATAATACGCCTCACCCTTGGACTCCATTTCAGATATTGTGGCGCATTTATTTTCAAGCAGGAACGTTGCCATGGAGTCTGGCACAGCTGAAATAATTTTATCTCTCAGCATCAGGTCTCTGTGCTTTTCGGGGTCGTTGCCTACTCTAGCTGCCTTCAGCCATTTGTCATATAGAGATTGAGTTTCGGCAACGAAATCCATGAAGGTTTGGTTCGACTTCGGAGTCAGCACTCTAAATGCGGTTCTCAGACCCGCCTCATCTAAACTAAAATGTGCCAAGACTCTTTCCTTGACATAGTTGTAATCAGTTCGCCGATGCTCTGGGATGCCCTCTACAACCTTCAATGGCTCCAGGGCCAAATGCTTATGGAAGAGGATCGCCCACTCTTCAACTGGCACCTTGTAGTGGTTCATCAACACTTCGAAGTTGGTAACCCATGCAGAGATGGAATCCCCTTGTGCAAAGTTCCTGATGATACCTTGATATCTTCGAATGGGGTCCAATGCTTTGGCTGCCAAATTAGTTTTTCGCAACTTCAGTTTCTTTCTCCAGTTCTAGCATCTTTACTTTAATACTACCCTCCACATCTTTGTCTTTCAATGTTAATTGTACTGCCAGTTTCTCTTTTTCGAAAGCTAGTGCTGCCTCTTGTGCTGCTAATTTCTGTAGCTCAAGTTCTTTGGCGTCTTTAGCTGCCGCTTCTTGTGCTGCTAATTTCTTTTCTTCGAGTTCTGCTTGTGCTGCTAATTTCTGCCTTTCAAATTCTCTGGCTGCTGCTCTATCTTCCCGTTCTTGCTTCTGATGTTCAGTCACTTTATTCTCCGCCCACGTCATAAGCTCTTTTCCTGTGAAACCACACTTCTCACCTAGAGCTATGAAGTCTGCCAAGGTAGACATGATTATCTGTTATCTATTAGTCCGACTATATATATCACTATCAGTACACGCAGTCAGTGTTGTCGCTGATCTTGTTTTGGTAACCTGTAACCTGTAACAGACAAGATTAACTAACCACCATCATCCCTGTGGAAGCACAATCTAATTCATCAGGCTGATTGCACAATACCATACAAAGGTGTCTAATAGCTCTCTGTAATTGAGCAGTACACATAGAAAATTAATTAGAATTAACTTGCCCTGTATATATCCAGCGATGTTTCCAGTGGCTTGATCCCGATGCTCGGTTCACTTCCGCTTGCTTCCGGGCTTGATCCAAATCAGCGTGGCCGTCCCCGTTTCACTCACAGGTCGACAAGGATAAACTTGGTCGTCAGGTGCAGCTCCACATCAATGGTGTAGATACCTCATAGTGTACTACTCACTGTCCTGGAACACATTTCTGGAACAGATACTAGTTTTGACATAATTAGTCTATGCCGGCATTCTAATGCATGCAGCCCCCTGAATACGGCTTCACACTGTTATTCTGTGGCAAGATGCCATAATGTTTCTGTATTTCTATTTTCCGGGATTTCCTAATATTAAAGTGTTGTCGCTCATGCACAACGCCAAGTTAATCAGAAATTATAACGTTGAGTATCGACGTATGTTCCGTTGTTTGTATTGCTGCTACTCATCTTCTTAGCTTTCGCAGAATTGGCGCTGACTGCTCCATTGTACTTTGCAACATGAATGCTAACTTCTATGATGATACCTCACTTTGAAACCATCACCTGAATCAAGTTGCCCCATATTCTTACTTATGCTTTTCAATGTTGTTTAATACAACCGATTACTTTCCTGAGCTGTTGAACCTCGCTCACTGCGGGTTACTTTCTTGTACATAAGCTCAAGCGTCCTATGTTCAACCCCTAGCCATGGTTTTCTGTTATCTATAATCATGCGCTTGTACTATTATCTTGTTGGTGTACATAGCCTTAACTGTTTATGGTTTATTGAAAAATTTGTAGCTGACAATACATACATACTTGTTCACTACCATGATAACCATTGCCTCAATTTTGCCGAGTTCTTTTGAAGGACGAATGCCCCCAAGTTGCCAACGAGCCCTTTCTGACGTAACTAGGGGTATTGAGATGCGGCTACGTTGACACTCTTTAGGAATTACACACTGATACACCGTGAACACAACTCGTCACCACCGAGTGATAGAATGGCATCATGTATTGTTCCTATGCGACACAATCACTGGGATATTCAAAGGTACATGTACACCCACGACATTTGTTTACACACTGATTGTAGTACGTCCTGCTATCCAGGCTATCTAATCAACTACAATGGTCTACACATACACTCTTCTACCCTACTTACAGTCCTGTTACACATGGTCGCATGGCGCCTACATTCACAGGCCGGCAACCTCTGCACACGGCACACCACTCGACTCCGTGCTGTAACATGTCCACCCGCCTGGTCGCGGCAACGCTGTTCTCATCCATCGGTACACGCTTGAAATATCTAGCGTACACTCAGTTACTTGCCGTCGACGATTCTCGGCGTTTCATCGCCACAAGGGGATATTCAGTTCTCAGCCGACACACTTCTCTGCTTTCGTGATCTGTCTGTGATGGCTTCCCAACTCCGACTGACTCCCTTTGTCCGTGGCCCTGCTCGACCCTTCTTAATCACGTGGCCTACTCCTTCGCAATTCTATTGACCACTATCTTTAGCCCGTTACCGGTGTCTTTTTCCTTATCACTCTCCGTGATTATTTATCACTATTAATGTTTCAACAATCTATGTTGCTTTTAACAAGGTCTTACGTAATCTGACTCATGATATTTTCACATCAACATACGATATAGTATATTTCCACATCATCCATCCATCCATCATGTGCCATGCCGGTAAGCGTGGGCGATCATGTTCTGCCATCTCACTCGATCACCAGAGTCGTGGATCAGCTCCGTGTTTCTGTCTCGACCATGCCACAAGGCCATGCCATCCAGGTACTTGCTTCTAGGTCTTCCCCTTGGTCTGTTCCCCTCGATCTTACCAGTTGTCACCAAGTTCTCCAAATCATTTCTTCTCATAACATGCCCAAAAAAATTGTGACTGTCTACGTCTAATGTCTCTAATCAGTTTACGATCTTCATTTGTTTCTTGAAGGACTTATTCATTGGTCTTTCTGGCTGTCCATGGTATTCTTTGTATTTTCCTCAGAAACCACATTTCTACAGCCATCAGATGTTTTTCAGCCTGACTGCTCATTGTCCAAGCTTCACATCCATATAAAAGTATAGGTTCTATATAGCATCTCAACACTCTTTTTCTCGTTTCAATTGGCATCTTTTTATTGGTCATTATGTTTTTCATCTTGCTAAAGGCTACTTTTTCCATGGCGATACTTGTTCTAATCTCTTCAAGGCATCTCCCATCAGATGTTATTACTGTTCCCATATAATTGTACCTATTCACTTGTTGAAGAATATTCCCACTTATTTGTATATTACATTGTGGTATTTCGTTCTTCCTAGTGACGACCATAATCTGTCTTTTTACAATTTAATTCAAACCCTAGTTGTTCACTGTGTGTAACAATCGCATCTACTAAATTTTCCACATCAACATAAGACATAATATGTTTCCACATCAACATAAGACATATTTCCACATCAATATGAAACATTATATTTCCACATCAACATAAGACATGTTATAGATATTCTATTTTCTTAGTGCTGTAATAATTAATGCCATTGATAAATAATTACAGCTAAGATATATTTAGGATCCCCATTGAGATTAACACGGCAGAATGGATAAAAACGCTGGCTTTTAAACATCCTGTGTGGTGGTGCCGAGGTAGTGGGTTCAATCCTTACATCGATCAGTTGGACTAAATTGTTGACTTCTCGTCCTTGACTTGGGGAAGTAAATTACACGTACCTCTGAAGTTGGAATGCTTGCACTTGATGGTGAGGAACACTTGTAGTAGTGTAGCGAAACGCCAGTGGCTCATGTCCTTATGCAGTCTTTTATTTTGGGTAAACAGGGGGAAACAGCTTCTGGAGGCTCTCAGTTCTCTTGTTCCCTCAAATATTCATGAAAGATAGTTCTTTGGGGTTATCTTCATGCCACAAATCTTACATGGAGTGAGTAGATATATGTCTCTCGTTTCGGGTAAACCCGAGGGAACGCCTTGCGCCAAATGTGCACTGGTGCGGCTGCTAAGAATTAATGGCGGGGCCAACACTTACCGTTGGCTTGTTGCAAATTGTCAAAGTTAGTTAAAGATAACGACAGAAGTGCAACATCCTACTGAAGTGGTGAAGAAAGGTAGGGATTGGGTTGTGGGTACTCCAGCCAAACATGGAGTTATAAATATATAATGTGTTGAAGGGGAAGATGAATTGGCGAAAGGCCAATCCTAACCAAGGACGAGTTGGGTGACCGTTGGCAAGCTAACTGCGCGTCTTGTCCTTGGCATAGCCGGGGAAGTGAATCTGAACCATATATCTCCCAAGAGGATTTCATTTGTTCTTGGTGTCAGATGAGCTGTTGCTATCTTTCTGTCTACGGCTTGAATTGGGCAGATTGTCATCTTTCTGTTGTATATACTCAGTGGATGGCTATGGTATTCTTGGGGATGGAGTCCACCAATCTATGATCTATCTTCTTGAGCCAGAGGAGGCTATTCACGGGACTATCTCTTTCGTCTGTTACTAGATAGGATGATGTAGGGAAGATAATGGACTTCTCTATCTCATTGAGAGAACCTGCATTCCTCTAAATCTAGGTGTTCTGTGGGGCACTGCTGGTACATTGCGGCGACAGCTCAAACGAGAGCAGAACCGGGAGGGGGTGGTATCTTCTTTCCTAGTCTTGCGGGGAATGGGGAACTACACTGCGTGCCATACAACCCCAATACTATACTATTAGTTAAGGGGGAGAAACACAAAGCTTACTCGGCGCACCACACCACAAGATCTTGCGGGTGAGAAAGGCATGGTTTGCAAGTGAGAGGGAAGCATGGGAATGAATGTGCCCAATCATAATAAAGGCTTGGTATGAGTGTGGAGGGTGTGTCTTGTGGCCAAAAAGACAACCGGACTTCGTCCAGCTGGAGGTCTACTCAAGCCCGGACGTGGCCAATCCAGGGGCTACCTGACAGGTCAGGCCCAGTCATTCAGGTATTAAATATAGTGTATTTGTGTGATACATGAGTCAGCCCAGTCGCTCAGGTTTTGTTTGTCATCTCCAGGGTCCTCTTCTATGGGAAGTGACTATGTCTTCTAAGGGACAGTATCACCAGTGCTTCTAGGCTAACGCCAATATGTCCAACAAGGCCAACTCAAGGTTTGGTGTGCTTAACTCTGAGACAGAGGCAAGGTGCAGGTCTTGAGGCAAGGACATTTTGCATGACTGGTGCATTGCCGGTTTTTTTTTCAACAACATACGCCTGAGAGCAGTTGTTGTCTGGAGGGAGCCTAAGAGTGATTTTCTGGCATACCCATTTTATACCGGACATTAAAAGGCACCCATCCATTATCCCTCCACGAACACCTCACCTTATCTGAAACCCTAAAGCTTTTCCTAGGTCAGTGAAGACCTGGTGCCGAATTAACTCAGATGGCAATGAACAGAAGTCCTCAACACCCCAGTCGCCGGGATTCTACAAAAGCCGGTTGAACCTACAACCAGTTGCTGGAGAAGGAAGGAGATTCGGACATCTTTGGTGAGAAGTGTGTGGACAGATCAGACAGTATCTGAAGCTGGATCTGTGACTGTGGCGACTTGAGGCTCTGTGTCGGAACTTTAGTGTGTAGTGTCTGTGTAGAACTATCTGTTTAACTGCCTTTATGTGTTCCTGTGCTGTTCTTGATTAGGTTAATAAACTTACTTCTAAGTTGCTCGGACGACTGCCATGTTATTTATGCGTCAGCCAGAAGAACACTGCAGGAAATAGGTCCCTAGGTTGAAAGAAGAGTGACAGTGAGTCCAGGGAAAACGGAGGAGGGTTGGCAAGTAAAGACCTATCCCAGCCAGGGCTAAAGAAGATTAGTGAAACATTGTGACCGGGCTATTTGGGACCCTCCACGTAGCTTGTTACAATTTCTGGGGGCTCGTCCCGGGATATTTGAAATCCTGGTGGAGTTCTGGCTGATTTAGTGATAGGGGACAGATATCCTTGTCTTCTATCAATACGTTCTGCCTACCGTGCCTGGCTATTGTCTATATTCTTCCTGACACAGACTGACCGACATACGACGTGTTGTGGTCGTGTAATGTAACTTGTTGTGTATTTGTGAGGAAATTGAAGAGATAATTACCTCTTCCCTTACCCTCTGAGTTTATGATGGCATCAGCTGGGTTTAATGTCGCTGACGTACAGGCTACAGGGCGTGAGATGGGATATGATGGGGCGGAGTTACAGAAATATGTGCAGGAAGTGGAAAGAGACTACAGACAGGCTGTGCGCGAAGCCAAGAGGATTGAGGCGGAGGCTGAGGTTAAGAGGATGGAGGCTGAGGCTAGGAAGATGGAGGCCGAGCAGGCAGTCAGAGACCATGAGTTCCGTATGAGAGAGTTGGAGCTGAAAGCTCAAACTGCCAAGGAAAGAGACCGTGCAGTGGGAGACACAGTTCTCCCTGACTCAACAACCTCTGGTGGCGGTCCATACCAGGCAATGAAGTTCCCATTGCTCCCGTTCGATGAACACAAAGATAAGATCGACCAGTATCTTCACAGATTTCGGTCGATGGCTTTGGCTATGGGATTGGAACGAGGGAAATGGAACTTGAAACTCTCACAGGGCCTGAGGGGGACCGCGTACGAGGTCTATTCTAGGTTGCCACCTGGTATGGAGAATGACTATGAAGCTCTGGAGAAAGCACTATTGAAAAGGTTCCAGATGACAGCTCATACTTATCGACAACAGTTCAGAAAGTCGAAGAGAGAGCCAGGAGAGATGTTCGCAGCCTACAGTGTCAGATTGAAGTCTTACCTTTTGAAGTGGATGTCATTAGCTGGTTTTGCTAACGACTATGAAAGTTTGGAAGAATTAGTGGTCGTGGACCAAATGAAGAGGATGATGCCTAAGCCATTGCAAACCTTCTTGCTTGAAAATGGGGCAGAAAGGTTAGACATGGTAAACACATTGGCGGAAAGGTATGTGCTAGCTCATGGGGATAATGGGGAATTGTCACAACCCAATCCCCGACCACCAGACACATGGTCTGGAAAGAAGAAGAACCCTAAAACAGCTCACACTAAGAAGGAGGATCCTTTCGATAAAGTTCCTATTAAGAAACCCTCTGGTAAGAGTCCACCTGGATCTCCTAAAAGAAAGTGGAGTGAAAAGTGGTGCGCCTATTGCAAATCTCCCACACACAATACGGTTGATTGCCGGCGTAAACAGAAAGACTCTCACTATGCTGCTTGTCTTGTAGAAACCGGGGAAGGGTCTCACAAGGAGGTAGAAGGGAGGGATCTTGGGAACAAAGATTTAGAAAAACCACCAGTAGTAGAAACGGTACTTGTGAACGGTCAACCAGTTGAGTGTCTCTACGACACCGGTCTGCAGTTTGAGGCGGTAATTTCATCACACTTAGTGAGCCCGGAGCAGCTAACCGGGGAATCTATTGAGATTCAAACGGCGACAAAGAGTGCGGTAGCGATGTCTCTTCCAATTGCGAAGGTGGACATCAAATCAAAATATGTTACCGGCACTATACAGGCAGCCGTTCTGCTAGATCCTATCTTCCCAATGATCTTGGGTTGTCGCTACGTCTTTCTAGGGATTCCAACCGAACCCATGTACGTAGGGGCGATGCAAACCAGATCTCAATCGGAGGATGAGCAGACGCCGGCCTTGATCGTGAATCCCTTGCCTGGGGAGTTACGAGCTGCTCAAAGCCAGGATGCTACTTTGCAACCTTGCTTCAACCAGTTGCCAAAAAGTTCTGACCCACCAAGACGGGGTCAGTATTATATGAAGAATCGGTTACTGTACCGGAGAGCCGGAGTGGAGGATCGCCAGCATGGACAGCTGGTAGTTCCTAAGGCTTATCGGGAACAGCTTCTTCATATGGGACACACCATTTCTTTCAGTGGACATATGGGTGTCGGGGCAACTCTCCAGCGCATTTCCTGCCATTACTACTGGCCAGGGATGACTGGAGACGTGCGTAGGTACGTCAAGTCGTGCCCAGAGTGCCAGCGTGTGGCACCAAAACACTGGACAGCTCCGGTAGTCCTGGGAGACATGCCCATTATGAACTCTCCTTTCGAGAGAGTTGCCATCGATCTTGTTGGTCCTCTTCCTAGGACTAGGAAGAGGAATAAGTACATTCTCACGATGGTGGATTGCTGTTCCATGTGGGGTGAGGCGATACCTTTGGCCACAATCGACTCTAAGCGAGTGGCTGATGCACTGATGGAGACCTTTACTCGGTTGGGATTTCCCAACCAGATCCTAACGGACAATGGGTCTCAGTTCTGTGGTAAGTTGATGGAGGAAGTCTTCCGTATCTTCCAGACTAACCACATTCACACAAGCCCATACCACCCTCAGTCGAATGGGCAAGTAGAGAGGTTTAATGGTACCTTGATGACCATGCTTCGGAAGCTGGCTCAAGAGAAACCAGACAGATGGGATGAGTATATCTCAGCCGCCTTGTTCGCCTATCGGGAGGTTCCCCATGGGTCGACCGGGTTGCCACCAGCCACTCTACTATTCGGGAGGCCAATCAAGGGTCCCTTAGAAGCCTTATTGAGATGTTGGACAGAGGAAGAAACTTCCGAAGAAGTTGTATCCTCATATAAATACGTCGACGAGTTAAAGAAAAAACTCCAGACGGGTTGGGCTTTGGCAGCTCAGAATCTGAGGGCGGCCAGAAAGAGACACGCGGCCTACTACAATAGAAGGACGAAAGATAGGTCTCTTAAGGTGGGGGATCGGGTTCTGTTGTTACTTCCAGTAGGTTCCAATAAACTCGAGATTGGTTGGCAGGGGCCTTTCCCGGTGGAAAGGGTTGTGTCCCGCACCAACTATGCCATCCGGATCAGGGGGAAATCCAAAATCTTCCACATTAATCTTCTCAAAAAGTATGAAGAACGATCTGATGGTACTTCTCTCCCACTCATGACTATGGCGGTCGCGGTGGAAACTGAATCGGGCGAAGACACGGATAGGGGGTATCCATTACACCCTGGGGAAACCTATAGGGATGTACATATAAATCCTGATCTGTCGGCTGAAGAAACAGACCTGGTCATCCGTTTGTTGGAGTCCCATCAGCAGATTCTTACCGATCGGCCAGGGCGGACAGGGTTGGTCGAGTTTGATATGACTCTGACTACCCAAGACCCCGTTCGCCAAAAAATATATCCAGTGCCCTTTTCGAAAGAGAAGGCCTTGGAAGCTGAAATCCAGAAGCTTCTGGACGATGACATCATCACTCCTTCGACTTCTCCTTATAATGCCGGGGTTGTCTTGTTGAGGAAGCCAAGCGGGGAGCACCGCTTATGTATTGATTACAGGCATTTAAACAGTTGTACGACATTCCAAGTTGAGCCGTTACCAAACACAAATCAACTGTTTGCCAGATTAAATAGGGCAAAGTATTTCTCAAAAATCGATTTAAGCCGGGGATATTATCAGATCCCTGTGAAGCCTGAGGTTCGGCCCATGCTCGCTTTCAGTACTCCGAGCGGCCATTACGAATTTAAGGTGATGCCTTTTGGGCTGAGCAATGCGCCCAGTGTGTTCACACGCATGATGAGAAAGTTATTAGACCCTTTAAGGGATCCTTCTGTCGTCTCGTTTATGGATGATATTCTCATCGCGTCTGACAATCTGCAAGATCACCTGAATTCCTTGGAACAGATCTTCATAAGATTGAAAGAGGAGGGGTTAACCGCCCGCCCAGCCAAATGCATGATTGGCTATCAATCCTTGGAATTTCTGGGACACACTATTACTCCAGGGGGACTGGTACCGGAAGAAAAGAATATTGAGAAGGTCCGTCTTGCACCCCGCCCAAAATCCAAAAAAGATGTTAGGTCTTTCTTGTCTCTGTGTGGGTTTTACCAGAAGTTTATTCCGAGGTTCAACGAAATTGCGGCGCCGTTGACCGAGACCCTGAAGAAAGGATTGCCAGATCCTATAGTCTGGACCCCGAGCTGTGAAGAGGCTTATGGGAAGCTGAAACAGGCGTTGGTGGATAGGCCAGTCCTGCAACTCCCAAATTTGGAGAAAACGTTTGTTCTGAGAACCGACGCGAGTAACATAGGAATTGGGGCAACTCTGTTGCAGGAAGGGCGAGATAATCCTTCGGTGCTGTGTCCGGTGGCATATGCCAGTCGAAAACTGTTACCCGCCGAACGGAATTACTCCACCGTCGAACGGGAATGTCTAGCTCTAGTGTGGGCGGTACAGAAATTTCAACCTTATCTGTATGGAGTCCAGTTTAAAGTGCAATCCGACCATCAACCTCTGACGTTCTTGGCAACTTCTAAGAAACTGAACGCGAGGTTAATGAGATGGTCATTGCTCCTACAACCGTATCAGTTCACGGTCGAATACATCCCCGGAAGGGAGAATGTGGGAGCAGATTTCCTATCACGGCATCCTATGGTTGAATGTGAGGGTAGGGTCATTCGAACAGAACCACTGACAGTAGAAAGTTCGTAGGGTTCGACTTTCTTAAGAGGGGGCCTATGTAGCGAAACGCCAGTGGCTCATGTCCTTATGCATTCTTTTATTTTGGGTAAACAGGGGGAAACAGCTTCTGGAGGCTCTCAGTTCTCTTGTTCCCTCAAATATCCATGAAAGATAGTTCTTTGGGTTATCTTCATGCCACAAATCTTACATGGAGTGAGTAGATATATGTCTCTCGTTTCGGGTAAACCCGAGGGAACGCCTTGCGCCAAATGTGCACTGGTGCGGCTGCTAAGAATTAATGGAGGGGCCAACACTTACCGTTGGCTTGTTGCAAATTGTCAAAGTTAGTTAAAGATAACGACAGAAGTGCAACATCCTACTGAAGTGGTGAAGAAAGGTAGGGATTGGGTTGTGGGTACTCCAGCCAAACATGGAGTTATAAATATATAATGTGTTGAAGGGGAAGATGAATTGGCGAAAGGCCAATCCTAACCAAGGACGAGTTGGGTGACCGTTGGCAAGCTAACTGCGCGTCTTGTCCTTGGCATAGCCGGGGAAGTGAATCTGAACCATATATCTCCCAAGAGGATTTCATTTGTTCTTGGTGTCAGATGAGCTGTTGCTATCTTTCTGTCTACGGCTTGAATTGGGCAGATTGTCATCTTTCTGTTGTATATACTCAGTGGATGGCTATGGTATTCTTGGGGATGGAGTCCACCAATCTATGATCTATCTTCTTGAGCCAGAGGAGGCTATTCACGGGACTATCTCTTTCGTCTGTTACTAGATAGGATGATGTAGGGAAGATAATGGACTTCTCTATCTCATTGAGAGAACCTGCATTCCTCTAAATCTAGGTGTTCTGTGGGGCACTGCTGGTACATTGCGGCGACAGCTCAAACGAGAGCAGAGCCGGGAGGGGGTGGTATCTTCTTTCCTAGTCTTGCGGGGAATGGGGAACTACACTGCGTGCCATACAACCCCAATACTATACTATTAGTTAAGGGGGAGAAACCCAAGGATTACTAGGCGCACCACACCACAAGATCTTGCGGGTGAGAAAGGCATGGTTTGCAAGTGAGAGGGAAGCATGGGAATGAATGTGCCCAATCATAATAAAGGCTTGGTATGAGTGTGGAGGGTGTGTCTTGTGGCCAAAAAGACAACCGGACTTCGTCCAGCTGGAGGTCTACTCAAGCCCGGACGTGGCCAATCCAGGGGCTACCTGACAGGTCAGGCCCAGTCATTCAGGTATTAAATATAGTGTATTTGTGTGATACATGAGTCAGCCCAGTCGCTCAGGTTTTGTTTGTCATCTCCAGGGTCCTCTTCTATGGGAAGTGACTATGTCTTCTAAGGGACAGTATCACCAGTGCTTCTAGGCTAACGCCAATATGTCCAACAAGGCCAACTCAAGGTTTGGTGTGCTTAACTCTGAGACAGAGGCAAGGTGCAGGTCTTGAGGCAAGGACATTTTGCATGACTGGTGCATTGCCGGTTTTTTTTTCAACAACATACGCCTGAGAGCAGTTGTTGTCTGGAGGGAGCCTAGGAGTGATTTTCTGGCATACCCATTTTATACCGGACATTAAAAGGCACCCATCCATTATCCCTCCACGAACACCTCACCTTATCTGAAACCCTAAAGCTTTTCCTAGGTCAGTGAAGACCTGGTGCCGAATTAATTCAGATGACAATGAACAGAAGTCCTCAACACACCAGTCGCCGGGATTCTACAAAAGCCGGTTGAACCTACAACCAGTTGCTGGAGAAGGAAGGAGATTCGGACATCTTTGGTGAGAAGTGTGTGGACAGATCAGACAGTATCTGAAGCTGGATCTGTGACTGTGGCGACTTGAGGCTCTGTGTCGGAACTTTAGTGTGTAGTGTCTGTGTAGAACTATCTGTTTAACTGCCTTTATGTGTTCCTGTGCTGTTCTTGATTAGGTTAATAAAATTACTTCTAAGTTGCTCGGACGACTGCCATGTTATTTATGCGTCAGCCAGAAGAACACTGCAGGAAATAGGTCCCTAGGTTGAAAGAAGAGTGACAGTGAGTCCAGGGAAAACGGAGGAGGGTTGGCAAGTAAAGACCTATCCCAGCCAGGGCTAAAGAAGATTAGTGAAACATTGTGACCGGGCTATTTGGGACCCTCCACGTAGCTTGTTACAAGTAGAAAAAGCTAATCCACACGCAAAAATCAGTCCAGTGCACTTTAAGCAGTAGCACGGGTAAGGACTACGCTTGAGTTCAAAGGTAGCCAACGCAAAAAAGTCCCTTTTGATGCGAAGTTTACATTAACCTGGACTTCCGGGTCGACCCAGCCTAACCTGGGTCCAGCACCATATGCCCAACGCCCCAATGTGTGTAAGTATTGTCCTTTATCTTTGATAATTTTAATGGCCTCAAGTGTTCCCCAATTCAGTGTTACACCTGTTATCTCTTTGACCAGGTCCGCCTCTGCCGTGTCACCAGGAAGGCACCACCATGTCTGTGTATGCTGACGTCAACAAGCCTCTAGACATTTACCTCTGTCTTTTGGTATATCGCTATATTTTAAACTATATTGAAATTAATAATGTCAGTGTAAGACGACAGGCAGCAGATTACTACGGGTGGACTTGGGATTATTACGAAAACAAACACACCTCAGCTTTTTTAAGAAATGTGATTATTGCATTAAAACATGGGAACTGGACAACAGAGGATTATGGTGGAATGAGTGTCCGAGTCTACAGCTCTGCTGGTGACACGTTTTATTTGGATTACAACATATCTATTATACCAACAGGTGAGACATCGTGAGCGTGGTTGTATTAGTATTGTTGTGAGTGAGTGAGTGACTGAGTGAGTGAGTGAGTGAGTGAGTGAGTGCGTGCGTGAGTGAGTGAGAGTGAGTGAGTGAGTGAGTGAGTGAGTCAATGAGTGAGTAGTGAGTGAGTGAGTGAGTGAGTAGGTGAGTGAGTGAGTGAGTGAGAGAGTGAGTGAGTGAGTGAGTGGGTGGGTGGGTCTGGGTGGGTGGGTGAGTGGGTGAGTGAGTGAGTGAGTGAGTGAGTAAGTGAGTGAGTGAGTGCGTGCGTGCGTGAGTGAGTGAGTGAGAGTTAGTGAGTGAGAGTGAGTGAGTGAGTGAGTGAGTGAGTGAGTGGGTGGGTCTGGGTGGGTGGGTGAGTGGGTGAGTGAGTGAGTGAGTGCGTGCGTGCGTGAGTGAGTGAGAGTTAGTGAGTGAGAGTGAGTGAGTGAGTGAGTGATTGAGTGAGTGAGTGGGAGACTGGGTAGGTGAGTGTGTGAGTGAGTGAGTGAGTGACTGAGTGAGTGAGTGAGTGAGAGTTAGTGAGTGATTGAGTAAGTGAGTGAGTGAGTAAGTGAGAGTGAGTGAGTGAGTGAGTGAGTGAGTGAGAGTGAGTGAGTGAGTGAGTGAGTGAGTGAGTGAGTGAGAGTGAGTGAGTGAATGAGTGAGTGAGTGAGTGAGTAGGTGAGTGAGTGAGTGAGTGAGTGGGTGGGTGAGTGAGTGAGTGAGTGAGTGAATGAGTGAGTGAGTGAGTGAGTGAGTGAGTGAGTGAGCGAGCGAGTGAATGCAAGAGTTAGCCAATGAGTGAAAAAGTGAGTGAGTGAGTGTGAGTAAGTGGATGAGTGAGTTCTAATGGTCCTAATGATTACAATGTAAGAAACTCTTTAAACGGTAACTCCAACAATTTATGTTTCATTTTTTAAGGGCCACGTTTGGACAAATACACCCCGGAAGATAAAGAAGCCGTGGAAAAATATGTCATATTCACGTCGCCTATTCTAATAATTATCGCCGGAGCTGTTGTTGTGATCGTTGTGATGATCGTTAGGAAAGGTAAAGTTTCACATTTACTTCTTGGCAAGGGCATCTTCTCTTATCGTATTCAATAGTACATGGAATTCATTATCATCATGTGCCATACCGATACGTGAGTACGGTCGTGTTTCGCCATGACGAAACATGATTGTCTTGGCATCTGTACAGAAGGTAGTTTGCCATTGATTTTCTTATTATTAGTGACCATACTCTCCGATGATCGTAGATATTGTCTCCAAAAAGATGTCCTCTGCCTACCGTCGTGAAACAAGAGACCATAACCTACATCTGTCTGTCGGAAATTCTTCACCTCCATCTACCACCTGCATCTATGGCTTCGAGTGACCCTGATCTGTGGGATAAACTGGTACTCCAGTCCCAAGGGTGTGTTCGTAGGCTAGTCTGTTGGTCATGAGACATATAATGTAGTGGCTAGACGTTGACCAGCCAGTCTATTGGTCATTACTTTAAATCTGCAGTGGGGCTGATTTTTAAATTGACCTTTTGTGTTCGACCAAGCCTAACTTCTATACCAGATTATGTTTGGGGAAGTGGCGGCAGGCAGGTGACACTGATCACGTCACCAACTGAGCGCCGATTGGCCTATACACTCATGGGTGTAGCACAATGCCTAATGCTCCTAACATGTGTAAAAGTCTCCCATTTCGTCTTCTTTGTTATTTTTACGAACATGGACAAACTGTCCACATAACACTTACGGACGGTTCAGGGTAGTCCTTAAATCCTCTAGTGTCTTGCATTGTTAGTATGATCTAAAACGTCTGAAACCATATATCCTTTAAAGAGAAGTGCATTTAATAAGATAGTTCCCTAATGGTTGACTGACTGGCACACTGACTGATTGACTGACTGACACACTGACTGACTGACTGACTGACACACTGACTGACTGACTGACTGACTGGAACCTTGCCGTATTGACAGACGATAGTTTGTTACATTGTATTATACTTTAAAATAAAATAAAGGCATAATAAGTGCAACCCGTGACGGGGACCAGGGGTGGAGTTATACTTCTCCATAGCACAAAGCCTGGTCTGAATTGTAGAGACTGTGTGTTGCCCAAGCAGCAAGATCCCTCTCTCGGCCTGCCTAGTTTACTCCAGAGGAAGATAACATCAATACATGCGGAACAAGACAAGCTGCAGAAGCTGCTGGATCAGCATACCAATGATCTAACTGTCCGCCTGTCGGAGCTTCCATCCTAGACCAGTTGCCGACCAAGGCTTAGGGCCTGGTCTGTCCTGCCATGACATTTAATCTTTAGGCTGCATTAAGCTGTTGGAATGATAAACCTCTGAATCTCAGTTCTGTAGAAGTGCCTGTCACCCACTTTATACCAGTTGCTGACATAAATAGCCACTACCACAGTTGGGCATGTTCCGTGGCGAAGGTGGTACGGACGCAGTTCGTAATCCCGCATACCGCGTTCGGAATACAGCTGTGGGCGATTTGGCAGCAGACAGCCTTGCGTTGGTTTTTTACGAGATGGTATGGGTGCTGGTCGTTCAGACAGCAATGGCAAGCTACTGAATGTAAACTTGCCAAGAGATCACAAACAGTAATAAAAATGCCGAGGTTGACTGCGACGTCATGTAAAGTATATACAATTAACTTTTTAACTAATCACAGTTGGAACTATAGCCAGCTAGATCAAAGAGATGACCAGGTTGAAAATTGATCAAGGTGATAACTCACTAATTCTAATACCACTTTTTATGTGTGCGTGTTCGTAGTGCGTGTGCTTGCGCGCGCATGCGTGTATAATAATTATTCTTAAGAATAAAAATCACGTTTACAAGTGTATGCTTTATTATCATATTAGGATCACGCCCTGTTTTAGAGGAGCATGTTATAGAAGAGCATGTTCTAGAAGAGTTACCACAAGCACAGGTCCCAGAGAACCCACAATACGAGGAAATAATCCACTTCCGATCTGACATGCCAGACAAGCCTGTTCATTATGTGAATCTAATATCAAATGCACGCGATGAAGAGGTGAAGTATGAAAAACAATACTGTCAGTGGTCTCCAGAATGTACTTTCACTTAAATAGAGCTGCGATATTTAAAGATGGTCCATTATAAATATATAACACATAAATGTCAATGTGTGGATTATCCATTACAAGCATATAATATATCAGTCTGGATGTGCATTTGTGGTTTTAAGAAAGACAGCGAGCGAACGAGCGAGCGAGCGAGCGAGAGAGGGAGGAGGGAGGTAGGAAGGATATATAACATATTTCATCATCATCGGTGTCTTGCTGACTGACGTGCACGATCATGATTCTCCAAATATCACGATCTCCTGAAAACTGCATCCATCCATCTGCTGATATGTTTCCGTTCAATTTACAAAACGTATGTCAAGAATAATCTCTGAGTGTCTTCCTCCAGCACTATCCCCATAAATACTTCAAGATGTCAAAACATGTTCCAGTTGTCTCTTCTCATAATGTGGCCAAAAATTGCAACTGTCTCTTTTTTATGCTTACGCCGGTGTCTTTATATCTCTATTTCCAATTCATAATTTAAAACAAATAACTACTTGAAAGCAGATGCAATAAATTTACTTCTTTACCACACGAGGTTAAATGAGCTGTGTAAGCTGTCCATCTCAATGTCTACCCATAGACGGGTGTTCACCCACCTATCACCAGGCAGTTTACGGAGGATAGATATTATTTTACGGATCAATAGCTAGCCAGACATGTCACAGTCATGTTTATTATGCCACTTGGGTAGATTATGATGTACCAGACTGAGTTTGTAGGGGCCAATATTAAATAGAAGAAGAAAGAAAGAAAGAAAGAAAGAAAGAAAGAAAGAAAGAAAGAAAGAAAGAAAGAAAGAAAGAAAGAAAGAAAGAAGAGAAGGAAGAAGAGGAGGAGGAGGAGGAGGAGGAGGAGGAGGAGGAGACGTTTATAAGTTTTAAGAAAATACATCACTCTAAAAACTTACGCCATGAATCTGTCGTTTTGTTTGTTTGTTTTCCCAGGAGCAGTATGAAATTCCCCTACCGTCTTGTTAGGCCAGTCGCAGGTTTAGGACAGAAAATTTGACCAAATAATGATGTACAGACCAGGTGGAAGCAGAAGAAGAGGCCGGCCACGTAAACAATGGACAGAAGGAATAGCAAAGTAAATGGGAATCTCGATACATGAAGCCCATCAACGGGCACTCTCCCACTGTTTATGCTTCACCTCGACACTGCGAGGCACAAGAGGAACAAGATGAGATGATGTTTCTTTCCACAGGGAAAAGATACAATCAAAACAAATCAACCAATGCGTTCAACAATGAAGAGAAAAGTTCTACAAGTGTGTCCTGTTTACTTCTATTTCGTAATTAGATTTTTACTTCACCACCATTATCATCATCAAGTAATGCAATGAATGTGATTGTGAATGTATTTGTCGTATTCGCAAATGTAAAGGAAAACTCATAATGCACCTTGTAAATACACTCTTTTGTTAAAAAGAAAGTTTAAACAAAACATTTGACATATTGAATGCTTTGTATATATTAAAATGGCACGAAGACTTGTTGTGTGCGATATTTTAATATCATTTGGTTTTGGTGACGCTATTTGTGAAAAATCACTTCCATTGCACACAAATATCTCCAGAGGATTTGGCCGACACTCAGTTCTCCGAGGAAAGGTCAGACGGATTACAATTGATACCATTAGTACCATTAGTGCCTCTCTTCTCATCACAAGACAAAATAAAGTTGTGTGTCTCTTTCTTATTGTTATATATAATGTTCTAGTTTCATTAACCTCTCAGACAATCGTCGTTAGTTACTTTGGAAGTCGAAGGAATTCGCAACATTCTCAGGAACCAGATCTCTGTTACTTCTAAGTCCTTCCTAATTTATTCATTTACATTCCATGATTCACTGCCGTACAGCAAAACAGGTTCTATTTAGAACTTCAGGACTCTCTTTCTTACATTTAATGATAGTGATTTATTGCAAAAGATACTTTTCATTTTCTGAAATGCAGCTTTTGCTAGCCCTATTCTGTTGTTAATCTCCGTTGTGCATCTTCCATCTGATAATATAATTTCCCCCAATTGGTCAGTTAGTCTAGTTAGTCTAGTTAGTCTAGTTAGTTAGTTAGTTAGTTAGTTAGTTAGTTAGTCTAGTTAGTTAGTTAGTTAGTTAGTTAGTTAGTTAGTTAGTCTAGTTAGTTAGTTAGTTAGTTAGTTAGTTAGTTAGTCTAGTCTAGTTAGTTAGTTAGTCTAGTTAGTTAGTTAGTTAGTTAGTTAGTTAGTTAGTTAGTTAGTTAGTTAGTTAGTCTAGTTAGTTAGTTAGTTAGTTAGTTAGTCTAGTTAGTTAGTTAGTTAGTTAGTTAGTTAGTTAGTTAGTTAGTTAGTTAGTCTAGTTAGTCTAGTTAGTTAGTTAGTTAGTTAGTTAGTCTAGTTAGTTAGTTAGTTAGTTAGTTAGTTAGTTAGTCTAGTTAGTTAGTTAGTTAGTTAGTTAGTCTAGTTAGTTAGTTAGTTAGTTAGTTAGTTAGTTAGTTAGTTAGTTAGTTAGTTAGTTAGTCTAGTTTTTAGTTAGTTAGTTAGTTAGTCTAGTTAGTCTAGTTAGTTAGTCTAGTTAGTTAGTTAGTTTAGTTAGTTAGTTAGTTAGTCAGTTAGTTAGTTAGTTAGTCTAGTTAGTTAGTTAGTTAGTTTTTTTGTTTGTTTGTTTGTTTGTTTGTTTGTTTGTTTGTTTGTTAGTCTAGTTAGTCTAGTTAGCTAGCTAGCTAGTTATTTAGTTAGTTAGTTAGTTAGTTAGTTTGTTTGTTTGTTTGTTAGTTAGTTAGTTAGTTAGTTAGTTAGCTAGTTAGTTAGTTAGCTATCTAGTTAGTTAGTTAGTTAGTTAGTTAGTTAGTTAGTTAGTTAGTTAGTTAGTTAGTTAGTTAGTTAGTTAGTTAGTCGTGGTTCCAACTTCACGGTAACGGGTCATCCCCATTATCCTCCGTTCCTGTTCCAGTGAATATCACACGAAATGCTCCTCACTGTCCCATGTGAACAGTGAAATAGACAAGAGTCTCCACAAGCCACCATCCCCCCACAGGTACACTGTACATAATGCAGCCGTCTGAATGCTAACACAAAAGTCCTCCTCGAAAACTACAGTTCATCGTCGATAGAAGCGGCAGTCACTAGAAAACCAGCAGCCACATATTACTGCATTAAATGTCGAGAGGATCGACTTCATTGCCCCGGGATTTATCCCATATGGCTCGGTCCCCTTCGGCAGGGCGACCCGCTGAAATTGCCCCTAAGTATTCACATGTTTTTGAAATATTCACATGTATCTACATGGTTAAGCATTTTCCCTACTACTTTTATCTCGCATGTTTGTGTCATTCTTTTCTTTGATATCATCATTGTTACTGTTTTCTTGATATTCAAGGAAAGCCCTTCTTTGCACTCTCAGTTACTACAATGCTCACAATCTGTTGTAGATCTGTTACATTTTCCTTCATCAATACTGAGTCATCTGCGTAGCGTAATATGTTTATAATATAACCTCCGAAAATTATGTAATAAAGATACAGTCATCAAATGGGAGGTTGTTGTTGCTGTTGTTGTTGTAGTTGTTGTTTTTACCGTGTGGATAACAGATGTTCCAGATTCGAACAATACCCATGACTATGTACTTTAAATGTTGTTGTTATTGTTGCTGTTTTTGTTGCTGTTGTTGCTGTTGTAGTAGTAGTTGTTGTAATTGCTGTTGTTGATTCTGTTGTCATTGTTGTTGTTGTTGTTGCTAATGTTTGTGAATTATCTGGAAGACTGTGAGCTTTAACTCTCACGCCCTATGCACAGACGTCCGAAGATTTGTGCACAGGTTGTCCTCACAAACCAGTGAAAGTGTACAGTCTGTGCGGTGATTGTGTTGGTGATCTCTGCTTCCCCTCCACCCCCAGGCTTAGACCTCAAGATCAGCACTAGAACTTCATATCTCAACCAACACATGTTGGTTTAACCTGGTCATTATACAGCTATACAACAAACAGATACGGATATACAACATACTAATACAGATACACAACATACAGACACAGATACACAAAATAGAGACACAGATATGCAACATACAGACACAGATACACAACATACAGACACAGATACACAACATACAGACATACATATACAACATGCAGATACAGATATACAACATACAGACAGATATACAACATACATATATATACAACATACAGACACAGATATGTTAGTTAGTTAGTCCAGGTTCCAACTTCACGGCCACGGGTCGTCCCCATTATGCTCCATTCCCGTGCCAGCGAATATCACACAAAATGCTACCCACTGTCCAATGTGAATAGTTGAATAGACGGGAGTCTCGGCAATCCAACAGCCCGCACAGGTACACTGTATAATGCCGTCGTCAGAATGTCAACACAAAATTCATCCACGAATGTTATGATTACTAAAAATGGTGACACAATGAAAGAAATTAAAAGACGAATATTTATTGTTCGTCAAAGACTAAAACAAATGAATAAATTGTGGAGAGGGGCAGATAAAACTACAAAAGTTAGATTATTAGGAGCATGCATCTTTCCCATTGCAACATACGCCTGTGAGATTTGGGCTCTTAATAAACAAGCTGAACAGTGCATAAATGACTTTGAATATAAATGGTATACACGGGTTCTAAGAATATCTTGATATAGAAAAGAACAAATGCATAAATGCGACAAGAGCTGAATATTGAAGAAGGTTGGCAATTAAACACGATAAAACAAAGAAAATTGAAATATTTTGGTCACTTGAAACGTCATGAAAGTTTGGAGAGAACAATCATTTTGTATATGATCGGGAAGGGAGGAAGGAGACCAAAGAGAAGATGGGTGCAGGATGTGGCGGATGATCTCCAGATGGGTGTATCCGACGAGGGTCTTCTTGCTTATGATCGAGAAGGTTGTTATGGAAGCAAGGTTCCGCAAAGGACATGCTACTGAATGAATGAATGAATGAATGAATGAATGTTACTAATCTCATCTTCTTCCTCATCTTCTTTCTCTTCTTCTTCCTCATCTTCTGTCTCTTCTTATTCTTATTCTTCTTCTTCTTCTTCTTCTTCTTCTTCTTCTTCTTCTTCTTCTTCTTCTTCTTCTTCTTCTTCTTCTTCTTCTTCTTCTTCTTCTTCTTCTTCTTCTTCTTCTTCTTCTTCTTCTTCTTCTTCTTCTTCTTCTTCTTCTTCTTCTTCTTCTTCTTCTTCTTCTTCTTCTTCTTCTTCTTCTTCTTCTTCTTCTTCTCCTCCTCCTCCTCCTCCGCCTCCACCTCCTCGTCCTTCTTCTTCTTCTTCTTCTTCTTCTTCTTCTTCTTCTTCTTCTTCTTCTTCTTCTTCTTCTTCTTCTTCTTCTTCTTCTTCTTCTTCTTCTTCTTCTTCTTCTTCTTCTTCTTCTTCTTTTCTTCTTCTTCTTTTTCTTCTGTCTTTCTTTCCCAGTCAACTCCAAACATTATCTGGTACTAACCTTTATTTTTATTTATTTATTATTATGTTAATGCTTTCACTCATTTTGAACTTAAGCGTAGTCCATACACTACTACTACACCCGACTGTACACATGGATAAGCCCTGATAAGAAAATACGCAACCAAATTGACTACATACTAATTAATAAAAGATTTAGAAATGCTTTAATTTATGTAAAGACAATGCCTGGTGCTGACTGTAATAGTGATCATGTACCACTATGTGGACAAATAAAAGTAAGATTAAAGAGAGGGGAAAAAAATGGTTAAAAATATGAGACTTAATAAAGAGGTTCTGAAAATAGATAAAGAAATGTAAGAACAATACAGAGTGACTGTGAAAAATAGGTACAATGCAATAACTAAAATACAGAGTATAGATGAACAATGGGAAATGTTAAGGGACTCCATTCATCAAACTAGCAAAGAAGTATTACCGGAGAGAGGCAAAATAGCTAAGAAAAAATGGATGAATGAAAACTGATGGACCAAAGAAAACAGAGTAAAAATGACAAACAAGAATACGCTAAGATAAATAAAGAAATAAAAGATAAATGTAGGAAGGCTAAAGAAAGTTGGTTAAACGAGCAGTGCAAAAAAATTGAATTAAATTCCATTAAAGATACAAAAAATATGCACAGACAAATCAGTGAGCTTACAGGAAGAAAAATAAGAATAAATACAGGGTGTTTGAAATCAAAAACAGGAAAGATAATATTAGAGGAAGATGCTATAATGATGAGGTGGAATGAGTATATAAGAGAATTATATGAAGGAGAAAGGGAAGAATTAACAGAAGATAGTAACTTAGAAGGTCCACCTATTCTGAAAGAAGAAGTCGCTGACGCTATGAAACGTATGAAGAAAGGAAAAACAGCTGGGCCAGATGAAATCACAATAGAAGAATTAGAAGTATTGGGAGAATTTGGAGTTGATATATTAACCAAAATGTTGAATGATATTTACAGCAGTGGATATTTACCCAGTGATATGCTGAAATCTGTATTTATAGCTATACCAAAAAGACCAGGAGCAATTGATTGTGAAGATTTTCGTACAATTAACCTTATAAACCATATCACTAAGCTTCTACTCAGAATCATAATGGGAAGAACGAAAAAGAAAATAAAAATGGAAATTAGTGAAGAACAGTATGGATTTGTGGAAGGAAAGGGCACAAACAATGCAATTTATACATTACGGACACTAATAGAAAGGTCAATAGAGAAACAGAGAGACATATATTTGTGCTTCATAGATTATACTAAGGCATTTGATAAAGTAAAACATGATGAACTGATTAAAATGTTGGAAGATATCAACACTGATGGAAAAGATTTAAGAATAATAAAGAATATTTACTGGAACCAAGTAGCAGCAATTAAAATGGGAAATAAAGAGGGTAGTTACGAACAGATAAAGCTAGGAGTACGACAAGGGTGTGTCTTGTCACCAGATCTTTTCTCCCTGTATAGCGAAATAATAATGAGAGAGATCAAAGAGATGCAAGGAATACTAGTTGGAGGTTATAATATAAATAATATACGCTATGCAGATGACACAGTATTGGTGGCGGATAATTCAACAGACCTACAACAATTATTAGACGTTGTAGTAACAGAGAGTGCAAGGAAAGGACTCTCCTTGAATATCAGGAAAACAGTAACAATGGTAATATCAAAGAAAATGGTGACACCAAAATGTGACATAGAAATAGAAGGGAAAATCCTTAACCAAGTTGATAATTTTAGATACCTAGGGGCATTTATAACATCAGATGGAAGATGTACAACAGAGATTAGGAGCAGAATAGGGCAGGCAAAAGCCGCATTTCAGAAAATGAAGAGTATATTGTGCAATAAGTCACTATCACTGAATGTAAGAAAGAGAGTGCTGAAATGCTATGTAGAACCAGTTTTGCTGTATGGCAGTGAATCTTGGAATGTAAATGAACAAATTAAGAAGAAATTAGAAGCAACAGAGATGTGGTTCCTGAGACGAATGTTGCGAATTCCTTGGACTGCCAGAGTAACTAACGACGACTGCCTGAAACAGGCTAACGAAACTAGAACATTATATACAACAATAAGACAGAGACAAACATCTTTCTTCGGTCATGTGATGAGAAGAGAGGCATTGGAGAACATCGTAACAACTGGAAAGATCGAGGGGAAGAGAGGCAGAGGTAGACCAAGAGGAGTGATGCTGGATGGATTGAGACGGTGGCATGGAGGAATATCAGCAGCAGAGTTGATCCAGAAAACCAAAGACCGAGATCTATGGAGAGCCATGAACGCCTACGCCAGCCGGCACGGCACTTGATGATGATGATACACTACTACTCTTAGTGCACTGGACTGATTTGTGCATGTGGATTATCTTTCCCTTACAAGTGTCCCTCGCCATCAGGCGAACCCACTTCGTCTTCTGAGGTACTTGTAATTTACGTCCCTAAATCAACGACAATTCAACATTTTAGTGTAGGAGTTGAACCCACTACCTCGGCATCAGCACACCGGAAGTTTAAGTGCGAGCACTTTTATCCATTCAAGCATGTAGCCGTCCATCAGGTCTATGTTTCGTGGTTTCTCTGTTTCAGTGAGCCGGAAATGACGTTACAATCATGGAAATTTTAACATCTCACCGCCAAATTGCTCACCTTTATTCTTCCTTATTAAATGTGCTTTGTTGATGTGTGCATAGTGTATGGTGCGTATAGTAGAAAATACTTACGTGCGAGCGAGATACATGTTTAATTTTTTCTGTGTGAGAAATAAGCCAGAGATATGTGAACGATACAGTATTGACAGCAGTCCACAAGTATTGAGCAGGATAACAACAGTGTTCAGAATGATTATATTCTACGTAATGTTGAGAGTTCTAATAATTCTGAGCTCAAGTTTCGGTAAGACTTGGTCTTTATATGTATCTGTGGTGTATGTGTGGTGCATATGTTGTGTATGCTTGTGGGTATGTGTGTATTTATGACTGTGTGTAGCTGTGCGTCACCTATTGCACGTCTTTCTGTCTGTGTGTTTGTCTGTTTGAATGTCAGTCAGTCTATTTTCTGTCTATTTATCTCTTTGTATGCGTGCGTGCGTCTATTTGTCTATCCATCTGTCCTACTTTATGCCTGTCTGTATGCATGCATTTTATAAATTTAGAAGACATAAGAGAAATCATTATTGGAGGAACATAACACCAATAACATTAAATGTGCGGATTGATACAGTATTGATTGCAGACAATGAACAGGATCTGCAACATTTAGTAGATGCTGTTGTTGCACATAATGAACAACTAGGGTTAGAATTAAATTTTACAAAGACGGAGATTATGATTGTCACTAAGAAGAAAAAAAGTATCACAAAGTAATATACGAGAAAATTGGAATATTCTTAATCAAGTGAATCGGTACAGCTATCTCGGAACAGTCATAAAATATGCTGGTAGTGGAGGTGGGGGTGGGGTGCCTTTGAGAAATTCGAACAAGAATCGCTATGCTGAACGTTGCCTTGTTCAAGATGGAAAACATACTGTCTAACAAAAAGATGTCAATTGCAACAAGAAAAATAATGCTGAACTGCTACATAGAAGCTGTACGTTTGTATGGATGTGAGACGTGGACAATGAGCAGACAAGCTGAAAAGCTTCTCATGGCAGTGGAAATGTGGTTTCTGGGAAAATTTCAAAGAATACCATGGACAGATATAAAAACTAATGAGCAAGTCCTACAAGAAGCAAATGAAAACCGTAAACTGATTAGAAAAATTAGACGTGGGCAGTCAAAAGCTTTTGATCACGTTATGAGAAGACATAAAGGATAGAACTTGGTGACAACTAGCAAGACTAAGGTGAAAAGAACAAGGGGAATGCAGAGAAGTAAATACCTGCATGGTTTGGCCACGTGGCATGGTTGAGAAAGGAACACAGGGCCTGCCTTCCTGCGTGATTTCGTATGTGTGTGTGTGTGTGTGTGTGTGTGTGTGTGCATGCATGCGATCGTGCCTCCGTGCGTGGTGTGTGTTTGTCTGTGTGTGTATATGTTTGTGTGTGCCTGTCTGAGGCATCAAAGGTGTCCCTTAGGAGTTTTGACTTTGCTAGGACCAGCCCCTCCATATTGACTGATGTGACTACAGTTACCTCCTCTACATTACCCGCGTGTGGCCTAGATCATCTGGTTCTGAATGTTGTCCCACGTTCAATCGACATAACAAGAAAAGCAAGATGACAATTCTTCACGCCTTCATGCGTACTGGGTATCAGGAGCTTTCCCTCGTATTGAACAGACCAATCGGTTTTATTCTTTTAACATATGACGCCAGCACCATATATCTAATTGGTTCGAGGCGTGGAACGAAGGATAATATGTCACCGAATGTGACCTCCTATTTAACCAGAGGGACGGCTATATGCTCAGTGAACGGATACTGACATTATAGTGCTTGTCCATTTGAGTGTGCGCCATGTTTGGTTCAAACCTACATTTTGTTTCGGCACTGAAATAGTTAACTTACTTTAATTTTTACTGAGGCCAATCGACATTCGCACCCGCGTTTTTGTGGGCCCCTCAAGGGAAACTTCGAAAGACGTGAGGCAAACGATTTGGCAGCAGACTGCCTTGCTTTAGTTTTCATACAATGGCATGAATGCCGGTCGTTTAGAAATGAAATGGCAAATTACTGAACGTAAACTTGCCGAGAAATTACAAGCAGCCAAAACATTGCTGTGCTTGACGGCGACGTCCTGTATATGATATGCAACTAACTTGTTGACGAGGAAAGCAGAGAACAGTAACAAGTGTGGTGTTATGGCGGCCTGTGTAATATGAATAACAAAACTGTAACATTGTTCCCTTCCTCAGGTCAGCCAGGAATTGTATATTTTCACCCCGAGATAAACAATGAGCCAAAGAACTGTCCAGGGATAGAATCACATGTGAGATTAATCTGCAAAACAAATGATTCTGCCTCAAGAATGATCATCAAACGGGCACGTGAAGAGAAGCTGCTCTACACATCGCCTCGAGCTAGCACGTCTGCGGAATTCCTGATTGCAAACGTGGAATGTGTGGATATGGGAGTTTACCAGTGTATCATAGACGACATACACATAGTGACTACAGCACTTGTGCTCCCCGAGTGTATGTCAGTGTTTCTGTACTAATAGTGATCTTAATCAAAAACCTAATGTATTATTAATGTTATGATAAAATTCAGGTAGCTCAGCTTATGGCTTGGGTTTAAACGTTTTTATTCGTGCTTCGTCAATGAACTATGATTCCTTTTTCGACCTCTTTGCTGTTTCCAAGGATTTTGCCTTTCCCTATTGTATATGTTGTTGAATTGCAAAATTACTGACAAAATCTAAAAGTGATTTTGCTGTTACAGGTAAAAAGTAATCAAATACTATCTTAGCATTTTCAACCGATAGTACTGTATATATACCAGGTTACCATTTAATGACCAGACGTTACCAGTATCATTCATCTTGTCTGTTTCCTTCAAAATATAATATCCTGGCAGTATTTTTCTGATTTGAGAAACATCCACCACTCAACCATCTACTGAGCCTAGGCAGCTATTTTAGTGTGCCAATGCACATTGCACTAAGCCATCACATGTCTATTGTTGCCACTGCAAATAATATAAATACAATGGAAGTCACCACACTCGGTTCACACTTGTACTCTCTAAGTAACGTAACAATGGTGAGAATCAGCAGTGGTTCGAATCGCGTCGGTAACTTACGGGGTATGTGAGCCGGCCGCTCAGAAAGCAATGGCAAACTACTGAGCGTAATCTTGACAAGAAATCAACAATCATCTGAAAGATGTTGATGTTGACAGAGATGTCCTGTAAAGGATATGCAAACCATTTTTTTTTTTGCTTTACCTGTTTTACTTTGGTTGTAAGTCGACCGCAGTTATAGGGTACTCACCAACAGCTGCTAGCATGTTCGTTAATGATGGAGCTGACAATGTTTAGGGCACATTTTCTAGCCCCTTCTTCATGCTATGAAGTTGAGCAGTGCTTTCCTATAGAGGGCTGCTCAGTTGCTCAGGCGGCTGCCGAATTCCACTGCTGCTCCGGTCAGTAGAAAACGATCATTTGGCCTCAGCCGCCTGTGTACAGGTCTGCGACTACGACTGCCAGCGTACCCACGCCTGTCGCTCGCCCATCGCCACAGGGCTTGAAGGCGATAAGTGAAGTTAGATGAAGAATGACTTGCACGATGAGCTGAATTAAAATGAGAAAGACTTGCGCAAGTCGTCGACCATACTTTCTCGCCTGAGTCCATCTGAATCCAGTGGTAGGACAAGTCAAGGCGACTGGAGGCGAATACAGGTGCAGTGAATGACTAGGGCGCTCTACGTGCCTTTCCGTGCTTATTACGTTCCACAACGCTTTGCAGGTAAATGCCGTCTTGCCCGTTGAATCATCAATGATTTCTTCACGCAGTCTGCCAAATCCTGTCTTCACATGCTGGGTAGGCAAACCCTAGTTCACTGATTGTTTTGACACCGAATCGGCTATCCTCACCTGGTTTTGTCGACCTGTCACAGTCGCTGTCCCCGGGGGGAGGGGGGGGGGGCGACGCTGTCGCATGCTGACAGCTACTAGGAGCCACAAGTGTGAGCTGGATGTCAGGCTTGGACCAGTGGGAAATGGGCCCTGAGGAGTGAAGGGAAACTGGTGTCACACCTTACTAACGGGACGTGATCTGCCTGGGACTAGGGAACATTAGTCTACGTTACCCCACCGGTCTCTGAATACCTATCTCACTGCAGTTAACCAAGGGATATTACCCTACCCACACATCGTCCTGACTGCATGACTCAACACTCAACTCTGGCATCTATATGGAAACAATATTGTGTATTGTACAAATGAGGGTGATGACGGTGGGGATGATGATGATGGTGGGGATGATGATGATGATGATGGTGGGGATGATGATGATGAGACAGACCTATTAACCGATAGAACAGTCCAGACAGCAAGCCTGGGCGTAGCTTAAGGGTGGAGCAGTCATCACTGGAAAGGCTTCGAGTAGACGCCACAGGTCATCCTGTTACTAGATCTCACCAGGGTTGGATAGTCTTCCATCCAGCTCTCGTCTTCGCCCCAGATGAAAGGATACTTGTTGGTCGACCTGGACTCGTTCCGGAAAACCTACTCCGTGTTGCTCCAAATGAGTGTTCCACACAGATGACAAAATGTTCAAGATCTGGCAGGAGGCCACAATATGAACACGGAGTTGCCCTCTCTGATAAAGTTCAAAAGAGTGTCATAAATCTGAGAGCAGCTTCTCAGGTGATGATGGGAAATGTTGATGCTGGAGATACAGTCTCTAGACTCCAGCGGATTCATAGGCCAAACTGGCCTGGCACTCAAAGTCAATACAATCTGGTTCTAGCTGGTACTGGATCTGTCGATAGTTCTGATACAAGGCACAATCACTCCATAAAGGTACTTGCCGTGAGTGTAGTCGGTCTGCAGATATCATAGACATAGTAAACATACTTGGTATTGACGACGGCCAAGGGTTAGTCGGACTCAACCTCTTGTGTAGTAAACTCGGGTGACACATACATGGTAGGATTCATAGTACGGTTCTTGGTCCGCTAATCACACTTGCCTGGTCCCAATCACTGGACCCGTCACCATCTGATAAGACTTCACTCACGAAGGTAGACCTGCGGAAGACAACACTCAGTGAAAGTATCTAGAACCAAGCTTACCCTGAGCGAGTTCACTCTCACCACCTTCCTCAGCTACATGGACTCTTAACAGGAGAGTCCCAGTCCCTTCATATGCTGCTCAGAGGCGCCAGTGAAGAACGGGGTCTAGGACCTGACAGGCTGCTACGTGTCCCGCTTTATCTTCCCCGGACTGGAGTATAGCTTGGGCCAAGGTGTCTGGTCATTCGTCATTGAGGTGTCGGCCTACTCTGCAAAACTTCTACATGACATATAGGGTTAGTGAATCATTAGTAATGGTAGGCAGAATGGCCCTGAAGTGGGCCGGTGATGAGCATCTGGACCCCTTCCTGGGTCACGCCAATCTCCCTGGTTCACGTCCCTATTACCAGCCAGCGCAGATATAGTACCGTGCCTCAGGTACAAAATCTAAATCCAATAGTATATACATGGTCTTAATAATTCTCCATGTAGCAGAGATCCACACCCCGTTCTCTCCCTCCCTCCTCAAGGGCCGGAGCATTTAGAACGGTGTCACTGCCCTTATAGGACAGCCCTGTCCCGTAGGTCAATTCTCCCACATTGTCCCCCTCTCCGGAATCCACTATATAGTAAGCTGGCAGTCCATTGAGGGACACTATCTATAAGACAGATGAGAGGAATGCCAAGAAAAGAAGCCAGTGGTCGCCCACCAAGTGACAAAGACTTTCGACTCAAGTCACGACCTTGAAACGAGCTCCGAGAGTTCTATATATCTTCGCACTACAATCGCCTCGCCGAGCTGCGTCGATTGAGCCCGCCCATGCCCTAGTATAGGCGACGTCCTACACAACTTCCGCTTTCCTCCTTGTGACGTCATTCCGCATCGACGACGTTCGATTTCAGGAAGCTGGTTCATGTGGGAACTCAAATTAAAGCTCTCGTTGTCCTGAACCAATTTAACCCAACCTACAGTAGCTGTGAATAACCCCAGCGCCGCTAACACAATAAATATTCCTGTATTACACTGCTAGCAAATAAACGCTTCAACAGGTTTTGCCTTCAGGCAACGCCAGTAGTCTGTTCCCACATGCCCCACTTTCCCGCGCCACGGTTAGTACACACCGCCCAGCACTATCGGGTCACTGAGTACCAAAGTTAAATAAACTAAAGGGTACACATACCTTCAGATTGCTGAACACAGTTTCATACTGGAGTAGCTGTAACTCGGCAGGACTAAACGTCGGATTTCTCTAACCATCTTGAGACATCTGTCGCCCCAGCTCTCTCTAATGAAAACACACTGTGCACAAAAGCGTCTCTCCACGCGCCCTGACAGCCAGAAACTGTTCTTTGTCCGCCCGGCCTACCTTGGCGCATGCGCCAAAACCATGCGCTGTCAGCCGGTGAATCAAATTCACCTGGTCTGGGTTTTTAGAATCATCTAGAACGCCAGCCAAAGGGCGGTAATTTTCCAGAGAACCGGGTCGGGCAATAGTAGGGTTGTCTGCCTTATACCACAAGGTCGAATCTATGGCTTCTATCTCGTGACAACAGCCATCCTTACCAAAGGTATTGCCAAAGCCGCCTGTCATCCCAGCCCCCCCCCCCCCTCCCCCAGTATGTAAATGGATGTGCATAATGATAATGTAATGACATACTACTGAACGTAAAACTTGCCTAGTACATCAACAGCAGCTGAAAAATGCTGGTGTTGACTTCAACGTCCTGTAAGAGATATGCAACATTAACAACAATGGTAAGGTTATATGCTAAATCTCACCCTTTATGCTGAGTTGGTTATTGAGTTATGTATTTTTATACGGAGGTAAACATTTGTGAACGCACTATCAAATCAAAAATCAAATCAAATCAACTTTATTAGGGTCACAAACTGGGCGCGCAGGCCCGTCTTACATTCGGCCCTTCCAATCACTCGTCTTTCGTTCATCAAGAGCATTATACATTTACATAGGAAGAAAAATAAACATTGTGAAATGAATGTTGTAAACATAAACAAGGCTAAACATGGAGAAAAATGTGTACATAAAAAGTATGTGACGTAAAAGTAGTGATGCCAGCGCGTCCCACACACACACACACACACACTCTCTCTCTCTCTCTCTCTCTCTCTCTCTCTCTCTCATTCACTCTCACTCTCACTCATTCACTCACACACACACACTCTCACTCATTCACTCTCCCGATCACTCATTCACTCTCCCGTTCACTCATTCACTCTCCCGCTCACTCATTCACTCTCCCGCTCACTCATTCACTCTCCCGCTCACTCATTCACTCTCACTCTCACTCATTCGTCTCTCCCGCTCACTCATTCTGTCTCTCCCGCTCACTCATTCACTCTCCCGCTCACTCATTCACTCTCCCGCTCACTCATTCACTCTCCCGTTCAATCATTCACTCTCCCGCTCACTCATTCACTCTCACTCATTCACTCTCACGCTCACTCATTCACTCTCACTCATTCACTGCCCCGCTCACTCATTCACTCTGCCGCTCACTCATTCACTGTCCCGCTCACTCATTTACTCACACGCCCACTCATTCACTCTCACACTCAATCATTCACTCTCACGCTCACTCATTCACTCTCACGCTCACTCATTTCTTCTCACGCTCACTCATTCACTCTCACTCATTCACTCTCACTCAATCACTCTCACGCTCACTCATTCACTCTCACGCTCACTCATTCACTCTCCCGCTCACTCATTCACTCTCACTAATTCACTCTCCCGCTCACTCATTCACTCTCCCGCTCACTCATTCACTCTCACGCTCACTCATTCACTCTCCCGCTCACTCATTCACCCTCACGCTCACTCATTCACTCTCACGCTCACTCATTCACTCTCCCGCTCACTCATTCACTCTCAATCATTCACTCTCCCGCTCACTCATTCACTCTCACGCTCTCTCATTCACTCTCACGCTCACTCATTCACTCTCACTCATTCACTCTCACGCTCACTCATTCTGTCTCTCATTCACACTCACTCACTCTCTCACTCAAACTACAGTAATGAACATAAGTTTAGATTATACATGATAAAATCAAATGGTATTTACCTTATAATATGACAGATGAGAATACACAAACATATGTATTCGCGTGTTACATAACATGCGTGTTACATGACATGCATCTGCTCAGCTCTCTCTCTCTCTCTCTCTCTCTCTCTCTCTCTCTCTCTGTATTCTTTCATATACACACACTCACACGCATGCGTACGCTCACAGACACACACACACTCTCTCTCTCTTTCTCTCTCATTCACTCTCACTCTCACTAATTCACTCTCCCGCTCACTCATTCACTCTCACGCTCACACATTCACTCTCACGCTCACTCATTCGCCCTCACGCTCACTCATTCACTCTCCCGCTCACTCATTCACTCTCCCGCTCACTCATTCACTCTCACGCTCACTCATTCACTCTCACGCTCACTCATTCACTCTCCCGCTCACTCATTCATTCTCCCGCTCACTCATTTACTCTCCCGCTCACTCATTCACTCTCCCGCTCACTCATTCACTCTCACTCATTCTGTCTCTCCCGCTCACTCATTCACTCTCCCGCTCACTCATTCAATCTCCCGCTCACTCATTCACTCTCCCGCTCACTCATTCACTCTCCCGTTCAATCATTCACTCTCACTCATTCACTCTCACGCTCACTCATTCACTCTCACGCTCACTCATTCACTGTCCCGCTCAATCATTCACTCTGCCGCTCACTCATTCACTCTCACACTCACTCATTTACTCTCACGCTCACTCATTCCTCTCACGCTCAATCATTCTTTCTTCCACTCACTGATTCACTCTCACGCTCACTGATTCACTCTCACGCTCACTCATTCCTTCTCACGCTCACTCATTCACTCTCACGCTCACTCATTCACTCTCACGCTCACTCATTAACTCTCACGCTCACTCATTCTCTCTCACGCTCACTCATTCACTCTCCCGCTCACTCTCACGCTCACTCATTCACTCTCCCGCTCACTCATTCACTCTCCCGCTCACTCATTCACTCTCCCGCTCACTCATTCACTCTCCCGCTCACTCATTCACTCTCCTGCTCACTCATTCACTCTCCCGCTCACTAATTCACTCTCCCGCTCACTCATTCACTCTCCCGCTCACTCATTCACTCTCACGCTCACTCATTCACTCTCACTCATTCACTCACACACACAGACACTCTCACTCATTCACTCTCCCGTTCACTCATTCGCTCTCACGCTCACTCATTCACTCTCCCGCTCACTCATTCACCCTCACGCTCACTCATTCACTCTCACTCATTCACTCTCCCGCTCACTCATTCACTCTCACTCATTCACTCTCCCATTCACTCTCACGCTCAATCATTCACTCTCCCGCTCACTCATTCACTCTCACGCTCACTCATTTACTCTCACGCTCACTCATTCACTCTTACTCATTCACTCTCACGCTCACTCATTCACTGTCACGCTCACTCATTTTGTCTCTCATTCACACTCACTCACTCTCTCACTCAAACTACAGTAATGAACATAAGTTTAGATTATACATGATAAAATCAAATGGTATTTAACTTATAATATGACAGATGAGAATACACAAACATATGGATTCGCGTGTTACATGACATGCATCTGCTCAGCTCTCTCTCTCTCTCTCTCTCTCTCTCTCTCTCTCTCTCTCTCTCTCTCTCTCTCTCTCTCTGTATTCTTTCATATACACACACTCACACGCATGCGCGCGCTCACACACACACACACTAACACATCAACTCTCCCACTGTCTCACTCTCTAACACACAATCCTACACACACACACACACTCACTCTCTCAATCACACTCTCTCACACATACATGTACACATGAACGCATGCACGTACGCACACACTCCCTCACTCACTCTCACACATACACGTACGAATGCATGCACTGACACATTCCCCCACCATTTCTCGCTCAATCACTCTCTCCACACACACGCATGCACACACGCATTCACTCTCTCCCTCTCTCTGACACCCACTCTCTCTCTCTCTCTCTCTCTCTCTCTCTCTCCCACACGCACACACATATATAGTGAACAATTATAATGAACAATTATACTGAACAATTATACCAGTAAATGAATTATGGTGGCATAACGGCGCTCCTATTCTACACTATAGAAGTAGTAGCACGTGTATAATCTACGCTTAAATTCAAAGCGAGCGAACAAAAAAACACATAAAAATTATTCCCTATTAAGGCGAAGTTTACATTGAGCTGGACTCTCAGGGCGACCCAGCCTAACATGGGTCCAGCACCGTATGTCCAACGATCCAGTGTGTGTAAACATGGTCTGTGAATATTTCACTGGCCTTAAGGGTTCCCCAACAATTCATAGTTGCACCTGTTATCTCTTTGACAAGGTCCGCCTCTGCCGTGTCACCAGGAAGGCACCACCATGTCTGTGTATGCTGACATCAACAAACCTCTGGACATTTCCCTCTGTGTTTTGGTATATCCGGGCATTTTAAACTATGCTAGAATTAACAATGTCGGTGTAAGACGAAAGGCATCAATTAAAGACACGTGGAGTTGGGATTATTACGAAAACAAACACACCTCAGCTTGTTTCAGAAACATGACTATTGTATTAAAACATGAGAACTGGACAGCAGAGGATTATGGGGCAATGAGTGTCCGAGTCTACAGCTCTGTTGGTGAAATATTTTATTTGGATTACAACATCTCTGTGATACCTACAGGTAAGCTACTGTGAGTGTGGTTGTATTAGTATCGTTATGAGTGAGTGAGTGTGTTAATGAGTGAGTGAGTTAATGAGTGAGTGAGTTAATGAGTGAGTGAGTTAATGATTGAGTGAATTAATGTGTGAGTGTGTGAGTACGTTAATGAGTGTGTGAGTTAATGTGTGAGTGAGTGAGTGAGTTAATGAGTGAGTATGTTAATGTGTGAGTGCGTGAGGGAGTGAATGACTGAGTGGGTGAATGAGTTAGCCAGTGTGAGAAAGAGTGAGTGAGTACGTGAGTTAGCCTGTAGGTGAGTGAGTGCTCGAGTAAGTAGGTGAACAGATGAGCTTGTGACTGAGTGAGTGAATGATTTTTGAGGTTTTGTTTGCAGTACCAATAAAAGTGTGAGCCATGGTAGTCCAATGTCTAGGAAGCTAGCCTGTTAACCCGGCGATCATCTGTTCCAGTCCACACTGAGGCGGAGTTTTAAACAGTCCTGGGCTTACCACATGGAATTTCATCATTGTACACCGGAAATGACCACGGGTGCTTGGACTTTTTCCTCAGAACGTCTACAAGCGTGTAAATGCTGATCACACACCGCTCGTTTAATTTAGTTAAGTCGACGGACCAACATCACGGCACACGGGTGTAACCCGTAAGTGCTCCGTTCTACTCCTAATTCAAGCCTGAGTCTGGAGAATATCAGCTCAGTGCACGAACTCCGTAGCACCGGCGGGGATCCTGAAATACTATGGGTAGATTTTTAATCTCGAATTTTTCCCGGGCGGCGCCGTTAGGCTACTCTTTTTTGATTTCCAACTGCCAAGGGATTTTTTACGTGCGCAACAATACACACGGACGTCCGATCTCACTACCCAGAGACCAAGGGCAATTTTATTACTAGAAGTCCGCGTGAAATAAATCCCGGTCCTCACCGGGGCTTGAACCCTCGATCTCCAGCACTCGAAGCGGACACCATACCTCGAGACTATTCAGTCCCCCCTCCCCCCTCCCCGGTTTCTGGCGCATCAGTTTTCTTGTCTTTATTAGAAGGCCTTCAAAAACAGACGAGCTAGGAGCCAGCACTAACAAACGGAAAAGCAGGAAGAAACGGACACAAAGGAGAACCCACCGGCCAAACCCCCAGCTAAACTCTGCGAAATCGAAAAGTCAGCAAACACTGACACGGAAGAAAAGACAAACTAAAACCGCACACTGAACCACCACAATTACAACCAGTTCTGCTACAGCAGGTTGAACGAGGTGGAAAGTTTCATTTTGGTTTTAAATCAGATCGGAGCTTTCTGTTTGATCCCAGCGTCTCTCTCTCCCTCCCGCATGTATCAGTAGAAAACAAGGAGGTCAGCAGGGCCGAATGGATAAGAGAGCTCGTTTAACTATTAGATGTACTGATACCGAGGTAGCGGTTTCAACCCTTTCACTGGTCAGTTGGATTAAAATGTTAACTTCTCGTCCTTGACTTGGTGGCTATATTACAAGTACCTCCGAAGTCGGAGTGCGTTCGCTATCTTGGCGAGGGACACTGCTAATAGGGAAAGCCAATCCACAACAAAAATCAGTCCAGTGCACTGGATGTAGTAACACGTGTGCGGACTTCGCTGGAGTTCAAAGCGAGCGAGGGAAAAACAAAACTTGACTGGAACACGATCCTGATTGACAAAAAGAATATTGCAGCTAACGCCTTTTTCAGCACACAAAGAACAAACATAGAATGAAACGACTACATGACAAACACAACAAAGGGTTACTAATCAGTTTCCTTGTTGTGGTCTTGACACAAGTGTAGCTCAACGCCTCGTGTACAGTTGAGGGACATGAGCACTCCCATTCCGAGGAAGACTGTTGTCTTACGTGTGTCATCTAAGCAGTTGAACCAAGATATGGATTTATGACAGCTAGTCCTCCCAATGATCGACCCTTCATAATAGCTGCAGAACTAGCCACAGCTTCTGCCCTTTAATTTCCTTTTCTCGAGCCTGGCACAAGAATTCAAGCAGCAGTTCTACTTGTTTTAATGATTTCAATGTAAGAAACTCTTTAAACCGTAAACTCCAGCATTGTATGTTTCATTTTTAAGCGTTGCCTTTGGAGATTGAAGAAGACGAAACCAAGGGAAATAATAAAGTCCTGGACGAGAAAGAAACCCAGGAAGACAAAGAAGCCCTGGAAGACACAGAAGCCTTGGAAAAATCTGTCATAATCATGTCGCCTTTTCTAATAATTATTTCCGGAGCTATTGTGATGATCGTTGTGATGATCATTAGGAAAGGTAAAGTTTCACATTCACTTCTTGGCAGGGGCATCTTCTCTTATCGTATTCTGTAGTACATGCAATATATTATCATCATGTGCCATGCCGATACTTGAGGAAGGTCTTGCTTCGCCGTGACAAAACATGATTGTCTAGGCATCTGTAAAGAAGGTAGTGTGAGCTATAGCCTACGATGGGTGACGTTGTGATTCTCTAATATGATAATTTGGTCGCTTCTAGCGTTAACCGCGCGGTCTAGTGGTAACACAACTGTTTCACACACCAGTGATCCGGATTTCGATCCCAGGTCCAGTCAGGGATATGCACTACTGACGAGCTCAAATGAGAGCGAACCTCGAGTCTAATGCTTCCAGTCTGATGTGGACAAGGCCTTAGGTCGTGCCAGAATACGATCAGCGTTGCCGGTAGCGGGTTGTGCTCAGTCTTTAAACCTCAAATCCCGAAACAACAAAATAAATAAAGAAGCAGCAGCAGCAGCAGCAGCAGCAGAAAAGAGCCGCAAAAACGATACCAAGCGCAGACTGCTACAGCGACCTTAGATTAATCATAAGCAATCTACACCAAGAAACACAAAAGTTGATCTACGGGAACTCAAGAGTGGGGAGATGAAAGATCAATTCAACTTAGAGGTAAAGAACAGATTTGATGCATTGCCCGATATGGAAATATTAATTCAAGATGTCAGCGACCAGTTGGAAATAGCAAAGAAATCAGTCAACCACGCAGCATAAACAATCATCACAAAAATAAAGATGACGGGACGCAAGAAATGGATAATGGGCGACATCATAAAACTCATGGAAATAAGAAGAAATAATTAAAATAACCATGAAAAATATGAAGAGATTCACGGGAAAATTAGGAAACTATGCAAATAGGCAAAAGAAGCATTGCTTGAGGAATATTGCAGGGAAATTGAAAGCCAACACAACACACGGAATACCAAATTAATGCACAAAATAATTAATGACGTCACTAACAAAAGAACACACACATTAAAGGGTTGCCTAAAAACCAAAGATGACAACATCATAATAGGAAAAGATCAGATTTTACATGCGCGGTCAGATTATGTGGAAGACATGCTTATGCTTATGATGATACAAGAGAAAAACAGTGTAATATTCGGAACAATAATGACGGACCTTCAATTTTAAAGATGGAAGTTCAGAATTCTCTTAACCATGTGAAAACTGACAAGACACCGGGTCCAGATAACATCACAAAAGAAATGATTAATGTCATAGAAGAATATGGAATAGACCAGGCCACCAGACTGCTGAATGCAATATTTGATACTGGAGATATACGTCCTGAATTGAGTAATTCGATATTTATTGCAATCCCGAAGAAATCAGGAGCCTTGGAATGTCATCAACTAGAATAATAAACCACATCACGAAGATTTTGCTGAGAATTTTCATACAAAGAGTTAGGAAGAAAATAAACCCGAAATAGGAGAACAATGTGAGTTTGTAGAATGCAAGGGTACAGTAAATGCTGTATATATGCCGAGAACAGTATTTGGACGTTCTATTGAAGTAAACAAAGACCTTCACCTTTATTTTTGTTTAACTACACTTTCGATAAAGTAAGACATGTCAACATGATGAAGATGCTTGCAGATCTACAAAGTGATGGGAAAGACCTTAGACTTGTAATATATATATATATATATATCATCATTTGAGGAAGAAACATCAATAACATTAGATATGCAGATGATACTGTATTGATTGCAGACAATGAACAGGACCTGTAACATTTAGTAGATGCGGGTTGTTGCACACAGTGAACAACTAGGGTTGGAATAAAATTGAAAGAAGGCACAGATTATGGTCGTCACTAGGACGAAGGAAATACCACAATGTAATATACAAGTAAATGGGAATATTCTTAAACAAGGGAATCGGTACAATTATCTCGGAACAATCATAACATCTGATGGGAGATGCCTTGAAGAGATTAGAGCAAGAATCGTCATGACGAAGGTAGCCTTTTGCAAGATGGAAAACATACTTACCAATAAAAAGACGTCATCTGCAACGAGAAAAGGGTTTTGAGATCCTACAGAAAACCTGTGCTTTTGTGCGGATGTGAAGAGTGGACGGTGAGCAAACAGGCTGAAAAACATCTGATGGCTGTGGAACTGTGGTTTCTGGGGGAAATGCAAAAAATACCATGGACAGACAGAAAAAGCAATGAACAAGTCCTCCAAGAAACACATGGAAATCTTAAGCTGATTAGAGAAATTAGACATAAGACAGTCAACATTTTTTGGTCACGTAATGAGAAGAAATAGTTTGAAGAACTTGGTGGCGACCGGCAAGATCGAGGGGAAGAGAACAAGGGGAGGGCAGAGAATTAAATACCTGGATGGCTTGGCCACGTGGCATGGTCGAGACAGGAACACTAATAAGCTGATCCACGACTCTGGTGATCCAGTGAGATGACGAAACTTTACTGCCAACGCTTATCGGCATGGCACATGATGATGATGATGATGAACTAAGTATAGTTAATTGGAACAACCAGAATAACAAACGTTAGTCCTAGAGTACTAGGAGTGTGACATTTCCTGTGGCAACATGCAGTGTGCAGTTTGGACATTTAACAAATCAGCTAACATACACATACATGCCTTTCCATTTAAGTGTAACTGGAGAGTTTTACAAGCTGATCTGATAAAAAAAAAAAAACAACAACAAATCTATGCAAAAAGAACTCAGCATTAAAGAAGATTGGTTTTCAGACCAAATAAATAGAGAAGCATGAAATAGTTTGGCTATCTACAAAGACATGAATGTCTGGAAAAGATCATTATGGAAGTGGAGAAGACTAAGCCTCTTGTAGATGGATTTAGGGTGATATATAATTTATATACATGACAGCAATAAAGACAGGTCGTCCCACTTATGATAAAGAGAAACTTTGAAAGACTGCAATGGGGGAACAGTTATGTACAGAACATGCCACTAGATGATGGTGATTTTTAAAAAAAATAAACACTTGTATAAATAAATGTCAACTATACGTGACAACTTAGTGAAGCAAACATATAAACTCAAAGAGGAAAACATGAAAACTCAGTGAGACAACCATGAAATCTCAGTAAGGCAAACACGAAAACTCAAAGTGCCAACTTCAAAACACGGTGAGGCAGAACATTTCAGCGCCAAAGATGGGGAAAATCTCATGTCCTCTGAGCATTAAAGTATTCAAAAAATTGGAGCAGAAAATAGATGTGATCGATTGTTTGTTATATTCTCACATATTATATCCCTTGATTGTTATATTCTCACAGATTATATCCCTTGTTTGTTATATTCTCACAGATTATATCCCTTGTTTGGGCGTCAGCATGGCCGAATGGATAAGAGTGCTAGTTCTTAAACATCCGGTGTACTGAGATAGCGGGTCCAACACTTATTCCGAACAGTTGGACTAAAATGTTTGCGTCTCGTCCGTGACTTGGAACGTAAATTACAAGTTCCTCAGAAGTCGGAGTGGGTTCTCATGACGACGAGGGACACTGGTAATAAGGAAAGTTAAACCACACACACGCTACAAGTTCTACAAGAAACAAATGAAAACCGTAAACTGATTAGAGAAATTAAACGTAGACAGTCACAAGTTTTGGCCACGTTATAAGAAGAAATAAAATGGAGAACTTGCTGATAACTGGCAAGATTGAGAGGAAGAGAACAGGGGAAAGGCAGAAAAACGAATATTTGGATGATTTGAAGGTCGAAACAAGAACACTGAGCTGATCCACGACTCTGGTGTTCGCGTGAGATGGCGAAACATGACAGTCCACTCTTATCGTCATGGCACATGATGATGATGAATCCACATGCAAAAATCAGTCTATTACAGTAGAATAAATAGCACATGTGTAGATTACGCTTGAGTTCTAAGCGATGGAACTCAAAAACAAAACCAAACGCAAATATTCCTTGTCTAAAGTAGTATGTGTATTTTGCTGTTAAAGTTTAGAGAGTAATGTTGTTTTATTATGCTCTTATTGTCTTCTAAGATATCATCTTGACAGTAAAGGGTACTAATTTTCACATGCATACGTCTCGTGAGCTACAAAGGTTTCACGAATTTCCAGTTTTGACATTTGCCGGAAGTGGTGGTGCCGCCGCCAAGTTAAATGACTTATCACTGGCTCGCAACCCCAAATAGTCAGAAATTGAATTGGGGCGAAATCTATATGACTGAAATAAAGATTATGCCCATGAATATCCAAGCGTACAGCCCAAAGTGGCTCTTTAAATTAGCTGGGCTTGATATTCTCAAAGGAGTGGGAAAAGCGAAAGTTAGATGACTAGACTAGGTTTACATCTCCGAAAGGATTACTAGCCAAGGCAGATTATCACCTCCGACTGCTTTCCCCTCCCTGGTACTTAAGTAATCCCCCACCAATGTACACACACAAACACGTAGGCACAATTGGAAAATAACAGTTAACTATGAGTTTACAACGAACTACACATCCTTTAATTTCTATCAATCAGTTAACATGTGATGGTTTACTAGATGATGATGGTGAAACTCGATGTTTATGTATTACAACAATCATGTAAGTGAAATAATTAAAATAAAATACATAACTCTAAGGTTACTTGTATCCTATCTGGATCGGTGGCCAGGGTACAAGTGAGACCCGCGAACAGTGGGGTTCTGTTTAGGTCCCGTAAACACCCACTCTCCAGTGGAAACAGCTCGCCGGTCTTCTGGGCACCTGCCAGTCCTGGCGCTACCTGGTCGTCCCTCGTTCTTGGGATCTAAGCTCAGGCGCTCTTGTTGAGAGCTTGGAAGAGACAATCAAGAATGTGTATTATCTAGTCCTACATCAGTACAATCCAAGGTAAAACATACAATCTATCACCCCTATGTACACACGCATAATGACAAGTCTGGTCGTGTCTCTCTTCCAACTTTACTGCATTCACTCTCCCCTTTCTACCTCTATATCTCTGTCCTACGGTCTTTTCTGGGAAGGACTTTTCCAGTCTTACACACCTTTAATTATTACAATTCTTTCCATCCCTTATAACCTCCCGTCATGAGGAATGAAATGTCCTAAGTTAATGTCACTAATTCAAAACCGAGTTCCTCACAGTGAGTACCGTATGACAAACTGCATCTAAAACATCAAATACCATAAAGTAAGCAAATTCAAAATAGGCATATAATGATATTCACCATAATAGCATAATGCATGGGTTAGTAACAATAGTGTATACATACAAAATGAGACATACAATCATTAAAAGACATTAAGGAGCATAGTCCTAGCATCATGTGTTCTTCCTAGTGAGATACAAATAAATATATCCAACATATACATAAACATTAGAAGTAGAGAAGATATTTCTACAATAGTCGCATGAATGCAAAAAATATAGTAAAACAGTTATCTTCCACAACTGAGAAACTAATAGTTTCCATAGACATGACAGACATCTGATAATACCAAATAAAAGTCTGCCGAATGCCTGTCCAGAGTATATCAAAAATGATACATTAAAAAAATGCATAAACATGCCTCGCAACATAAGTTGATTATATGCATAGCATGATAGTCTTACTTGTTAGTAAGCGTGACACCGTTAATACAACTTTACAGACACATGAGAAAATAGTAGCTTTCACTGAAAGTAACCAGAGTCAGACATCGACTGAAAATCCGTACATACATCTAAAAGACTTGAATAGTTACTAAGAATTAACATTCCTAGAAGATCCTAGACAACATGAGGATCAGATTTATGAAATATATATATATAAAAAGTCACTTTATATTACCTGATTCAAAACTAGCCACATCTACTGAGACAGACAAGCCCCGTCAACTTATACCCACGGTGTCTAGAATTCTATACCGAAGCTCTTAGCACGAGGTGTTAAAAATCCGGGGTGTTTCTGGACTCTGGCGTAAATTCCAATTCACTGGCGTAAATTCCAATTCACACCTTCTACGGTGCAGACTAAATTATCTCCCAGCATGTCTGTCATAAATTCTTTCTGAACGACTGGTCACCACACTTGTGACCATGGGCAGTCTCTATTCAGCCTGACTTTCACACTTTGTGTGGTTAAGAGGTCCCAGTCAGTTTGACACTGTTTATACCTGGGAGTCTTATCTAGCAGTGAGTTCACACCTTGCGCCTCTAGTCTGTTTCACAAAGCAGTCAGCCTTTTCGGTCGGCTGGACCTTGACACTTCTACCTGCATTAGTTTCACACCTGTTCGGTTTTAATTACCAGCTGTGGGTCAGCTTCACATCCCATTAGGATACCTTCCCGACCTTGTGGTTGTGAGCAATCTTAAGTCACTGCTCAGTGGTCTTATACAATGCTTGTAATAACCTTGCCCCAGTTTCTTTATCATAGAGCACCAGGATAAAGCTTGTACCCTCCCTATTGCACTCCTTAGTCCGAACCCGTTGGCATAATGTGGGTGTTGGTTTTGGTGAGCGCCGCCTAATATTCGGCGCTATTAGAAAGCTTGTAGTACCGTCTACTGGCATGTGGTAGTTCAGTCATAACTGACTTAAACCTGACTTAAAGTTCCCTACCATACACAACATACATAACATACACAAGTATAATACATGAAAGTGAAACTCCAGCAGCCATGTGCAATACTGGGCTCTGGGCCAACACTTTTTGTCTGAAGAACTTTGTAACCATATTTCCACAGCCATCAGATGTCTTTCAGCCTGTTTGCTCGCTGTCCACGCTTCACATCCATACAAAAGCACAAGTTCTGGGTAGCAACTCAACACTCAACATGGCGTAATTGATATGAGCGCTCGTCCTTAACCATCCAGTGTGTTGATTCTGAGGTAGGGGATTCAACCCCTACACTAGTCAGTTATACATACACAATTTGGTCTTCGTTCCTGGACTTTTTGTTTTAATGTTCCATATCCCTTGCAGGATGTTGCAGTCAACACCAGCATTTTTCAGCTGCTGTTGATGTACTAGGCAAATTTTACGTTCAGTATTTTGCCATTGCTTTCCACGTACCTCTGAAGTCGGAGTGCGTTCATCTGAGGCTATGGCCACTGGTAATGCTAATCCACACGCAAAATTCAGTCCAGTGCTACTAGAAGTAACGTGTCTGGACTACGCTTGAGTTCAAAGCGACCAAAGGGGGAGGGGGACAATAAACCTCTGTATCTCAGTTCTGTAAAAGTGCCGGTCACTCACTTTATTCGAGCTGGAGTTATTAATAGTGACTGCCACAGTTGGGGCTCAAGCGAGCTTGATCAAAGAGATGACCAGGTTGAAGATAGTCAAGATGATCACTCCCTAATTCTTATATTCTCTCTCTCCTCCCTTTCTCTCTCTCCCTTTCTCTCTCTCTCTCTCTCTCTCTCTCTCTCTCTCTCTCTCTCTCTCTATGTGTATGTGTGTGTGTGTGTGTATGTAGTGCTTGTTTGTGTGTGTGTTCGCACGCACGCAGGCATGTGTGTATAATTATTCTTATGCATAAATCATCTTTACATGTGCATTCGTTATTATCAAATTAGGATCACGCCATATTGTAGAAGAGCATGTTATAGAAGAGCATGTTTTAGAAGAGTTACCAGAAGCACAAGTCCCAGAGAACCCACAATACGAGGAAATAACCCACTTCCGGTCTGACAAGCCCGACAAGCCTGTTCATTATGTGAATCTAAAAACAAATGAGCATGTTGAAGAGGTGAAGTATGAAAAATAATACTGTCAGTGGTCTCTAGAATGTACTTTCACTTAAATACAGCTGCGATATTTCAAGATTATCCAGTGTGAATATATACTACTTAAGTTTTTCAATGTTTGGATTCTCCATTATAAATATATAATATTTTAGTCTGGATGTGTGTTTGTGTTTTTAAGAGAGCGAGAGAGAGAGAGAGAGAGAGAGAGAGAGAGAGAGAGAGAGAGAGAGAGAGAGAGAGAAGTAGAGAGAGGGAGAGAGAAGTAGAGAGAGAAAGTGGGAAGGAATATGAGGAAGGATGCATTAATATTTACATCATCATCAAGTGTCTTGCTGACTGGCAGGCACACTCATGCTTCTCCAAATATTATGATCTCCAACAAAATGCATCAATCCATCTGTTGACATGTTTCCATTCAATTTATAAAAAGTCTGTCAGGAATCTTCTCTGACCGTCTTCCTCCACCACTATTCCCATAACTACTTCTAGATGCCACAACATGTTCCAGTTGTCTCTTCTCATAATGTGGCTAAAAATGACAACTGCCTCTTTCTGATGTTTATGCTAGTGTCTCTCTGTTTCTCTTTCCCATTCATGATTTAAAACAAATAACTAATTGATAGCCGATGCAATAAATTTGCTTCTACCAATTCCAATTTTCAAAAACAAAAATTCCAAATTCGTCCTCGTCTAACCTGCTTCATCAGCTGTGGTTATTGTTGAGGTCCGTGGTTTTTGTGGGTTTATTCACCCTAATTCTTATCTTGTGAGTCCTATCTCGGACTGGTTATGTATCGTTTGTGTCTGTGACGTCAGCAGGGGGGTCGGTCGGCGGCTATTCTTTGTGCTCGTCTGTGCTTGTGGCTTTCTTTGTTTGTGTAGGCTCCTGGCTCGTCTGGCTGCAGTCCTTATAAGGATTTTTCGTAATCCCACTCCAGCTGGGGGATCGGTCGGTGGCTGTCCTTTGTGCATGTTTCCTCTTGTTGTTTTTTTTTTGTTTGTGCAGGCCCCTGGTTTGACTGGCTGCAGTTCTTATAAGGACTTTTTATTTGGTATTTTGTCTTCTCAATTGTGAAGTAACTGTAGAAGCTTTTCGATGTGATGTGCCTCCTTGCGCTTTCTTTCATTCCACTTCCCGCGTTTGAGTTGTTGTTGCCTTTTGATTGCTTCCTCCGAGCTCAGCCATGGGATGATTTCTCCGTCTTCAATGTAGTACCGCCATGGGTATTCATTACCGGATTCCATATGTGGAAGACATATTGTGTCTTTAAAGCAGGTTATTGGTTTCTTGTTTCCGTAGAGTTTCTTGTACCTCTCCTTTTTTTTTTTCTTCCATACGCTTTCTGTATTCCTCGCACGTGAGTTCGTAGTGCCTCTGTTTCTCGGGAACCGTCATTTCTACTTCTGGCTTCGGGACGTCCTCTATGCCGACGTCAGGGTGTTCATCTCGATTTTCTTCTGATGTCTGGTGGGATATTGGCTTCCCTTTGAATGATTCTGTGGTTTTGTTTCGGAGTATTTCCAATTCAGCTTTCTGTAGTTCTCGCTCTGATTTAATGGTTTGTAGGATCTCTTCATTCTTCTTCTTAATCAGTGCCATATGTTCTACTTCTTGCTTGATGTTTTGCTGTATCTCCTTCATTTCCACAGGAAGTTTTTCGTTGTCGTTATTCGGGGTCGGCGTTAGCAGTGCCTTGACTTGTCTCTTCAACTCGTCTATCTGTTTTTGAAGTTGATTTTTTTCAGCTTGTGCTATACCCGTGGCTGTCTCGCCCCTCTGCATTGCTTCCTTGAATGGTGTCTTTGTGATGATGGCGATCTTTAAGACGTCTCTGTGTCTCAGCAGGTATGGACAGCCCAAGTATTTTGCTCCATGCTTGCCCTGGCAGTTGGCGCACTTTCTTTTTTTGTTTGGGGCTCTGAAGTCCGTGTCCAGCTTGGCCAGTGGACACTCCTTGACGGCGTGGCGATCGGCGCAGTACCGGCATATTTCAGTCCCACTGCGACACGTAGCTCTGCTGTGTCCGGCCCTCTGACATCTGGAACATTGCGTGATTTTTGGAATGAATCTCTCTGGTTGCTGCATTCTCTTGTTAAATGATACTGTAGTCGGCATTTCGCTGCCCTCCGACGCCACTACTGCCAAGGTTGTAGGTATCTTGGAGTAGGTGAGAAGCCGCTCCGTCTTCAAGAATCGGATGTAAAGATTCTCTTTTAGTAGCTGCTTCAGGATTTCTTCATCTGTCAGCTCCACATGAATCCGCTTGACGACCCATCGGACTGTTTTTGAGTCGGTGTTTCCGACTCTGGTGTCTTTCTCCTCCTTCTTCTCTGCTGTCTTGGTTCTTGACTGTGTTGGGCTGTCAATCTTCTCCCTCGTAGTAGCTGCAGTCACTGTAGTATCAGGCTCTTTTATGCAGCTAGCAGGTGGGCTCTCGACGTTCTTCTTCTTGTTGTCGGCTCCCACGCTGCACATCATGGCAACAGCGTGTTTCTTGTTGTTGGACTTTCAACGTGACATTTTCCCGCGTATCAGGCTTCTTGACAGAATAATGCGACTTGACTTGTTAGCGCTCGCAGTGCGAATGACGACACACACACGACGACGACGCACGCACGACCCAATTTTTGCTTCTTTGCCAGACGAGGTTATATATATATATATATATATATATATATATATATATATATATAATATATATATATATATATATATATATATATATATATATGAGCTGTGTAAGCTCTCCATCTCTATGTCTACCCATCGAGGGGAGTTCACCAACCTATCACCTGGCAGTTTATGGAGGATAGATGTTGTATTGTGAATCAGTAGCTAGCCAGACATGTCACAGTAATATTTATTATGCCCCTTGGGTAAATCATGATGTACCTGACTGAGATTGTAAGAGTCAATATGAAATAGAAGAAAGAAAGAAAGAAAGAAAGAAAGAAAAGAAGAAAGAAAGAAAGAAAGAAAGAAAGAAAGAAAGAAAGAAAGAAAGAAAGAAAGAAAGAAAGAAAGACATAAAGAAAGAACGAAATAAAACAAGAAAGAAGAGGAGAAGTAGGAGGAGGAGGAGGAGACATTTATAAGTTTTAAGAAAATAAATCACTCCAAAAAATTACCACATGATTCTGTCATTTTGTTTGTTTGTTTTTCTAGAGGCAGTATGAAATCCCCCTACCGGCTTGCTAGGCCAGTCGCAGGTTTAGGACAGAAAATCTGACCAAATAATGATGTACAAACCAGATGGAAGCTGAAGAAGAGGCCGGCCACGTAAACCATGGACAGAGGGAATAGCAGAGGCCATGGAAATCTCGATACATGAAACCCATCAACGGGCACTCTCCCGCTTTTTATGCTTCACCTTAACACCGCAAGGTACAAGAGGAACAAGATAAGATTATGTTTATTTGCTTCCAAAGTGAAAAGATGCAAACAAAACGAATCGACCAATGCGTCCAGCAAGGAAGAGAAATGTTCTACAAATATGTACTGTGTACTTCTATTTCATAATTAGATTCTTACTTCACCACCACCATCATCATCAAGTAATGCCATGAATGTGATGTGAATGTATTTGTTGTATTCGCAAATGTAAAGGAAAACTCACAATGCACCTTGTAAATACACTCATTTGCACAAGAAAGAAAGAGGTTTAAACAAACCTTTTGACATGACAACACGCCGTATTGTATGCTTTGTATATATTAACGTGGCATGAAGACTTGTTGTGTGTGTGATATTTTAGTATTATTTGGTTTTGGTGGCGCTATTGGTGAAAAATCACTTGCATTGCACACAAATATCTCCAGGGGATTTGGCCGACACTCAGGTCTCCGAGGAAAGGCCAGACGGACAGATAATCAGATTGCAACTGGTACCATTAGTACCATTAGTGCCTCTCTTCTCATCACAAGACAAAATAAAGCTGTTTGTCTCTTTCTTATTGTTGTAAATAATGTTCTAGTTTTGTTAGCCTTTTCCAGACAATCGTCGTTAGTTGCTTTGGCAGTCCAGGGAATTCGCAACATTCATCTCAGGAACCACATCCCTGTTGCTTCCAAGTTCTTCCTAATTTATTCATTTACATTCCAAGATTCGCTGCTGTACAGCAAAACAGGTTCTATATAGAAATTAAGAACTCTCTTTCTTACATTCACAGATACAGACTTATTGCAAAAGATGCTTTTCATTTTCTGAAATGCAGCTTTTGCTAGCCCTATTCTGTTGTTAATCTCCGTTGTGCATCTTCCATCTGGTAATATAATTGCCACCAATTGGTCAGTTAGTCTAGTTAGTTAGTTAGCTAGCTAGTTAGCTAGTTAGCCAGTTAGTTAGTTAGTTAGTTAGTTAGTTAACTAGCTAGTTAGTTAGTTAGTCAGTCAGTCAGTCAGTCAGTCAGTCAATCAGTCAGTTAGTTAGTTAGTTAGTTACTTAGTTAGTTAGTTAATTAGTTACTTAGTTACTTAGTTCGTTAGTTAGTTAGTTAGGTTAGTTAGTTAGTTAGGTTAGTTAGGTTAGTTAGTTAGTTAGTTAGTTAGTTAGTTAGTTAGTTAGTTAGTTAACTAGTTAGTTAGTTAGTTAGTCAGTCAGTCAGTCAGTCAATCAGTCAGTTAGTTAGTTAGTTAGTTAGTTAGTTTGTTAGGTTAGTTAGGTTAGTTAGTTAGTTAGTTAGTTAGTTAGTTAGTTAGTTAGTTAGGTTAGTTAGGTTAGTTAGTTAGTTAGTTAGTTAGTAGTCGCAGTTCAAACTTCACGGCAACAGATCGTCCCAATTTGCTCTGTTCCTGTGGCAGTGAATATCACACGAAATGCTCCTCACTGTTCCTTGTGAAAAGTGGAAAAGACAGGAGTCTCAACAAGCCAACATCCAGCACAGGTACACTGTGCATAAATCCGCCGTCAGAATGCCACACAAAAGTCCTCTACGAAAACCACAGTTCATCGTCGATGGAAGCGGCAGTCAGTAGACAACCATTTACTGGCAGCCACACATTACTGCATTAAAAGCAGAGAGGATCTACTTCATTGCCCCGGGATTTATCCCATATGGCTCGGTCTTTTTCGGCAGGGCGGCCCACTGATATTGCCCCTATGTATTCACATTAAAAAAAAAATATTCACATTATTCCACTTGGTTAAGCATTTTCCCTTCTACTGTTATCTCGCATGTTTGTGTCATCCTTTTCTTTGATATCAACATTGTTACTGGTTTTCTTGATAATCAAGGAAAGCCCTTCTTTGCACTCTCAGTTACTACAATGCCTGCCGACTGTTGTAGATCTGTTGCATTTTCCGTCATCAATACTGTGTCATCTGCGTAGCGTAAATTGTTTACATGATAACCACCAAAAATTATCTAATAAACATACAGTAATAAAATGGGAGGTTGTTGTTGCTGTTTTTTTTAAAACCGTGTGGATAACAGATGTTCCAGATTCGAACAATACCTATGACTAAGTACTTTAATTGTTGTTATTGTTGCTGTTTTTGTTGCTGTTGTTGCTGTTGTAGTAGTAGTTGTTGTAATTGTTGTTGTTGTTGTTGTTGCTGTTGTTTGTGAATTCTCTGAAGACTGTGAGTTCTAACACTAAAGCCTCATGCACAGACGTCTGCAGGTTTGTGAACAGATTGTCCTCACGAATCATTGTACAATCTGTGCGGTGGTTGTGTTGCTGAGCGCTCCTTCTCCTACATCCCCATGCTTAGTGCTCAAGACCGGCACTGGAATTCCATATCTCAACCAACACATATTGGTTTAACCAGGTCATGATACATTTATACAACATAAAGACAGATATACAACATACAGACACAGATATACAACATACAGATATATAACATACAGACACAGATATACAACATACAGACGCAGATATACAACATATAGACACATATATACCACATACAGACGCAAATATATAAAATACAGACACACATATACAACATACAGACACACATATACAACATACAGACATACATATACAACATACGGAAACTGATATACAACATACAGACACACATAACCGACATTCAGACACACATATACAACATACAGACACACATATACAACATACAGACACACATATACGACATATAGACACAGATATGCAATATACAGACACACATATACAACATACAGACACAGATATACAACATATAGACACATATATACCACATACAGACACAGATTCACAACACACAGACACATATATACAATATACAGACACAAATGTACAAAGCACATATAAGATATACAACACATCGAGACAGATATACAACACATAGACACAGATATACAATTTACATACACAGATATACAACACACAGACACAGACATACAACACACAGATACAGATATACAACACATAGACACAGATATACAACACATAAAACAGATATACAACACACAGACACAGATATACAACACACAAATACATATGTACAACACACATACACATATATACAACACACAGACACAGATATACAACACACATACACATATATACAACACACAGACACAGATATACAACACACAGACACAGATATACAACACACATACACAGATATACAACACACAGATACAGATATACAACACACAGATACAGACATACAACACACAGACACAGACATACAACACACGGACACAGATATACAACACAAAATACAGATATACAACAGACAAACACATATGTACAACACACATACATAGATATACAACACACAGACACAGATATACAATACACAAACACATATGTACAACACACATACACAGATATACAACAAACAGACACAGATATACAACACACATACATAGATATACACCACACATACACAGATATACAACACACAGACACAGATATACAACACACAGACACAGATATACAACACACAGACACAGATATACAACACACAGACACAGATATACAACACACAGACACAGATATACAACACAAATACACAGACATACAACTCACATACACAGATATACAACACACATACACAGATATACAACACACATACACAGATATACAACACACAGACACAGATATCCAACACACAGACACAGACATACAACACACAGGCACAGATATACAACACACATACACAGATATACAACACACATACACAGATATACAACACACAGACAAAGATATACAACACACAGACACAGAAATACAACACACAGATACAAATGTACAACACACAGACACAGATATACAACACATCGAGACAGATATACAACACATAGACACAGATATGCAATTTACATACGCAGATATACAACACACAGACACAAACATACAACACACAGACACAGATATACAACACACAGACACAGACATACAACACACAGACACAGATATACAACACACATACACAGAAATACTATGTTGTTGTTTGTCCATCAAGAATGATGATGACCATTCATTGCATCCAGTGGGGTTGAAGGTGTGGAGCCATGGGTTCTAAGATGGCTGATAAGGCCTATTTTGGCTCGAAATGTTCTTTGACAATGTGGGCAAAGAATGCTTGACGTCTCTGGAGGAGGATTTCCTGCAGTGGTTTTTCTGTCCTGCCTTTTCTTCACAGCTCTTGCAATCCTGGTTGCCTCACATATGACTGCACCTTTGCGCAATGATGCACGCCACGAATTTCGGTCTCTGGCTGCAGCCTCCCAGGTGTCATGATGAATTCCAAAAGCATTCAGTTAAATTTTCAGAGTGCCTTTAAAACGTTTCCTCTGGCCACCTTGGGAGCGTTTACCACAACGCAGTTCGCTGTAAAAAATTCGTTTAGGGAGCCTGTGATCTGGCATGCGAGTCAAGTGACCAGCCCAGCGAATCTGATTCTTCATCAGTAGAGTGTGGATACTGGGCATGGATGCTCTTTCTAGGACTTCAGTGTCTGGAATCTTGTCTTGCCATTTAATCTTCAGTAGCTTCCTTAGGCAGACTGTGTGGAAGTGGTTTAATTTCCTAGCGTGTCGCTGATAAACAGTCCAGGTTTCACAAGCATATAGCAGTGTGGATAATACAACTGCTTTGTAGACTTTTAGCTTTGTTTGCAGGCTTATTCCAGTTCTGTCCCATACATTCTTGTACAGTCTGCCAAAGGCTGCACTGGCCTTGGAGATTCTTGCATTCACTTCGTCATCGATTGTGGCAGCTTGTGACACGGTGCTGCCAAGATAGGTGAATTTGTCCACAACACTTAGTCTATGATCATTCACTTTGATATTCGGCACAGTGTGATTATTCCCTGGAGCTGGCTGGTACATAACTACAGTCTTCTCCAAGTTGATATTGAGCCCAAAGTTGGCACAGGCATGTGAGAAAGCTGAAACATTATGTTGCATGTCCGTCTCTGAGTTGGCGTATAGAGCGCAATCATCAGCAAACAGGAGCTCTCTGACGGTGCCGCTGTTAATTTTGGTTTTAGCTTTCAGCCTTCTGAGATTGAATAACTTTCCATCCATACGGTAGTTGATAGTCTATTCCAATGTCGTCGTTCTCGAAGGCATTCATCAACATGGCTGAAAACATGAGGCTGAACAGTGTTGGTGCCAGGACACATCCTTGCTTCACTCCATTGGTGACAGGAAAGGGTTCAGACAGTTCACCATTTTCCTGTACTCTTGCCTGCATGCCGTCATGAAATAGCCGCACTATTTGGACAAACTTTCGTGGACAGCCATATTTTGCCATAATCTTCCACAGTCCTTCTCTGCTGACTGTATCAAAAGCCTTGGTAAGGTCAATGAAAGTGGAGAACATTTCGCAGTTCTGTTCCTGACATTTCTCTTGCAGCTGCCTTGCAGCGAAAATCATGTACAACAGTTCCACGTTCTTTTCTGAAGCCACATTGACTCTCAGGAAGAAGACCTTGATCGAGATGGGCTGTGAGGCGATTGAGAAGAATTCTGGCGAGTATCTTCCCTGCAATTGAAAGCAAGGAGATGCCTCGGTGGTTGTCACAGGATTGGCGGTTTCCTTTACGTTTGTAAAGGTGGACTATTGACGCGTCCTTAAAATCTTGTGGCATGGTCTCGTTCATCCATATGTTTGTGAAGACTTGGTGAAGCTGCTCTGTTAGGACCGGCCCACCTGCCTTGTATATCTCTGCTGGGATGGAGTCAGGACCAGGTGCCTTGCCGCTGGAGAGTTGCTGGATAGCTTTGTTTATTTCCACTATGGTTGACAGGTCATCAAGAGTCCCATTGGTGGGAACATGAGGAAGGCAGTTGATGGTTTCATCATCGAAGAAGGAAGTTGCACTTAAGATTTTGCTGAAATGCTCTGCCCAGCGTTGGAGGATTTCTTTCTTATCGGTGACCAATGTTCCCCCATCTGCACTGAGGAGGGGAACTATGCCTGGTGATGAAGGACCATGGACCGCTTTCAGTGAGTCGTAGAAGTTTTTCATATCATGTCTGTCAGCAAAGCCCTGAATTTCATCAGCTTTGCTGCTCAGCCAGGAGTCCCGCATGTGCCGAAGTTTCTGCTGCACTACTCTCTGAATGTTCTTGAAAGCATCTTTTTTTTTATGTTGACTTTGGGTCATTCAAATGTGCCTTGAGGAGAAGATGTTTCTCGGCCAGCAATTGGTTGATGTCTTCGGAATTTTCATCAAACCAGTCTTTATGCTTTCGGGGGGCTGGACCCAGGATTTCCATAACAGTGTTGTAAATTGTGTACTTTAGGGCTCTCCATTCTGTTTCTGTATCCTGTTTAGCTTCAGCATTGGGCTTGAGGCGGTCTTCCATCATATTTTCAAACGACTGCTGCATTTTCTTGCTGTTTAGGCGGGTGACATTTAGCTTTGTTTGCATTTTCGCCCCTTGAGGACAGAAATACTATACACATACACAGATGTACAACACACATACACAGATATACAACACACAGACATAGAACTACAACACACATACACAGATATACAACACACAGACACAGACATACAACACACAGACACAGATATATAACACAATACACAGATACACAACACACAGACACAGATATACAACACGCATACACAGATATATAACACACAGACACAGATATATAACACACAGACACAGATATACAACACACATACACAGGTATACAACACACATACACAGATATACAACACACAGATACAGATATATAACACATAGCCACATATATACAACACACTGATACAGATATACAACACCTAGACACAGATATACAACACACAGACACAGATATACAACACACATACACAGATATACAACACACAGACACAGATATACAACACATATACACAGATATATACCACACATACACAGATATACAACACACATACACAGATATATACCACACATACACAGATATACAACACACATACACAGATATACAACACACATACACAGATATATAACACACATACACAGATATACAACACACATACACAGATATACAACACACATACACAGATATACAACACACAGACACAGATATACAACACACATACACAGATATACAACACACATACACAGATATATACCACACATACACAGATATATAACACACATACACAGATATATACCACACATACACAGATATACAACACACATACACAGATATACAACACACATACACAGATATACAACACACAGACACAGATATACAACACACATACACAGATATACAACACACAGAATCAGATATACTATACACAGACACAGATATACAACACATAGACACAGATATACAACACACAGACAAAGATATACAACACACAGACACAGATATACACCACACATACACAGATATACAACACACAGACATAGATATACAACACACATACACAGATATACAACACACAGACACAGATATACAACACACATACACAGAAATACAACACACAGAGACATATATACAACACACATACACAGATATACAACACACATACACAGATATACAACACACAGACACAGATATACTATACACAGACACAGATGTACAACTTACAGATATATGTTTAACCTGTACACTAAAACATATAATGAGAAATGTCAGAGATAATATACCAAAGGAGCAGTATGATACTCTAAATATCGGTGGTCAGGAAATACTAGAGATTCGTTGTACTGATGATACAGTATTACTATCCACATTACACAATGGTATAGAAAAACTAATAACCTCAACCCAAAAAATATTGAAAATCACAACTTATATCTTAACATGGCAAAAACAAAGATAATGCCTTCAGATAAAACTACTATGGAGAAAGAAATATGAGTTAATGAGGAAAAATTTGAGGTGGTGGAAAATTTCGATTGTCTTCGTTCATTGATTACTAACAATGGTGACACATTGAAAGAAGTTAAAAGACGAATAGCTATTGCTCTTCAAAGACTAAAACAAATGAATAAATTGTGGAGTGGGGCAGGCAGAACTACAAAAGTTAGATTATTATGAGCTTGCATCTTTCCCATTGTAACATACGCATATGAGACCAGGACACTTACTAAACAAGCTGAACAGAGCATACATGACTTTGAATATAAATGTTATACACGGGTTCTAAGAATATCTTGGATACAGAAAAGAACAAATGCATCCATGCGACAAAAGCTGAATATTGAAGAAGGTTGGCTACTAAAGACGATAAAACAAAGAAAATTTAAATATTTTGGTTACTTGAAACGTCATGAAAGTTTGGAGAGAACAATAAGGGAGGGATATATGATGGGGAAGAGAGGAAGAAGGCTTCTTCTTCTTCTTCTTCGTCTTCTTCTTCTTCTTCTTCTTCTTCTTCTTCTTCTTCTTCTTCTTCTTCTTCTTCTTCTTCTTCTTCTTCCACAGTCTGAGATGGTTGCCCTAAATCTAATCTGAAACGACTGTTTTCGCTTCAAAACCGCGCTATACATCTAGTTTCTGGGATAAAGCACGTTGAAAGTAATAACTATATAGTCATCTAAGACTTCTAGCACTTCGAAAGCAATTCCTTTTTAACAAAGCCAAATTAGTGAATAAAATTATATCTGAAATTACCCCAGAGTATCTTCTACCGTTAATTCAATCTAATGCACAGAACAGTAAGCGCTTAAATTTATTACAAATTCCGAAGCCTAAATTGAACTTATACAAAACATGTTTCGCGTATTCTTGTGCTAACTTGTGGAATAGCCTTCCACCAGATCTGAAAACGCCAATGAGTCCCTACACATTCAACCGAAAACTCTTTCACTACTTACTTCATACCGACTATAGTGCCTCCATAAGTCACCTACTGGTATCATTTTTTCACTATCATTTTTCGCTGTGTGAGTGAAGAAATGAGAAAGAGTGTGAGTGAGAGAGTGAGTATGAGACAGAGAAAGTGAGAGAGTATGTATGCGCGTGTGCCTGCGTGAGTGAAAGAGTAGTGAATGTCTGTGTGCACGTATGTGTCAGAGAATTGAGTGAGAGAATGAGTTAGTGTGAGGGATAGGTTGTATTGTGTGTCTGCCTGTCTGTGTGAGAGAGTGAGAATGTGAGTGAGTGAGTGTGAGTTAGAGAGCCAGCAAGTGAGTGAGTGAGTGAGTAAGGGAGAGTGAGTTAGTGAGTGAGGGCGGGGGGAATTTGTGAGTATGTGTGTATGTGCATGTGTGAGTGTGTGTGTGAGCGAGTGAGTGTGTAAGCGAGAGAGAGAGAGAGAGAGAGAGAGAGAGAGAGAGAGAGAGAGTGGGCGAGTGAAAGAGTACATGAGAAGTGAATGAGAGAGAGAGAGAGAGAGTCAGTGTGTGTGTCTGTGTACTTCTCTGTGTGTGCGAGTAAAAGAGTGAGTTAGTGTGGTTTAGAGAGTAAATGAGTGAGTGTAAGTGAGAGGGTGAGATTATGTGAGGCAGCGTGTATGTGTGAGTAAGTGTGTGGGTGGATGGGTGGGTGTGTGTAGTATGTCCAAATGTGTGTATGTGTGTGTTTATATGTGTGTATGTGGGTGTGTATGTGTACATGTCTGAATGTGCGTATGGGTGTGTATGCGTAAATGTGTGTATGTGTGTGCTTGTGTATGTGAGTATATTTATATGTGTGTTTATGTGTGCGTACATGTGTGTGTGTGTGTTTATATGTATTTGCGTGTGTGTATGTGTGTATGTGCGTGTGTATATATGTGCATGTTCGTGGATGTAAGTGCATATGTTTGTGTGTATGTGTGCATGCATGCAGTGTATACGAGGGAGTGTGTATTTGTGTGTACGTGTGCTTGTAAGTAAGTATGTGTGTATGGGTGTGGATATGTGTAGGTGTGTATGTGTGCTTGGTGATATATATATTTGCATGTGTATATTGTGTGTGTGTGTGCTCGTGTGTGTATGTATATATGCTTTCGTGTGTATGCGAGGGAGTGTGTATTTGATAGCGTGAGGGTGTGTGTCTGTCTGTGTGTGAGTGAGAGTGAAAGAGAGTGTGATATGGAGTGAATGAAAGATGGAGTGAGTGACTTAATGGATGAAATAGTGATTGCGAGTGAGAGAGAGAGAGAGAGAGTGAGTAAGCGAACGAGAGAGAGACAGTGGGAGAATGGATGTGTTAGTGAGTGTGTGTGTGTGCGCGCGCATTGTTTGTGAATATCTGTGTGTGTGTGTGTTAGTGAGGAGAGAGAGAGAGAGAGAGAGAGAGAGAGAGAGAGAGAGAGAGAGTTGAGCACACGCATGTCATGTAACATGCCATTCCATATTTTTTGTGTATTCTCATCTTTCGTATTATCATTTTGTATGCCACTTGATTTTATCATGTATAATATAACATTACTGTAACGTGAGTGAGAGAATTAGTGAGTGGGAGAGAGAGAGACAGAGAGAGAGAGAGAGAGAGAGAGAGAGAGAGAAGAGAGAGAGAGAGAAGAGAGAGAGAAGAGAGAGAGAGAGAGTTGAATTGCATCACTAATTTTTACGCTACACAATGTGTATAGGTACAATTTTTTCTCCATTTCTTACAATGTTTGCGAGAATGCTCACGACAATCGAGATTGCTCACGACAATCGTCAGTGTCTCAACTGTGTGTAAAGTGTGGGTGTTTGTTCATATTAGTTTCAGTGATCATGTGAGGCATCATGTATGTGTCTAGATGTGAGGATTGTGTGTGTGTGTGTATGTGAGGGATGTGTGAATGTGTGGGGGGTGTGGGGAATGTATGTGTGGAGGGATTGTGTGTGGGGGATGTGTGTGGGTTGATGGGTGATGTGTGGATGCGTGAAGGGATGTGTGGTCGGTGGGGATGTGTGTGTGTGTGTGTGTGTGGGGATGTGTGTGGGGATGTGTGTGTGGGGTGGGGATATCTGGTAGTATGGTTGGAAGTGTGTGTGTGTGTTGGTTGGTTGAGGGTGTGGTTAGGGAATGTGTATTTCGGTGGGTGAATGGGTGTGTGGGAGATGTGTGGGAGATGGGTGTGTGATGGGTGTGAGGGATGGGTGTGAGGGTGTTTCTGTGAATGGGATATGTATGTGTGGGTGAGAGTGTATGAGTGTGGATGGGGTAAATGCGAGTGGTTGGAGGATGTATGTGTGGGTGGTGAGAATGTTTGTAGGTGGGGGATGTGTGGGTGGGTGGGGAGATGTGTGTGTGTGAGTGAGAGATGTGTGGGCGGGGAATGCATGTGGGGGATGTTTGTGTGTTGGGGAATGTGTTTATGGGTGGGGTGTTGTGTGGGAGGGGAGATGTGTGAGGGGTGGTTGGGGAGGTGTGGGATGTGCGGGTGGATGAAGGATTTATGTGAGGATGGGGAGTGTGTGTTTGGCTGAGTGGTTGGGGTGTGTGTGGGTGGGAGGGTAGATGAGAGATGCATGTCTTGAAGGGTGGGTGGGTGATGTGTGGGTGTGAGTGGTTGATGGATGAGTACATGAGTGAGTGGATGTGTGTGAGAGATGAGTGTATGAGTGGGGGATGTGTCTGTGCGCGGGAAGATGTGTGTGAGCAGTAGATGTGTGTGGGTGTGGTGTGTGTGGGTGGGAGGTGTGTGTTTTTGGATGAGGAGTGTGTTGGTGGGTGGGGATGTGTGTATGGGTGGGGGATGTGTGTGTGTGTGTGTGGATGGGTGGGTAGTGAGATGTTTAGTTAATTGATGTGTGATTGGGGGATTGTAGATCGGAGATCGGGGGGGGGGGGGGGTTGGCAAGAGGGTGGGTGGAGGATATGTGGGAATGTGAGTGTGTGTAGGTTGGGGGTGGGTGGGGGATGTATGGGTGGGGGAGATTGTGTGGTTGGGGAAGTGGGGTGGGTGAGGGTTTTGTGTGTGGGTAGGTGCGGGATATGTGAGTTGGCGGGAATATGTGTGTGTGGGTCTTGGATATGTGGTTGGGGGGGGGGGGGTGTTTGGCTGAGTGATTAAGGGTATGTGGGTGGGTGATGGAGGATATGTGGGTGGGTGAGTGTTGGTAGGTTATGGGATGGGTGGAGGATGTGTGTGTGTGTGTGTGGGTGTGGAGATGTGTGAAGTGGGGGGGGGGAGTGGATGATGGATGGGTGGATGCATGCATGTGTGCCTGGGTTTGTGTGTGGGTGGGTGGGGGACGTGTGTGGGGGATGTGTGGTGGGTGGGAGATGTATGTGTGTGGGTGGAGAGATGGTGTATGTGGGGGTGTGTGTGGGATGTGTAAGTTGGGGATGGGTGGATGGATGGGGGAATGTATGTGCCTGTGAGTATTGTGTGGTTGGGTGGTGGATGTGTGTGTGTGTGGAGGACACGCAAATTGATAGGGGATGGGTGGGTGGGGGATTTGTCTCATAATATGGTGACATGCATTGTTTATGTTTACAACATTCATTTGACAATGTGTTTTTTTTCTTATGTGAATGCACTATGCACTGATGAACGAAAGATGAGTGATTGGCAGGGCCGAGTTTAAGACGGGCCTGCGTGCCCAATTTGTTACCCTTTGAAAATAAAGTTCGTTCGTTCGTTCGTTCGTTCGTTCGTTTGTTCGTTCGTTCTTCTTCTTCTTCTTCTTCTTCTTCTTCTTCTTCTTCTTCTTCTTCTTCTTCTTCTTCTTCTTCTTCTTCTTTGCCAGTCAATTCCAACATTATATGGTACTAACTTTTATGTTTGTTTATTTATTATTATGATGTTAATGCTTTCGATCATTTTGAATTTAAGCGTCGTCCATACACTACTACTTCTAGTGCACTGGACTGATTTGTGCATGTGGATTATCTTTCCCTTTTACCAGCATCTCTCGCCATCAGGCGAACCCACTCCGAATTCTGAGGTTCTTGTAATTTACGTTCCTAAGTCAAAGACAAGTCAACATTTTAGTCTAGGATTTGAACCCACTACATCGGCATCAGCACACCGGAAGTTTAAGAGCGAGCACTTTTATCCATTCAATCATGCTAACATCTATCAGACCTATGTTTCATGATTTCTCAGTTTCGGTGAGCCGGAAATGATGTTACGACCCTTGACATTTTAGCATCTTACCGCCAAATTGCTCACCTTTATTCTTCCTTATTGAATGTGCTTTGTTGATGTGTGTCTAGTGTATGATGTGTATGATTGAGAATAATTACTTCAGAGCCAGACACATGTTACATTTTCAATTTGATAAATAAGCCAGAAATATGCGAATGATACAGTATTGATTGCAGTCCATAAGTATTGAGCAGGATAACCACAGTGTGTTCAGAATGATTATATTCTACGTAATGTTGAGAGTTCTAATAATTCTGAGCTCAAGTTTCGGTAAGACTTGGTCTTTATATGTATGTGTGACGTATGTGTGGTGTATGTGTTGTGTATGTGTTGTGTACGTGTGGTATGTGTGTAGTGCATATGTGGTGTATGCTTGTGAGTATGTGTGTATTTATGCTTTACTGTGTGTAGCTATGTTTCACTTGTTGCGCGTCTTTCTGTCTGTGTGTTTGTCTGTTTGAATGTCAGTCAGTCTATTGTATGTCTATTCATCTGTCTGTATGCGTGCGTGTGTCTATTTGTCTGCCTGTCTGTCTGCCTGTCTGTCTGCCTGCCAGCCTGTCTGCCTGTCTGTCTGTCTGTCTGTCTGTCTGTCTGTCTGTCTTTATGCCTGTCTTTATGCCTGTCTGTCTGTCTGCCTGTCTGCCTGTCTGCCTGTCTGTCTGTCTGTCTGTCCGTCCGTCCGTCCGTCCGTCTGTCTGTCTGTCTGTCTGTCTGTCTGTCTGTCTTTATGCCTGTCTTTATGCCTGTCTGTATGCATGCATTTTATAAATGTAGAAGATATGAGAGGAATCATCATTGGGGGACATAACACCAATAACATTAGCTATGCAGATGGTACAGTATTGATTGCAGACAATGAACAGGATCTGCAACATTTAGTAGATGCGGTTGTTGCACACAGTGAACAACTAAGGTTAGAATTAAATTTTTAAACGTCGGAAATCGTCATTAAGGAGAAAGAAATATCGCAAAGTAATATACGGGGAAAATTGAATATTTTTAAACAAATGAATCGGTACAACTATCTAGGAACAGTCATAACATCTGGTGAGGGAGGGGGGGGGGGGTGTCTTGGAGAAATTGAAACACGAATAGCTATGATGAACATTGTCTTTTGCAAGATGCAAAACATACTTATTAAAAAATAGATGTCAATTGCAACAAGAAAAAGAATGATGAAATGCTACATTGAATACTTACGTTTGTATGGATGTGAGACGTGGACAATGAGCAAACAAGCCGAAAAGCATCCGATGGCAGTGGAAATGTGGTTTCTGGGGAAAATTCAACAAATACCATGTATAGATATAAAAACCAATGAGCAAGTCCTACAAGAAGCAAGTGAAAACTGTAAACTGATTAGAAAAATTAGAAGTTTTTGGTCACGTTATGAGAAGAAATAAAGTATAGAACTTGGCGACACCTGACAAGACTAGGTGAAAAGAAGAAGGGGAGTGCAGAGAGTAAATACCTGCATGATTTGGCTACGTGGTGTGGTCGAGAAAGGAACGCAAAGCCTGCCTTCCTGTAAACGCTCGTGTGTGTGTGCATGCATGCATTCGTACCTCCGTGCTTGGTGTTTGTTTGTCTATGTGTGTGTCTGTCTGTGGCATCAAAGGTGTCCCTTAGGAGTTTTGACTTTGCTAGAACCAGCCCTTCCACATTAGACTGATGTGACTACAATTACTCCTCTACATTGCTCGCTTGGGCCGATTGTAAGACGGGTCGGCGTGTCCAATTTCTTACCCTTTGATAGTAAAGAGTATCAAGAGCTTGTAGCCTGGATTATCTGGTTCTGAATGTTGTCCCACCTTCGGTCGATATAAAAGGAAAAGCAAGAAGACAATTCTTCACGCCTTCGTATTTGCTAGGTATCAGGTGATAACCCCCGTTTGTACATACCAATCGGTTTTATTATTTTAACATATGATGCCAGCACCATATATCCAATTGGGTCAAGGGGTCGAACGGGGTCCTTAACTGATTCAATGTCGAAGGATAATATATCGCCCCCTCTGGTCAAACGGGAGGTCACGTACCTCATTTGACTAGAGAGACGATATATCGCCATACTAGGATCATCGTGTTATTTGTTTTGTTTCGTGATACCTTCCACAATTTCAACGCTCAGTGAACGCATATTGTCATTATAATGCTTGTCCGTTTGCTTGTGCACCATGTTTGGTTCAATCCTACTCTTTGTTTGGCACTGAAATAGTTAACTTACTTTAATTTTTACTGAGCCAATCAACATTCGCACCCGAGTTTTTGTGGGCCCCTCAAGGGAAACTTCAAAGACGCGTGGCAAACGATTTGGCGGCAGACCGACTTGCTTTGGTTTTCATACAATGATATGAGTGCCGGTCGTTCAGAAGGAAATGTCAAATTACTGTACGTGAACTTGCCAAGAAATTACTCATCTCATCTCATCTCATCATGTTCCTCTTGTACCTTGCGGTGTCGAGTTGAAGTATAAACATCGTGAGAGTACCCGATTATGGGCTTCATATATCGATATTCCCATGGACTCTACTATTCCCTCCGTCCAACGTTTACGTGGTCGGCCTCTTCCTCTGTTTCCATCTGGTCTGTACATCATTGCTTGTTGTGGTATGCTGTTGACTGGTAACCTACTTGCATGGCCAAACCATTTGACTTGCTGCTTTCTAATAAAATCTAGTGCTGCTTTAACCTCCACTTTAGTCCTGATTTCTTCATTTCTGATCTTATCTCTTCTTGATACGTTGAGTATTGTTCTCAGGAACCTCATTTCTGTTGCAGTGATTTTTCTTTTCTTGGCATAGAGTTGGTAGGAATATTGTGTTGTAAAGTGCTTTCTTCCGGTTAGCGGGGTAGGGGTATCCCCTATCAAAGGAGAGGTAAGACGACTCCTTTCCTCCGTTAGTCTACGGGACACCCTTGGGCAAGGTGGAGTACCCGTTTAGCCCCCCGATCAGGGTTACGTGAAGCCATGGAAGCGTGTGGTGGATGGAGTGTGAGAGCAGCCGACAGATTGTTGTTGGTTATGGTCTTGCACTCTGCGGAGATAGGCAGATGATCTCAGCAGTAGAGACAATGGCTATGGCCACCGACTAGTACAGTCACTGCCCAGAAGGAAAGCAATGGCAAACTACTTTCTGCACAACTTGCCAAGAAACCATAATAACCATGAAAGAAAACATAATAAGAAAGAGATCTGGTGGCGAGACCCCCAGGCCAGGCAGATCAGATAACACTGGGGAAGAGTGTGACACGGGGACCAATACTAGTAATCGTGATGATGGAGTTAATCCTGACTGTGTTACCAAGGAAATCCCCTGTGTCAGACTAAGAAACAGAGTGAGAATAGCAACGTGGAATGTGAGAAGTCTGTATGAGGGAAAGCTTAAGGTGGTATGTGATGAAATGAGAGGTAACATTCAAATTTTAGGAATTAGTGAACATCGCTGGAGAAGCAAGGGACATTTTACAACTGAAAATGAAAGTCTGTTCATTTATTCTGGTAGAGACGTCGGAGGCCAGAGTGGAGTGGCATTTTGTTTAGATAAGACAACTGCAAAATCTTTAATGGGATAGTAATCCAGTTAGTGATAGAATCCTCACCTATTAGACTTAAAGGCCGTCCAAAAAACACAACTCTCATACAGATATATGCACCTACTTCAACAGCAGAGGAGGACGAAATTGAAGATTTTTACAACACACTACAAGACACATTAAATAAGATTGGTCATAATGATATAGCAATAATAATGGGAGATTTTAATGCAAAAGTAGGTGCAGGAAGAGCTGAAAATGAGAGACACGTTTTAGGAAAATTTGGATTAGGAAATAGAAATGATGCAGGTGACAAATTAATTGAATTTTGCACAGAAAATGAGTTAACGATAGCCAACACGCTTTTTAAACAACATCCAAGAAGACTCTTCACATGGAAGTCTCCAGGACAGTATTACCAAAAATCAGATAGATTATATTTTAATACAAAGAAGATGGAGATCAAGCATAACATCTGCAAAAACCATACGAAGTGCAGACTGTGATACAGATCATCAGTTATTAGAAGCAGATCTGAAATTAAAACTCAAAAAGCTTACCCGAGGACCAAGGCCACTTCGTTTTGATCTCACAAAAATACCAGATGCATACAACGTAGAAGTTAGGAATCGTTTTGGGGTCTTGATGTCTGTACAAGAGGAAATGACACCTGATGAACTGGCAGTACAAGCTAGAGATATCTTGATAACTGCAGCCAAAGATTTAATTCCGACCAAGAAAAAGCAACTTAAGCCATGGATTACATCAGACACGTTAGAATTAATAAAACAACGAAAGGAACTGAAACAGAAAGGAGGTGAATCCGATAACAGCAGGATGAAGTATAAATCTTTAACTCGAGAAATAAGAAAGAACACAAGAAAGGACAAAAATCAATATATACAAGATTGCTGTACCAGAATAGAGCAATATCATAAGACTGGAAGAGATTACGAAATGTTCAAAGAAATGAAGTTATTGACAAGAAATGTTCAACCTCAATTAAATGTTATCTGTGACAAGATGGGAAATACCTTAACAGAATCTAGACAAATTCTAGAAAGATGGCAGGAAGTACTGCAGTGGAATGTATGATATGAGTGACAGTGAGGATATGAATGAGATACATGAGCCAATGACAGCAGAGACAGAACCTGAACCCTCATTAGATGAAATTGCTATGGGCTATAAGAACCTGAAGAAATGGTAAATCACCTGGATGTGATGAGATACCAGCTGAACTAATTAAAGCGGGAGGAGAAGAAAGCATACACATATATCATGCATTATGTACAAAGATATTGGAAATATGGTATATGGCCAAAAGATTGGAAGAGAACTATCTTCATTCCAATACCAAAAAAGGGCAACCTGAAATTATGCACCAACTATAGAACTGTTGCCCTGATCAGTCATGCAAGTAAAATTCTACTAAAAGTCATAATGGGAAGACTTCGTAAGAAAATGGAAGAAGAGATTAACGTGGTTCAAGCTGGATTTAGACAAGGAAGAGGAACAAGAGATCACATATTCAACATGCGTTTAATAATAGAGAAGTGCAGAGAATTTAATGTAAACCTATTCTCATGTTTTGTGGATTATTCAAAGGCATTTGACTGTGTACAACATCAGAAACTTTGGGAAATCATGAGGAATATGGGCTTTCCATCACATGTAGTACAACTCATAAAAATGCTCTATCTAGACCAACAAGCAGCAGGTTAGAATAGATGGCGAGACATCAGATTGGTTTGACATCAAGCAAGGAGTCCGTCAGGGCTGTGTGCTGTCACCCTATTTGTTTAACCTGTACGCCGAAAATATAATGAGAAATGTAAGAGATGATATAAACAGGGAGCTATATGATGCCCTAAATATCGGCTGGTCATGACATACCAGAGATTCGATATGCTGATGATACAGTATTACTATCCACAACACAGAATGGCATGGAAAACCTAATAGCCTAAACCCAATTGAATAGTGAAAATCACAACTTATATCTTAACATAACAAAAACAAAGATAATGCATACAGGTAAAACTACCATGGAGAAAGAAATATACATTAATGGGGAAAAATTGGAGGTGGTGGAAAATTTTGAATATCTTGGGTCATTGATTACCAACAACGGGGACACAATGAAAGAAATTAAACGGCAACTATCAATTGCTCTTCAAAGACTAAAACAACTGAATAAATTATGGAGTGGGACAGACAGAACTACAAAAATTAGATTTTTAAGAGCATGCATCTTTCCCATTGCAACATACGCCTGTGAGACATGGACACTTACTAAACAAGCTGAACAGCGCATAAACGCCTTTGAATATAAGTGTTATAGACGAGTTCTAAAATATCTTGGGTAAAGAAAAGAACAAATGCATCCATACTTCAAGAGTTGAATATTGAAGAAGGTTGGCTATTAAAGACGATAAAACAAAGAAAACTGAAATATTTTGGTCACTTGAAACGTCACGAAAGTTTGGAGAGAACAATAATGGAAGGGTATATGCCTGGGAAGAGAGGAAGAGGAAGGCCAAAGAGAAGATGGGTGCAGGATGTGGCGGATGATCTCCAGATGGGTGTATCAGACGCGGGACATCTTGCTTATGATCGAGAGGTTTTCCGGAGGGTTGTTATGGGAGCGAGGTTCTGCAAAGGACATGCTACTGAATGAATGAATGAAAGTGCTTTCTTAGTATTTATTGATATATGTTTGTTCTTTAGAATTGGTGCCATTTGTCTAATGAGTTGATTTGCCTTATTGCACCTATTTTCGAACTCGTCTTCTGATCTACCATTTGATGATATTATACTTACTAGGTATTTGAAACTCTTTACTTGTTTCAAGGGATGTTCATTTAGGTTAATTGTTGTTGTTTGTTCTTCTTTAGTTATAGTCATTACCGCTGTTTTGCTTGTGCTAATTTTCATGTTATGTTCCCTACACATTTCGTTTAGACTAGTCGTGTGGTCTTGTAATTCAGCTTCTGATTTTGCTATTAGTGCTTGGTCGTCCGCAAACAGGAGTTCTCTGATGGTTAGATTTGCAAATGGTTCTTATTCTGTGTTCTCGTCATGCGGTATTCTTGCTGTCTCTGCTTGGCTGGTTTCTTTACATATGTTGTCTATATATGTTATGAACAAGAGAGGTGACAGGACACAACCTTGTCGTACTCCAGATCTTATGGTGAAGGGTTCTGAGTGTCCTCCAGTTGCTCTCACTATGCATTCACTGTTGTTGTATAAACTTCTACATAGGTTTGTTAGATGTGTACTCACCCCGTATTGTTTAAGGATGTCCCACAGCTTGTTACTATCTACTCTATCAAATGCCTTTTCTTGGTCGACAAAGGCTAAGTATAGTGTTTCATTGAATTCGATTGATTTTTCTATAAGTTGTCTAAGAGCAAAAATGGCATCTGTGCATCCTTTGTTTTTCCTAAATCCAAGTTGTGTTTCGCTTAGCTGGGGTTCTAAAGTAGTTCGTAATCTTTTTTCAAGAATTGTGCAAAATATTACAAGCAGCCAAAAATGCTGGGATTGACAGTGACGTCCTGTAAATGATATGCAACTAACTTGTTGACGAGGGAAGCACAGAATAGTAACAAATGTGGTGTAAAGGCGGCCTGTTTAATGTGAATAACAGAATTGTAACATTGTCTTTTCCTCAGCTCAACTAGGAATTGTGTATTTTTACCCGGAGGTAGACAATGATACAACGAAATGTCCAGAGAAAGAATTCGATGTGAGATTAATCTGCAAAACAAAAGGTACTGCCTCAAGAATGATCATCAAGAGAGCACATGACCAGAAACTGCTCTACACATCGCCTAGAGCCAGCACGTCTGCGGAATTTCTGATTAAAAACGTGCAATGTGTGGATATGGGAGTTTACCAGTGTATCATGGACGACATACACATGGAGACTACAGGAATTGTTCCTTTTGAGTGTATGTATGCCATCGTTTCTTTACTTATAGTGATCGTAATCAATGATCGAATGTATTGTTAATATTATAATCAACATCGAGATGCTCAGCGTGTGGCTTGATTTTGATGGTTTTTATTCATGCTTCGTCAATGACTTCTGTTATCCGCTGCAGTACTGCAGTAACGAATCTCTGTGTACTTGAACAACAAAGCTGTTCCTCGTTTAACCTCTCAGTCGCTGTAAAGAATTTTGTCTTTCCCGGCTGTATATGTTGTTGACTGGTAAAATTACTAACAAAATCTAAAAGTAATTTTGCTGTTAACGGTAAAAGTAATCAAATACTGAGGTAGTGATTTCAGGCAATAGAACTGGATACACTAGGTTACCATTTAATGATCAGAAATGACCAGTATCATTCCTCTTGTCTGTTTCCTTCAAATATAATGTCATCATAGTATTTTCCTAATTTGGGAAACATCCATCACTCAACTATCTATTCAGTCCAGACTGCTATTTTAGAACGCCAATGCAGTAGTAAACACTAAGCCACCACCTGCCTATTGTACCAACTGCAATTAATGTAAATAAAAGGGAAGTCAACAGGCGCTGTTCATACTTGCATGTAGTTAGGCTCCTTCAGCAGCTTACAACGGATGTGCGTACTGATCGCTTCTGATGTTTCCACGTGGACCTCTGAGGTCATACCCTTTTTTCAGTTTGATTTTACCATCTTCATTCTCAAAGAAATCTGATTCTGAAACAACGGGAAAGTTTTATGATGGCGGTTTGTTGAGCCGCCTATCAACCGTCCCAAGTAAAGCTAGAAAGAAACACGTCCCGCCATCTTGACCTAGACCGGAAACCAGCCGTAGAACCAGACCCTGCGTAGAACCATCATCAGAGAAGGCTCATACAACGGCCAAGTGAACATCCAAGATCTACAACAAGTAGCAGTGAACCGCCAAACATGGAGAGCCATGACTTCTGCCCTATGCGCCGCCTTAGGCTCAAGAGGAAAGTCTGACTAATTAAGCTATTCTCACAGAAACTAGCGAAAAGAGATTCGCTTGATTAATTTCTGGATGTTATTTGCATCTTAGATCAAAGTATTCAGTTAGTTATTATTTGGGATCTGTGGCGAAGAGGTTATAAATGCAATTCGTAATCCTGCGTTGGAAACACAGCTGTGGGAGATTGGAAACAGACCTTATGAGTGCCGTGCCGATCGTTCAGAAAGCAATAGCAAACTACTGAACGTAAACCTTGCCCAAGAATTAAAACAACACACACACTGCTGGAGTTGACTGCTACATCCTGTAAAGGATATGCAACTAACTTTTTTTTTCTTACTGATAATTAGAAATTAAACAAATCGCCCAACCATACCTAATACAGTATTCGTGGACAATTTGTGTAGCGATTTCCACATCAACATTAGACAGTTATATTTCCATATCAACATTAGACAGTTATATTTCCACATAGTTTTAGTTTAGTTTAGTTTAGTCGACGGATCAACATCACGGCACACGGGTGTAACCCATAAGTGCTCCGTTCTACTCCTAAATCAAGCCTGAGTCCGGAGAATCTCAGCCCAGTGCACACACTCCGTAGCATCAGCGAGGCTCCTGAAATACTTTGGGTAGGTTTTTAACTTGAAATTTTGCCCGGGCAGCGCCGTTATGCTACTCTTTTTCGATTTCAAACTACCAAGAGATTTTTTACGTGCGCAACAATACACACGGGCGTTCGATCTAACTACCTAGAGACCAGGGGAAATTTTGTTACTAGAAGTCCACGTGAAACAATCCCGACCCTCACCGCGGCTTGAACCCGGGACGTCCAGTACTCGAGATGGACACCATACCTCGAGACCATTCACCCCCCCCCCCCCCCCCCCGCCCACTTAATCTCAAAATATTGAAAAATAAACCAAAATAAGATATATTTCCACACCAACATAAGACATATTTCCCCGCACCAACATAAGACATGTTTCCACACCAACATAAGACATATTTCCACACCAACTTAAGACATATTTCCCCATCAACATTACAGTTATATGTCCACATCAACATTAGACAGTTATATTTCCACATCAATAAAATACGTGTTATATTTCCACATCAACATAAGTCATAGAGAGGATCGGCTGGCCGAGCGGCTAGAACGCCGGATTTCTCCCTCGAGAGACCCGGGTTTGAATCCTCGGTAAGGTGTGGGAGTTTTCTCTGTCGGGGAAAAAAGAAACCCCTAACCTGCACACTTCGCGACGATTGCACTAGCCAGGCGGCTTTAATTTCTTAGGCCAAATACCCCCCCCCCCCCGCCCCCCTGGTCATACACCGCAAGGTACTATATAGGCAGTAAATGACAGTTTACATGGCATAAGTCATAATATGCTGTATGAAATGAGACGTTATACGTATTCTGTTGTGCACATATTTTCTTAGTGCTGTAATAATTGATGTCATTGATAAATATGTCAGTCTCTGTGGCTAAGGGCTTGCGAACGCGGTTTGTGAGCCCGTATAACCGGGTTCGAAACACAGCGGTGCTGGCCTTTTCGAAAAAGGTATAGGAGCCGGTCGTTCAGAAAACAATGGCAAACTACTGAACGTAAAATTTGCCCAGGAATCACGAACAGCGAAAATGCTGGGGTTGACTGCTACATCCTGTGAAGGACATGCAACTTTTTTTTTTGGGGGGGGGGAGGGGGGGGATAAATATATACAGCGAAGCTACATTAAGAATACCCAGTAGATGTTCTCAATGCAGAATGGATAAGAGCGTTTGCTTTTAACCATCCGGTGTGCTGATGCCGAGGTAGTGGGTTCAACCCCTAAACCGGTCAGTTGGACTAAAATGTTGACTTCTCATAACTGACCCGGAGACGTAAATTACAATTATTTCAGAACTCGGAAGTCGAAAATCACTAGAAGCAGTAGCACGTGTTTAATCTACGCTTGAGCTCGAATTTTTAGGCGAATTTTACATTGACCTGGATTCAGAGGTCGACTCAGCCTAACATGGGTCCAGCACCATATGCCCAACACCCCAAGGTGTGTAAACATGCGCCGTGAATATTTCACCAATTCACAGTTCCACCTGTTATCTATTTTACAATGATTCCACCTGTTATCTCTTTGACAAGGTCCGCCTCTGCCGTGTCACCAGGAAGGCACCACCATGTCTGTGTATGCTGACGTCAACAAACCTCTAGACATTTACCTCTGTGTTTTGGTATGTCCGGGCATTTTAAACTATACTAGTATTAACAATGTCATTGTAAGACGACAAGCATCAGTTTACTATGAGTGGACTTGGGATTATTACGAATACAAACAAACCTCAGCTTGTTTCAGAAACGTGACTATTGTATTAAAACATGAGAACTGGACAGCGGAGGATTATGGTGGAATGAGTGTCCGAATCTACAGCTCTGCTGGTGCACAATTTTATTTGGATTACAACATCTTTGTAACACCAGGTAAGACACTGTGAGCGTGGTTGTGAGTGAGTGAGTGAGTGAGTGAGTGAGTGAGTGAGTGAGGGAGTGAGGGAGGGAAGGAGGGAGGGAGGCAGGGAGGGAGTGAGTCGGTGAGTGAGTGAGTGAGTGAGTGAGTGAGGGAGGGAGGGAGGGAGGGAAGGAAGGAGGGAGGCAGGGAGGGAGTGAGTCGGTGAGTGAGTGAGTGAGTGAGTGAGTGAGTGAGTGAGTGAGTGAGTGAGTGAGTGAGTGAATTGGTGATTGGGTGAGTGAAAGAGGTAACCAGTAAGTGAAAGCGTGAGTGAGTGAGTTAGCCAGTGGGTGAAAGAGTGGGCGAGTAAGTGGGTGAGCAAGTGGTAGTGTGATTGTGTGAGTGTATAATTTTTGTGGTTTTGTTGGCAGTGCCAATAAATATGTGAGCTATGGTAGTCCAGTGTAATGCACGCTAGCCTGTAGTCCCGACTACCATGTGTTCCAATCCAAACTAAGGCGGATTGTTAAACTGTCCTGGGTTTACCACATAAACACCGGACATATCAACAGGTGCTTAGACTTCCTCCTCAGAACATCTACGAGTGTGTAACAGCGATCACACACGGCTCGATGCTGGCTCGTCAGTTTTCTGGTCTCTTTTACAAGACCTTCAAGCCTGGACACTCTCTGCTTGACACCAGCGTCTCTCTCTCTCTCTCTCTCTCTCTCTCTCTCTCTCTCTCTCTCTCTCTCTCTCTCTCTCTCTCTCTCTCATCCTGCGTGTATCAACAGAAAAAGAGTAGGTCAGCATGGCTGAATGGATAAGAGGGCTCGTTCTGAAACATCCGATGGATTGATGCCGAGATAACTGGTTCAGACCCTACATGGGTCAGTTGGACTAAAATGTTGACTTGGGGACGTAAATTACAAGTACCTTCGAAGCCATCATAGCGAGGGACACTCATAATAGGGAAAACCAATCCACAAACAAAAATCAGCCCAATGCACTGAAAGTAGCTGCACGTTTATGGACTACGCTTGAGATCAAAGCCAGCGAATGAAACAACGAGCAGTAATAAAGGTCAGCTATACAAGAACAGCTGGCTCCGTGGCAAAGGTGTTACGGATGCAGTTAGTAATCCTGCACACCGCGTTCGAAACACAGCTGCGAGTGATTTGGTAGCAGACCGCTTTGCGTTGGTTTTTAATACAAATAGTATGAGTGCCGGTCGTTCAGCAAGCAATGGCAAACTACTGAACGTAAACTTGCCAAGAATTCACAAACAGCCCAAAAAAATGCTGGAGTTGACTGCTATGTCCTGTAAAGGATATGAAACTTTCTTCTTACTAGAACAAGATCACAATTGTCAAAAAGGACTTTTCATTCCCAGTTTTTCTAGAACCTCTGTATTCGATTGTTTTTGTTTCCATGAAATACAACATATTCTTCTAAATATCCACATCTCCAGAGCCTCTATTCAACTTTTTAGTTGTTTGTTTAATGTCCAGACTTCCGCGTCATTTTTTTTGTTTTTTTGTTCGCACATCCTTTTCAAGACATCGCTGTCAACATCAGCATCTTTCAGCTGATTGTTGATTTCTTGGTAAGATTACGCTCATTAGTTTCCCATTGCTTTCTGAGTGACCGGCTCACATACCCCGTAAGTTACATATTCTCGCGCACATCACGTTACTCACGAGAGTATATGGGATTACGGGGAAAGTCGTGTAACCCTCCAGACTAGGGAGACCGGCTCCGCGTCATATAGTAGTGTTGAATGTATATAACATTTGACAATTATAATTTTTAATGTGTTGTTAATCTCTCTAGATGTTAATTCTGATTTCATGCTGCTGAAAGCATTTTTGGCCATTCCTATTCTCTTGTTAATCTCTGTTTCACTTCTGCTATCATCCGTTAATACATGTTCAAGATAGGAGAAACTTGTTACTTGTTCTAGCATCTCCCCGTCTACTGTGATGTTCATTGATGACCTGTCCTTTCCACTGCTAATTATCATAGCTTTCGTTTTTTTTTTTTTTAAATGTTATTATCTATGCCACATTCTGCACTGTGCCTGTTTACTTGTTCCACTACGTTTTGTAACTCTTACTCGCTTTCTGCTAGTAACACGGTATCGTCAGCATACCTAAGGTTGTTTATGATTCTTCCATTGATGTTAAGTCCACACAGTTAGACATGTTTAAAAATTGCTTCTGTGTATAAGTTGAAGAGGCTTGGGGACAACACACACCTCTGCCTTACTCCTCTTTTTATCTCTAATAATTATTTCCGTATCTAATTGACGCCACTTGTTCCCAGTACAAGTTACTAATAAGTCTAATGTTATTTCCGTCTACTCCTATATCCTAAAGTCATGTAATTAATCGTTCATGTTGTATTCTATTAAAATCCATCTTGTAATCTATAAAACATACATATATATTTCTGAACTTCTATATATTTTTCAATTAACATCCTCAAACAGATAATTGCTTCTCTGGTGCAGCTGTTTTTGAGGAACCCAAATTGTTCTTCAGCTACTTCCTCATCTATTTTATGTTGAATTCTTTCTGGTATGACCTTGAGTAGTATCTTAGTTATGTGGCTCATTAAGCTATTAGTTCTGTAATCCTCACAATCAACAGTTCTTGGCTTTTTCGGTAGTGTGATGAAAATGGATGTTTTCAAATCCGTGGGGATGTACCCAGTATTATATATATCATTACATAATTCTCTGATAGTTTCAATGCCAAAGTTAGATAAAGATTTTATCATCTCTGTTGTTATCTTGTCAGGACAGCAGCCTTTCCTTCTTTCATCTTTTTAATAGTCTTCTCTACTTCAGCTTTAAATATGTTTGGTCCATCTTGAGTATTATACAATGTTGACTTATCGACCCTGCTGTCCCAGAATAAATCTTCTGTGTATTCTATCCTTCTTTTTATTATATCGGTATTATCCATTATAATTTCTCCATTTTGTCCTCTTATACAACCATTTCCTGTAATATTATTTTTCCTCTTTATGAATCTTTTTATATTTTCATGGAATAATGTCAAGATGTGTTTTATTTCTAGATCCTCTGTTTTGTTTGTATGTTTGTATGTTTGTTTGTTTGTTTGTTTGTTTGTTTTTATTTTTATATTTTGGTGGGTTTTTTTTTCCATTTCTTCTGCAACCACTCTTCTCAAGCAATTCTGCACATGTGACATATTTCTCTGTAAATTAATATATACTCTGGAGTGTTCTTTGCTTTCTTTCTATGAGTCATTTTGCTCAAGATTTCATGGATTATCCTTAATTGCTTTTTTTTTAAAAAATATTTTCCTTCACTGGTAAGTTGGTATCTGCAATCCGTATGTCACAGGCCTGTGTTCAGTGGCATTAAGGTGAGTGGCCGTACAAGATAAACAGTTCACGAGATAAAATAGGGCGGATAGTAAGTCCCCCAGAGGGCGTAAATGAGAAGACAGTAAGTGAAAGGGGGAGCTGAGAAGAGGTCAGCTGGCTAGGATGCTGGTGAGGTAGACAGTTGGAGCAGTGAGGTTGTGTGTTGTGTGTGAAGCATTGTGGGGGATAGAATTGTTGAAAAGAGAGGGACAAAGATTGACGGGGCAGTTGATGTTTGGACTCCGAGCTGAGAGGGAGTTGAGTGTAGACCAGACCAGGAGAAGGTCGTGGTCTGATAAAGTGAAGAATTGTGACGGAGTTTGGAAGATAACTCCGCACTGTGGGTTCCAGGGATAGTGAGTGGAATTAGAGACCCATAGTGGGTTACTTTGAGTCGGGCCTAGAGAGAGGCTAGTATACCTGTCGTGTGGGACGAGATTTTAGTAGCCTTGAGAGGCAATGTTATTCGAAGTGTTCCATTGGGGATGGAGATATATTCTTAGAGAATTATTGTTCCTGGATTTATATGCTACATGTGTCTGTGTTAATTCATAATTAAAGGAATATTATGTGCGCAAATTAACGCTTGTTCACTGACTGGTGTTTGGGTGTGATGCATCTTGGTTAATCTGTTGTTCAACATCACATTGTTACAAGGACATACCCTAGACACAACCATAGCCACTCTATCTGTCACTTAGTCAACATTCACTTTGTGTCACGTATGTTACTTTTTAGACACTCCCATTTTATATTAATTTTCTCCTCAGGATTTTCATGTCGATATTGTTCCATGCATTCATCGATTAGCCTATCATATTTATTTTATACTGACGTTCCGGTCAAGATGGCGCCGGACGGTTGTGATGTTTTGTGACCGTTCCCTATTTTTTTTTTGCTTATGGAATGGATATTTTCATCTTTTGCGTGCAATGTGTGTGCCAGGAAGTAAAACCAGGAGTTTCTTCTCAAGATCTTCGCCGATGCTACGAAGTTCGTGCAGATGAGCGAAGCAATCCTTGAGTGAATTTTCGCAGCGTGTGTGTTTCAGTGGTGTGGTGTTCGGTTTTTCAACATGGCGGAACAGCATTTGTGCTCCGTGCTGGGGGAAGTCAACCTAACAATGCGACGGGAGGGGGGTGTAAGCGACAAGGCAGACGAAGTGGAGCAAGGCGTTTTAGACTCAACTGTAACCGTCTTGGCCTCAGGAATACTCGTATTCTATTTTGGAACTGTGCAGGCGTAAAACAATGAGGCCCTATTCTGGAAAACATGGTAGACAGGAATGACATTGTAGCGCTTCAGGAGACGAGACTGGGTGAACAGTTACTCCAAATTGAGGGCTTAAAATGTTTCTACATCAGGCGACATCTAGGAATGGCGATTCTCATTCTCGACAGTATGGTAGCTTCAGAGCTAGACATGTCCAGTTGGGACAATGACAACATACAAATACAGGCGGTTAGAGTTCAATCCGGTCTACCATTCGTGTTGGTTAATGTTTATGCCCGCAACGCGAGTGTGGATTCCCAGAAGTGGCAGTGCTTAAGCGACAAATTAGGTCACGAGAGAAATCTTATTTTCTGTGGCGATTTCAATGCTAAAGGCAGATCACGGGGAAACATTTCCTCCAACACACAGGGGAAGGAGCTCGAGACTGCACTTGAAACCATTGACCTGGTTTGTATCAACAGTGGCTGTGTCACCAGGACAGCAAGCCGTCAAGGTGATGAGGACAGTGCTATTGATCTGGCGCTGGTTTCTCCTTCACTCACTACAGTGTGTAGATGGGGTGTCCTAGGGTACCACGGCAGCGACCACCACCCTTGCAGCATATTGGTGGAGAAAGGTAGAACTAGGCAGCACAAGTCAACAGTCAAGACTTTCCAGTATGACAGTACAGGGCAAGATGTGGTGAGTAAAATAAGGCGCGACAAGTGCAGACAGCTTCAGGGCAGGAATAAAAACTGGTAGCAGCCACCTTGGTGGAATTTTGAGGTGGAGAAGGCCTGGGTGGATAAGCGTAGTGCTGTAAGGAAATTGAAAAACGCCAAGAAGAACAGAGTTGCCCATCCTAGTCCCTGCATGCGCTTAGAAAGAGAGATTCACACAAAAGTAAGCTATTTAAAAAAAACTGGTTAAGGTGGTTAAAAGTGAAAAATTGGCAGAGGTATGTTTAAAGAATAATCATGGACAGGTCACTAAATTATTCCGGCGACTATATGCAAGCATGAGTTGGGTAGTCAAGAATAAGAGTATTCCTGACTTCCAGGGTGCTGACCTCATCTGGCAGAGGACTGGAAAAAAACAAGGGCAAAGCCCTCTTCGAGCGCTATCTAAAGCAGAGCAACCAGACAGACACTGAGAGGCCGAAATCGTGCCAAAGAGGTTACCTCAGATAGGTGCAAAGCCCAGAACATTTCGGAAGAAGACAAAGTGACAGTGAAAGAGATCAAGGCTGTGCTTCGACGTTCAAAAAACAGCGCTCCATTGCAAGATGGCATAAGATATGACGACATCAATATGTGTACCGACAACGAGCTAGAGAAACTAGCAGACATGTACAACAACAGTATAGGGAGTGCTAGCATCAAGGAGGAGCGGTTACACAGCTATCTGATTCCCTTGCCGAAGTCTGACAAAGACCACACAAAACTTCATGGATATCGAGTTATAACCATGCAGAATACAATAGACAAGCTGCTGAAGATGTTATTTGCCAGAAAAATGTTAAGCAAGCTAGAAAGGCAAGGTGTTTTCCCACCTACCCTTTGAGGTTGCTGTCCAAAAATAGAAACCTGGACCAAATGCAGCAGTTTTTGCCCATGATGTCTATGAAGATTTCCACTCAGACATTGAAACATTTGCTACAGCGATTGATCTTGAGGACGTGTACAACAGGGTATCATTGGATTTTTTAATGTTTCAGCTTCTTCAAATCAAGATAAGTCTTTTTCTCCTTAGTTGGATCGCTGCAGAACTCTTCCAACGGAAAGCAGTTTTTAGATGTCGCAGTTGGACTTTGGAACCAACAATATATCCTAGCCTACCACAGAGATCACCATTATCTCCGGTGCTGTTCAACTCCTACACTGTGAGAATCACCAGCGAGCAAATCATAGGACTGGGAGGGACATTGTCGTATGCAGACGATGTTTTAGTGTATCGTGACGGTAAGGATAGAGATCAGGTTGCTGTGGAACTACAAACCGAACTCAATCGCATAAGCATTTGGTGTGTTGAAGCTGGGGGAATGGTCAGCCCAACAAAAGCATCTGTGACGTACATCTCTTTCAATAACCATGTTGTCAACACCCGAACGCCAACTGTAAATCTGGGTTCAGAGACGGTGGAAAGAACGCAGGCAATGAGTTACCTGGGATACGATTTTATTGAAGCCTAACTTATACTGAGCACGTAGACCAGGTGATAACAAAGACTAAGCGGGGTTTGGCTACGATACGGGTGATGGCGGTGGCAAACTGTGAGCAGCGTCATCTATGTCTTCTTTTCGAGGATCTGGTCATTTCTGTTTTGGAGTATGCGATGGCTATCCTGACTCTCAGTCATAAGCAGATAGAAGTTATGGAAAGGATACAGAACGAAGTTATGCGCATTATTATTGGATGTACAAGAGATACAGCATGCAGGGCGATGCGCTACCTTCTTGATTTTCCAACCATGAGGGACAGAATACAAATTTGCCAAGCACGTGCCTATCGCAGAGTCAACGCAAACAAACACCATCCACTGCATAGGTGAAATTAAGAAGGTAAAGGGCAGCCGTTTAAAAAAGAGGAATGTCGTGGATGGGTCAAGCCGAAGACATTCTTCAGCAGGTGTGTTCACTTGAGGACTTAGAACCTGGCGAGGAGTGGGTACAAGTGCCAACAGAGTTCTGTACATCATTTTCAGTGTGTATCCAACTTGACAGGAAATGCAGACAAGAAAATCCAGCTAATGTGGAGGTGAAAGTCTCTGATCTTCGAGAATTCTTTAGAGGATGATGCTGTCATTTACACAGAAGGATCGGTCGTCTGAGGAGTGAGAAGTTCATCGGCCTTTGCGGTTCAGGCCGGAAGGAAAATTGTGAAGGAAGAGTCTGGCGCTTGTGCTTTGACCACAAGCAGCCTGACTATGGAAGTCATGACAGTAAGTAGAGCAATAACATGGCTCGAGACACAGACATTCAATCGGGCATGTGTCCTTAGTGACACAATGAGTATACTCAGGAGGATAGAGATGGGGTGGACCCGAAGAGAGTGGCTGCTGTCTCTGGAGCGGTCTCAGCTGGCAAAGATTAGTTTCATCTTCGTGCCAGGGCATGCGGGTGTACAAGGAAATGAGCAGGCTGACAGGATTGCAGGTAGGGCTACTGTGGAAGGCGGACGAGTCATGGACCAGGCAGACATTCTGAATGCTCTGCGAGAAGTAAGTCGTTTACGAGAACCAAAGCGATGACTGGGAATCTACAATTATGGTCAGGCTTCGAGAACAGCAAGCTAACATAAATGTAGCCAAGCAATAATACTACGTACGAAGCCAAAGAAGAGTAATAAACCAACACAGAACTGGTGTCGTCAGCCGCTTCACGCTGTGGAATTTGCTGAGGAGGAGATCCGAGCACTTATGGACTGAATGGTTCGATGTGCAATGAGGATGATCTGTCGACTAACTAACTATTTATTGTGTACTTCGACCGGGTATAGTTGAATTATGTCTGGTTGTTTAAATGCTGATATATCTATTTAAGGGGCCTTCGATGTCTTTATTCCTGTGTTTTTAAGTTTTATTTGTAATTTTAAAACTACAGGATTGTGGTCAGAGTTTATATCAGCACCAGTTTATGTTTTGACATCTTTGAAATTGTTTTAAAATCTATTTCTAATTATAATGTAGTCTTTGGTTTCTCCTTCTATCTTCAAAACTTTTCTACGTATGCAGTTTCCTTGGGTTAATGTTGGACACATTTGTTACACATAATACGTTGGTTTTCTTCACAAAACTGTATCAGAAGGCCGCCTCTGTCGTTTCTGTTTCCCATACAATGTCAGTAGTATGTCAGGTTCTTTTAGGATAGTAAATTGGATGCTCACCTCGAGGTGCGAGGTGCGGCACCGCTTCTATAGCCCGTGTGATGTCAGAGACGTTATCTCACCTCATTTTCGTATCTCTGGCTTGTTAAGGTCGATGTTTTGGCGTGATTTTTTTAAAAGTAAGTCTACTAAGGGTGTAGGAGGATTAGAGGCGAGGTCTTCGCTACTCATATTTGTATCTTTGGTTGGTTAAGGTCGATGTTTTGAGGAGCAGCTGACCGAGTGGCTAGAACGCCGTACTCTACTTCGGGAGACTCGGGTTCGATCCCTCGGTAAGGTGTGAGATTTTTTTTCTGTCGGGGGCAAACAGAAAATCCTAACCTGCACAGTTCGCGGCGACTGCACTAGCCAGGCGGCCTTAATTCCTCAGGCTCAAAGACCCTTTGCCATACACCGCAAGGTACTATAGTGACAGTAAATGACAGTTGTTTATTTCTACAGATGTTTTGGCGATGCGGCACCTCCTCTATTGTCCATGTGACGTCAGTCGCTCGTCATTTTCGTATCTTTACTTTGTTAAGGTCGATGTTTTGCGGGTTTTTTTAAAGTTCGGGTCTACTAAGGGGTGGTGGTGATTAAAGGTCCGGGGTCGGTCGTGTCGCTTGTCCGTCTGCCGAGTAATGACCACAAATTTGGGTTACGGCTTACAGCTATGAGCCCAGAGCCCACTAATATTTGTCTCCAAATTTATTGTTAATAAAACTCCTTCTCCTCTCTCATGATGATCTCCTCCCGAGTTAATGAATATATCATCGTCTCTTCTTAGTTAACTAGCATCTGACCCTCTTGTTTCTTATACACCTAAAATATCTAAATTCATGTTTTGTTGCTTCTGAAATCAGGTTGCCAAATTTTCCTGCTTGCTTGATTTCACATACCAATCCTCAGACTTCGCCTTCTTCTTTTCAGGTAGGTTTTGTCACAATGCACCCTCTCACAAGAATTTGAGATGCATTCGTCATTAGGCCTATTCTCTTTCCGTATTCACCATAGGAGTTGTCTCTTCCTTTAGCATATTTATAACACGCTCATCTCCAGGGGGCCAAGAATTATCCGTTACGCTGTCTTTCTTTTGTTGTAATCTCATTTCTGACTTTGGGATACTACGTTATGAGGTCCCAATCTGTTCCACGATGGCCAACCATGTTCACTGTTGTGTCCTGGACACATCTCGTGTGTGCCACACACTCAGCTGTTTGGCTTTCGAAGCCTTATCCATTTCCTTGTGGTCTTAGCACATGTTTAACTCAAAACCTAGTGTACAGTTGATGGAAATGTGTACTCCCATCTTGAGAAAGGCTGTTATCTTACTGTATGTCATCTAAACAGTTGAACTAAGATATACAAAGGCATTTAAGACGCCTGCTCGTCCCATTGATTGACCCGTCACAATAGCCGCAGAACCAGCCACAGCTTCCGCCCCTTTAGTTTCCTTTCCTCGAGTCCTGGCACAATCATGAAAGCAACAGTTGTAATTGTATTGTTAATGTTATAATCAACATCAAGCTGCTCAGTCTTGAAGTGGCTCGGTATTAAAGTGGCTTAGTCTTGAAAGTTTGTATTCACACTTCGTCACTGAATTCTGATCCCTTGTTCGACCTCTTGGCTGTTTCCAAGGATTTTGTCTTTCCTATATATATTGCTGACTGACAAAATTACCGACAAAATCTAAAAGTGATTTTGCTGTTATCGGTAAACGTAATCAAGCGAAATAACTGCATATATACTAGGTTATCATGTAATGATCAGAAATTATCAGTATCATTCCGCTTGCCTGTTTCCTTCAAATATAATATCCTGGCATTATTTTTCTGATTTGGGAAACATCCAGCGCTCAATTATCTATTGAGATCTGACCGCTTTATATAGAACACCAATGCAGTATACACCAAGCCACCACATTCCTATTGTTACAACTGCAATTAATCTAAATAGGGGGAAGTCAACACACTCGGTTCATACTTGCAGGTAGTCAGTCTCCTTCAGCAGACAACAAAGGATGTGAGTACTGATTGCATCTGTTGTTTCTATGTGGACATCTGAGGTCAAACCTTTCTTCTGTTTGATTTTACCATCAGCCTTCCCTATAAAACTAGCGAAAAAGCGGTTCACTTGATTACTTTGTGCATAATATTTGCATATCAGATGAGAGTATTCAGTCAGTTTACTTATATGTAGAATTCAAACAAATCCACCGACCATTGCTTTGACTGCTCGTATACGTATTCTTGTACAATTAGTGCAGCAATTTTCACATCAACATAAGACATACTTCCACATCAACATAGGACATATTTCCACATCACCTTAAGACATATTTCCACAGCAACATAAGAAATATTTCCACATCAACATAAAACATATGTCTACATCAACATAAGGCATATTTCCACACCAACACAAGACATATTTCCACATCAACATAAAACATATGTCTACATCAACATAAGGCATATTTCCACACCAACACAAGACATATTTCCACATCAACATAAAACATATGTCTACATCAACATAAGGCATATTTCCACACCAACACAAGACATATTTCTACATCAAGATAAGACATGTTATATATCCACACCAACATAATGTACTCGGCTCGCGATGATGGTGGAATTCTGCAAGAGGGCGTCTGATTTGTCTGGAACTCTGGGAGTCAGGACGACCCCAGTATAAAAGGCCCCGCACATGTAGAACTGGCCTTTTCCGTAGTCCACCGCACTGAGTGACGAGGCGCCAATGCCTATTGCAAATGTGTGTTTAGTAGTTAGACCCTGAAGTTTTGCAGTGGAAAAGCCAGAATTCTAGTTTTAGATTTTAGATTTTCCTGGTGTTTTTTGGTGGACTAGAAGTTTTTGTTAAGTTAGTTCTAGTGGATTAGTTGTTGGTGGATTAGTTTTTGATGGATTAGTGTTTCGTGGATTAGTGTTTGGTAGATTTGGAGTTTTTACTGGATTAGAAGTCTTTGCTACACTTAGGAATTTTGTTTGTTAGATTAGTGTCTTTGCTGTTTGATTTTTGCTGTATCCTAATTTCTTTGTTGATGCTACATGTCTGTATATTATTGTGAAGTTTAGAAGTTTAATAAACAAATGATGCTTGCGTTACTCTTACTTTGCTGTTTAGTTGATAGACTCTTAGAAGGATAGTCATTGGTGTTAGAACAGCCCTCGGAGTAATTCTTTGTCTGGGATTGGAGAATATTGTTCCAATCCCCTGTCGGCCCACCCTGGATCTTCTTAAACCTTAATCCTTTTCTATTCTTGTTAACCGAGGACGGTGAGAGGTTCTTTCTCTTTATTCATTTTCCTCCTTTGGCCCTACGCAGTCAGAGTTGCGCTCTTCTCCTCACATCACCGTAGCAGAAGTAAGTGGCCCTTGCTCCTGTTTTTACCTCTGTTTCAAGTGGCGAGCCTGCCAGGATTGTTTGGCGGCCTTTAGATTATCTTGTTGGTGTCTGTTCCAGTCTTCAATGATTCTTTTAGGTGGTAGTTCCATGTTTTTTTTTTCTTCTTGGGGGTGTGAGAGGTCCCTGGCCAAAGACATTAACTGAGTTCAGGTTTTGTTCCCAAGTCTCCAAGAAGCACAGCATTGAGAGAAGAGCCTCCAGACCTACACCACATCTAAAGTCGTCGAAATTAAAGGTGACCTTATTCATTGTCTAGGGAACCGAAGTTTCCCACCCAGCCGGCGCTCAGTCTGAGTCCGCAGGTATAAATTAAGAGTGCGAAAACTCCAACGAAGGTCACCAAACTTATACTATAAAGTTGTTTGGAATATGCATATATATTCCTATTGAAACCATCAAGCTTTGCTCAAAGTTACAGATATAGTCGACGACTTCATGAATGAACAGCAGGAGAGCAGAATGCTCCTATAATCAATAGAGGCTGGGGCTGTGCTTGTCCAAGAGAAAAATTCTGTTGATTCTTTTGGGAGAACAGTTGTGGACTGTTCATGCGACTGATTTCAGTGGTGCCAACATCTGGTGCCATCCATAGAAGTACCTTTCCCTTGTTTGTCTGGAAGAAGGGACATCAGAAATCCATCCCACCAGTGTGTCCCACCAGCAGCAGAGCGCTGGACATCCATATTCAATCCCCACCGGTGGCCCCATCACCTGAGATCATCGAGGAGGATGTTTCCCTTATTGTACATCAGTTCACCATGTTCGTTTGAAGTGACATGACAATGTTACCTGTGGTGATAAGAAAATCCTTTCCTTATAGGCGGAAGCAGAGGAGTTAATAATACCAGCGTGTTCATCGAGGTTCATGATATAAGTGGACATTAAGGGTTGAGCGGCGAATGAACAGTGATTTCCTATATTTCCCCCGTGCATAGAAAATTTAAAAGCGACACATAATAGACATTCAGTGAGAGGAAATAGCATCCAGCGAGAATCATCGAGCAGTGAATGAACTGATTTCCTATATTTCCCCTGTGCATAAGACAATTCAAAAGAGAAACATAATAGTGGGAGGAAACGATATCCAGTGAGCATCATCAGACAGAAACATTCGTTATATATTTCTGCGACACACTTTATGGACAAATAATTAATTACTAGTTAATTATTTTGTGTCATGCAATATTAATTCGAATTAGGAGTCCCCACTCACAGAAAGTGAGTCTAAGACGCCATATCTTCCAGCATGTTTTGTTTTGCTTTGTTTTTTTTTTCATGTACAGGTATTTTCCTACCCCGCTTCATTCGGGTACCATGGTGACAACTGAGAAATTACTGACTTATCCCATGGAACTGGTGGATACGGCTGGCAGAAGCGGGGCTACCAGAATCAGACCGGGAAAACAAAAACTGGGTTTGCCTGCATAGTCATGGGAGTTATATTTTTTTTCAGTGGCAGGGATGTGTCTGCATCTTGGTTTGCAGGTGATCTAGTGGATAGCATGCATGTTATTCCGGTCGTTGTTTTTTGGTTACAAGTAGGAATTGTAAATTTAAGGGGATGCCTGTGTGAAAAACTTTTTTGGTGCCCCTATGTATTGCATCCATGGAGCTAAGTGTTGATGTTGAAGTCAGGGTTGGTGGTTTATTTTGTATGCAGACTGCATATTCCTCATGGCCACTCAGAAGATATGGTATTATCTTTTGTCAGGGACTGACTTTTGTAAATTGTCACTGATGTATGTTTTTAAGGCAGGTTCAGAAAATATAACTGGTAACAGATTTACACTGAGAGGTTTAAGTCCCATGGTGAAACCCCCTTAATTGATTGTTTACTTAAATAGCCCTAGTGTTTTGTCTAAACCCTAAGGGTCTAGAGTATTCGACGGGGACCATTGAAAAATTGGGGGTGAGATGTGTAATCGCTTGACGTGATACATGATGATGATGATGCTACCAATACCGGCACCCCTCGCAGTGCCCTAGGGTATGACGGGAAGCTGCTCAGAAAATACTGATAAATAGAGGTGCGTGTCAGTTTCCAGGTCTCTCCAAACCAGACAACCGTGGCCGAAGGAACGATTATGTAGATCGCTGTAGTATAGAATAGGGAGGCGTTAACCAGCCCTCCCCAGTCACTGGACCAGAGCAGGGAGTCACAAATGCCTTTAGATTTAACCAAGACTGGCAATTTGTAAGCCCACTCTTGGTGAGTTAAATTTATTTAGATAGCTTAATTAAAGATAGGATAGTGGTGCCTCTAGTCCCCAACTGGGAGCTCCAAACTTATAACATCCACAGGGTTGAGGTAGAATTTGGTGTAGTTCGGTTTATAGTTTTACAGAGTCTGAGGAGCTCTTCTGTTCCTGAGTGACTAAAATTAGTAGAGTTATCTTGTAAAATGGCGATGACCGGCAGAATGACAACAACATGGGTTTGCCTCAATTAGTGACTGTAAAAGTGCTACTCTGCAGATTGGCAGGGGTGTAGTAAGAAAACTAGTACCAGGGGTATTCAGTGACGATTCAGGAGAAAGGTTGTTCTCATACGATGGTGTGTATATTTGTAGGTATTTAGATTTAAGGTAGCAGACAGTGCAGTACGGATTGGAAGTAATCAAGTATCGATACTGTACTGTGTTTGGTAGTTCTATAGAATTTGATATAGCCACGATTCAATACAGTATTAAAAATATGTAGTATCATAGTCCAGAGTAGAGGAGGATGTAGGTATTGTCCTGTAAAGTCTGTGTTCTGACAAGAGGAAAATACAGAGCACTAGCATAAAATATGAGGAAATAATGAAATAATGGTTGGGGCTGTTTAGAGGAAAATATGGAGCACTGTTGCATAAAATATTAGGTTATGATTAATTCTATTTGGGTGGTATTCCTGTATGAAGGTGGCCAGATTAGGTGTGCAGGATATATATAATATAATGCCATTATTATAGTAGCATGGTGAGGTTGAAGATAACAGTAGATTGAATGGCCTGGGGTAACCAGGGCTGTTCCAGGTGGACTGTACAGTCAGTAAGAGGGAGGCGAAGTACATCATTGGGTGGTTATACCAGTCTGGTCTAGAATGAGGAACATGAAGTTGAACTGGAAACATGGTACAGATGTGTTTATGATTTAACTTCCCACAACAAATTGGAAGGCCGGTGTCTTTATATTATAATGTACTGAGGTATTGAGATGTCTCACATGTAATGGAAAGTAAAGGGTGCCAGGGGATGAGAGACACCTCCATTATGTTATATTGTGTTTGAAGTCAGATGACTTATCATGACTCAAGAACACCAAAACTATAGTGATTGCTGGCGTACGAAGGTGTAGAGTGGCACGGTGAAAGTAATAGATATATGGTGCTTGATGACAATTACTGTTATGTTCTCCTAGATAAATGTAGCTATGATTATAATAGTGTTCATGGGGATAATGATCTGTGTTGCTCAGGTTGGACACATGTGAACTAGGCAAGGATAGTCTCCTGACCAGCCAGAGCAAGAGGTGCTGAGTAGAGCACTCATAATGAATCTGGGGTATTATTGTGTGAGCTTGGTCATAGTGGGGAGTAATATTGTGATGGTTTTATGTGGTGTTATATGTCTGAGTTGCTGGAGGTGACTTATGTTATAGCCTGTGTCCTGATTGTTGCTGGTGTCATGGTATATTGATGTTGTCTAGTTGTCATCAGTACAAAGGTGTGTGTCCTGGTGATGTCATGTTGAATTGCATATCCTATGTCTGCTTGATTGCTGTTGGTGCATTGAACTGTATTTATGTCCTGTATGTACATGTTCAAATGGTGTTGTCCTGTTAGAGTCGTTGTACACCGGTGTAGCTGAGTTGTGTTCGGTGTTGATTTTGACTAGTTGATGAGTGTTGCTGTGTAACATTGGCATTTATGTGTGGTATTCTCAGCCTGTGGTGTTGGGGATGAAAAGTTGTGTTGTGTCAGAGATCTGTGGGTAATGACCTCCCTGAACTGAGAGTATTCAAGAAGTAAATACTGAGTTAGATGAGAAGCCAGGAAAGGCTGCGAGCATTGTGACGAGGGATGATCCACCCTCACATTAAGATTGTCCCATGATATGGTGGTGGCTGTTGCATTAATTGTGGGCCCAATCACTCCAAAGGATGCTGTGGAGTGTGTGTGCTCTGTTTATATTTTATGTGGAGTATATCCTATAACCTATCCATATCATTGTTGTCCAGTTGAAGTATCATGTGGCTGGTGTGAACTTACACAGTCCATGTCTATGTTTGTGCCACAAGGACACTGTTTGCATACACCGTTGCTGTGGTGGTTGTCCTGTGAAGTCCGTGTGTTGATACAAATAATGATTCTTTGATTATTATTAATTAGATGTTGTATCTTGTCATGCATTGCAGGTAGTGACCCTTGGCCATGGTTGTTGTTGTAGAGCAAATTTGAGCCCCAGCTCTGGTTAATGTCGTAGGCCACTCACATCCCCTTTCGTATACCCTTTTGTATACCCATTCGTATACCTGTTTATGCCACTATATCTCTGTTGTTAGGATTTTAGTTTTGTTATTCGTTATGTTATGGCTCTTTGCTGTATCTGGTCCCAGTCGGCCTATGTGATGTGGGTGTCTTGTGTGGGTATTGAGGGTCCCCTTCCACTCAACTGAACATGATTGAGGTCTCACTGTCATTTAGAGACCGCCCCTGTAGTCAGTGCTAGACAGCAGTTGTCTCTAACTGTGGGATTACAGATTCTCATTTCTGTATGTACCGACTGTCCATGAGCCCTGATATGATAACAATAGAGTCCATACCTGCTGTTACCGTTGTTGTTGTTGTTTACATTGAGGCCCCTTTGTTGTCATGTCCTTGCTGGTTTGTGGGGACGGGTATTCGGTCATATCCATAGCGATGTTAGGCAGCAGTGATATCTACTGTGGGAACATAGGTTCCCATTTCTTTATATGTCAGTTGTGTGACATGTCAGGATGCCTGTTTGTCACTGAATCATGCAGTTCTGTCAATAAAAGTCAAATTTTGTTGTTCTTAATTTGTTTTGTTTAGTCTGTAGTTTGTTGTGTAAACTCATTGACCCTGTTACAGTCCAGCAGTGTAATCTTCTGTCTGGGGTATACAACAGTATATCCCCCGCTCTAAGAACTCCTGGAATCTTCTGTCTAATTCTACCCCTTTTCTTGTTAACAGAGGAGAATATACACAGTGCTCTTTCTCTATTTCTCCTTATTGTCCTTTTCTTCTCTGGCCCATTAAAATTCAGTGATAAAACTACAAGCAGACGATGTGCATGTGTATAAAGTGTTAACTTGTGTTGAGTGAGAGAGTGAGACTGAGTAAGATAGAGATAAGGGGTTTACCCCCTGAAACCAAAAGCTTGTTGAAGCAGCGAAAGAGATTGAGTGTGATTAATGGGTTGTTGTACAGGAAATTAAAGAAGCCAGGTAGAGGGTGGATTTCTCAATTAGTAGTACCTGATGCATTGAAGCAGAGAGTGTTAGAATCGGTGCACAGCACCGGCCATCAGGGCAGAGATAGGATGATACAAATCCTTAGAAGTAGATGTTATTGGGTTGGCATCACGAAAGATGTTGAACTGTTTTGTAAAAGATGCCAGAGGTGTAATATTGCTAAACCACCCCATATTAAACTGCAGGGTCCTTCAGGTAATTTATTAGCATCTAGGCCTTTTGAGGTGGTGACCATGGATTTTACTATGTTAGAGAAGGATAGTCGGGAGTATGAAAATGTGTTGGTTATTACAGATGTTTTCACCAAATTTACAATTGCTGTTCCCAAAAGGGATCAGAAGGCCTCGACAGTTGCAAAAGTTCTGCTGGAGAAATGGTTTTTGTATTTAGGTGTACCCCATAGGCTCCATTCAGATCAAGGCAGGAACTTTGAATCGGCGGAGATTGCAGAACTATGTAGAGTGTACGGGATTCAAAAGAGCCGTACCACAAGTTACAATCCAAAAGGGAACGGTCAGTGCGAGAGGTTTAATAGGACCCTACATGATCTTCTGAGGCCACTAGAGGCCAGCCAGAAAAGGAGATGGTCTGATCATATAGCTGAAGTTTTGTTAGTTTATAACTCTACGCCCCACTCGTCCACAGGGTACTCCCCGTACTACTTGGTGTTTGGAATAGAACCCAGATTGCCAGTAGATTTCATGCTAGATGCTAGTGATGATAGTGATTGTAATGATGGGAAACCAAATGTTGAGAATTGGGTGACTGGACATCTTTCCCGTCTGCGTAACGCGCATGTTAGGGCAGGCGAACAGTTAAGAAAGTTAGCTGCTGTAAGGAAAGAGAGATGTGACAAGACATCATCCCCTAAATTGCTAACCATGGGAGAAGTAGTTAGGAAGAGAGTCCACTATACAGAGAGGTGCAAGATTAAAGACCAGTGGTCTGTAGATAAATATACAGTGGTACAGCTCCCAAAAGCATCAGGAGGCCCATATATTATTAGAAGAGTGGGAGAGAATGGACCTGACATTAGAGCAGCAGGACACGAGTTAAAGCGGTGTGAGAAAGATGCGGTAATTGAGGTACCGGAGGCGACGATAAGACTACCAGAATTGCCTGTTGTGGTAGAGGTTGAGGAACCACGGGATAGACCACCGAGAAGTGACTGGTACATGTTTGAGCCAGGAGACTTGAATGTGAGGCGATCAGAGAGAATCCGTCTTAGAAGAGATAGATGATGTTATTTTTGAATACATTTTGTTTCACATGTTCAGTGTTGAGGCCAGTGGTAACCTGTATAAAGGTTGCTGATTTATTGTTTGTGTAACTTTTATGTTTGTTTAATTATTTTTATGTAAAAAGTGATGGTTGTATTCATTTTATTATGATTGCTCGTGTAGCAGAGGGGCTATTTCTCCTCAATGATGTTAATTTGATCACTGAGTATTAACTTGTACTAGTATAAGGGTGGCTTATGCTTATGTGTTATTAATATTATTTTGGACTTATTGATGACTGGTGATGTACATGTATACTGTTTCACATTATAAATCTGGATAGAATGAGTCAATTTTTTAAATAATGGTACTGTTTAGGGATGTAACCAGCAGTTCAGGTGTTGAGGGCCGTGTCCTCAAGAGTGACAGGTTTTTTTGTTGCTGAGGGATATTTTCCCTGGCATAGAATTATCAGAGCATAGAAGTGTGAAGATGACTACTTGTTTGATAAGTGTACCAGGGACGTATGGTCCGGTTGTCGAAACGGCGACAGTTAAAGAGGGGGAATTCATTGTTTTTTGTAATTGTTCGTATAATATTGTGAACACTAAGGTGGCGGGAGACTGTCTCCCTGTTGATTGCATTATTTTTTTTTCACTGCTGATATTAGTTTAGTCATGAATAATGACTGGTATCAATGTAAATGTGCCTTGTATTTGCATGTGACGATTATTCTTGTTGGTACCTGATGTACATTTTTGGGGTGTTTTACTTGATGGGTGATGTCTGATTAGGATAGGAAATTTTTTTTAGCTCCATCAATAGTGGAGGACTATAAGGTAGGGGTCAGAAATTATCCCTCCTTTACCCAAGGCACTAGGGGTGTAATTTTCAGTTGTCGGGACGACAACAGTTAAAGATGGGGAATAATGTACACGGCTCGCGATGATGGTGGAATTCTGCAAGAGGGCGTCTAATTGGTCTGGAACTCTGGGAGTCAGGACGACCCCAGTATAAAAGGCCCCGCACAGGTAGAACTGGCCTTTTCTGTAGTCCACCGCACTGAGTGACGAGGCACCAATGCCTATTGCAAATGTGTGTTTAGTAGTTAGACCCTGAAATTTTGCAGTGGAAAAGCCAGAATTCTAGTTTTAGATTTTAGATTTTCCTGGGTTTTTTTTTTGGTGGACTAGAAGTTTTTGTTAAGTTAGTTCTAGTGGATTAGTTGTTGGTGGATTAGTTTTTGATGGATTAGTGTTTCGTGGATTAGTGTTTGGTAGATTTGGAGTTTTTACTGGATTAGAAGTCTTTGCTACACTTAGGAATTTTGTTTGTTAGATTAGTGTCTTTGCTGTTTGATTTTTGCTGTATCCTAATTTCTTTGTTGATGCTACATGTCTGAATATTATTGTGAAGTTTAGAAGTTTAATAAACAAATGATGCTTGTGTTACTCTTACTTTGTTGTTTAGTTGATAGACTCTTAGAAGGATAGTCATTGGTGTTAGAACAGCCCTCGGAGTAATTCTTTGTCTGGGATTGGGAAATATTGTTCCAATCCCCTGTCGGCCCACCCTGGATCTTCTTAAACCTTAATCCTTTTCTATTCTTGTTAACCGAGGACGGTGAGAGGTTCTTTCTCTTTATTCATTTTCTCCTTTGGCCCTACGCAGTCAGAGTTGCGCTCTTCTCCTCACATCACCGTAGCAGAAGTAAATGGCCCTTGCTCCTGTTTTTACCTCTGTTTCAATAAGACATGTTTTATTTCCATTTCAACAACAGGCAGATTTCCACATCAACATACTACATATTATATTTCCACATAAACATAAAACATATTATATTTCCACATCAAAATAAGACATAATATATTTTCACATCAACATACGATATAGTATATTTCCACATCAACATAAGACATAATATGTTACCACATCAACATAAGACATATTTCCACATCAATATGAAACATATTTCCACATCAATATGAAACATATTATATTTCCACATCAACATAAGACATAATATATTTTCACATCAACATACGATATAGTATATTTCCACATCAACATAAGACATAATATGTTTCCACATCAACATAAGACATTATATTTCCACATCAATATGAAACATTATATTTCCACATCGACATAAGACATGTTATAAATATTCTATTTTCTTAGTGCTGTAATAATTAATGCCATTGATAAATAATTACAGCGGAGATATATTTGGGGTCCCCGTTGAGGTTAACACGGCAGAATGGATAAGAACGCTCTCTTTTAAACAGTCCTGTGTGTTGGTGCCGAAGTAGTGGGTTCAATACTTACATCGATCAGTAGGACTAAATTGTTGACTTCTCGTCCTTGACTTAGGGGAGCAAATTACACGTACCTCTGAAGTCGGAATGCTTGCGCCTGATGGTGAGGAACACTTGTAGAAAAAAAAAATTCACACGCAAAAATCAGTCCAGTGCACTTTAAGCAGTAGCAGGTGTAAGGACTACGCTTGAGTTCAAAGATAGCCAACGCAAAAAAGTCCCTTTCGAGGCGACGTTTACATTAACCTGGACTTCCGGGTCGACCCAGCCTAACCTGGGTCCAGCACCATAAGCCCAACGTCCCAATGTGAGTAAGTATTGTCCTTTAACTTTGATAATTTCAATGGCCTCAAGTTTTCCCCAATTCAGTGTTACACCTGTTATCTCTTTGACAAGGTCCGCCTCAGTCGTGTCACCAGGAAGGCACCACCATGTCTGTGTATGCTGACGTCAACAAGCCTCTAGACATTTACCTATGCCTTTTGGTGTTTCGCGGAATTTTAAACTATATTGAAATTAACAATGTCAGTGTAAGACGACAGGCAGCAGATTACTACGGGTGGACATGGGATTATTACAAAAACAAAGAAATCTCAGCTTTTTTAAGAAATGTGATTATTGCATTAAAACATGAGAATTTGACAACAGTGAATTATGGTGGAATGAGTGTCCGAGTCTACAGCTCTGCCGGTGACACATTTTATTTGGATTACAACATCTCTGTTATACCAACAGGTGAGACACCGTGAGCGTAGTTGTATTAGTATTGTTGTGAGTGGGTAAGTGAATGAATGAATGAGTGAGTGAGTGAGTGAGTGAGTGAGTGCGTGCGAGCTTGCGTGCGTGCGTGAGTGAGTAATAGTTAGCGAGAGAGTGAGAGTGAGTAACAGTGAGTGAGTAAGTGAGTGCGTGCGTGCGTGTGTGAGTGAGTTAGTGAGAGTGAATGAGTGAGTGAGTGAGTGAGTGCGTGCTTGCGTCAGTGAGTGAAAGTGAATGAATGAGTGAGAGTAGGTGAGTGAGTGAGTGAGTGAGTGAGTGCGTGCGTGCGTCAGTGAGTGAAAGTGAGTGAATGAGTGAGAGTAGGTGAGTGAGTGAGTGAGAGCGTGCGTGCGTGCGTGAGAGTGAGTGAGTGCGTGCGTGCGTGAGTAAGTGAAAGTGAGTGAGAGTGAGTGAGTGAGTGAGTGAGTGAGAGTGAGTGAGTGAGTGAGTGAGAGTGAGTGAGTGAATGAGGGAGTGAGTGCGTGCGTGCGTGAGTGAGTGAAAGTGAGTGAGTGAGTGAGTGAGTGAAAGTGAGTGAGTGATACTGCATACGATATAGTATATTTCCACATTAACATACGATATAGTATATTTCCACATCAACATAAGATATAATATGTTTCCACATCAACATAAGAAATTATATTTCCACATCAATATGAAACATATTATATTTCCACATCAACATAAGACATAATATATTTCCACATCAACATAAGACATTATATTTCCACATCAATATGAAACATTATATTTCCACATCGACATAAGACATGCTATAAATATTCTATTTTCTTAGTGTTGTAATAATTAATGCCATTGATAAATAATTACAGCGAAAATATATCTAGGGTCCCCGTTGAGGTTAACACGGCAGAATGGATAAGAAGGCTCGCTTTTAAACATCTATGTGTTGATGCCGAGGTAGTGGGTTAAATCCTTACACCGATTAGTTGGACTAAATTGTTGACTTCTCGTCCGTGACTTGGGGAGGTAAATTACACATACCTCTGAAGTCGGAATGCCTGCGCCTGATGGTGAGGAACAATTGTAGTAGAGAAAGCTCATCCACACGCAAATATCAGTCCAGTGCACTTTAAGCAGTAGCACGTGTAAGGACTACGCTTGAGTTCAAAGGTAGCCAACGCAAAAAGTCCTTTTTGAGGCGAAGTTTACATTAACCTGGACTTCCGGGTCGACCCAGCCTAACCTGGATCCAGAACCATATGCCCAACGTCCCAATGTGTGTAAGTATTTTCCTTTATCTTTGATAATTTCAATGGCCTCAAGTGTTCCCCAATTCAGTGTTACATCTCTTATCTCTTTGACAAGGTCCGCCTCAGTCGTGTCACCAGGAAGGCACCACCATGTCTGTGTATGCTGACGTCAACAGACCTCTGGACATTTACCTATGTCTTTTGGTGTTTCGCGGAATTTTAAACTATATTGAAATTAACAATGTCAGTGTAAGACGACAGGCAGCAGATTACTACGGGTGGACTTGGGATTATTACGAAAACAAAGAAATCTCAGCTTTTTTAAGAAATGTGATTATTGCATTAAAACATGAGAACTGGACAACAGGGGATTATGGTGGAATGATTGTCCGAGTCTACAGCTCTGCCAGTGACACATTTTATTTGGAATTCAACATCTCTGTGATACCAACAGGTGAGGCACCGTGAGCGTAGTTGTATTAGTATTATTGTGAGTGAGTGAGTGAGTGAGTGAGTGAGTGGGTGAGTGAATGAGTGGGTGAGTGAGTGAGTGAGTGAGTGAGTGAGTGAGTGAGAGGGTGGGTGGGTGAGTCAGTGAGTGAATGAGTGAGTGAGTGAGTGCGTGCGAGTGTGCGTGCGTGAGTGAGTGATAGTTAGTGAGTGAGTGAGTGAATTACAGTGAGTGAGTGAGTGAGTGCGTGCGTGTGTGCGTGAGTGAGTGATATTGAATGAGTGAGTGAGTGAGTGAGTGCGTGCGTCAGTGAGTGAAAGTGAGTGAATGAGTGAGAGTTAGTGAGCGAGTGAGTGAATGAGTGAGTTAGTGAGTGAGTGCGTGCGTGCGTGCGTGAGTCAGAGTGAGTGAGTGAGTAAGTGAGTGAGTGTGTGCGTGCGTGAGTGAGTGAGTGAAAGTGAGTGAGTGAGAGTGAGTGAGTGAGTGAGTGAGTGAGCGCGTGCGTGCGTGCATGCGTGAGTAAGTGAAAGTGAGTGAGTAAGTGAGAGTGAGTGAGTGAGTGAGTGCGTGAGTGAGTGAGCGAGTGCGTGAGTTAGAGTGAGTGAGTGAGTGAGTGAGTGAGTGCGTGAGTGAGTGAAAGTGAGTGAGTGAGTGAGACTGAGTGAGTGAGTGAGTGAGAGAGAGAGTGGCTGAGTGAGTGAGTGAGTGAGAGTGAGTGAGTGAGTGAGTGAGTGAGTGCGTGCGTGCGTGCGTGAGTTAGTGAGTGAAATTGAGTGAGTGAGTAAGTGAGTGAGTGAGAGTGACTGAAGTAGTGAGTGAGTGAGTGAGTGAGTGAGTGCGTGCGTGCGTGAGTGAGTGAAAGTGAGTCAGTGAATGAGAGTGAGCGAGTGAGTGAGTGAGTGAGTGAGTGAGTGTGCGAGCGAGCGAGTGAGTGAGTGTGTGTGTGAGTGAGTGAGTAAGTGCGTGCGTGAGTGAGTGAGTGAGTAAGTGAGTGAGTGAGTGAGTAAAAGAGTTAACCAATGAGTAAAAAAGTGAGTGAGTGAGTGTGAGTAAGTGGGTTAGTGAGTGGGTGAGTGAGTTCTAATGGTCCTAATGATTACAATGTAAGAAACTCTTTAAACGGTAACTCCAACAATTTATGTTTCATTTTTTTAAGGGTCACGTTTGGATAAAGAAACCTCGGAAGATAAAGAAGCCGTGGAAAAATATGTCATATTCACGTCGCCCATTCTAATCATTATCGCCGGAGCTGTTGTTGTGATCGTTGTGATGATCGTTAGGAAAGGTAAAGTTTCACATTCACTTCTTGGCAAGGGCATCTTCTCTTATCGTATTCAATAGTACATGGAATTCATTATCATCATGTGCCATGCCGATATGTGAGTTACGGTCGTGTTTCGCCATGACGAAACATGATTGTCTTGGCATCTGTAAAGAAGGTAGTTTGCCGTTGCTTTTTTTCTTATCAGTGACCATACCCTCCGATGATCGTAGATATTGTCTCCAAAAAGAGATCCTCTGCCTACCGTCGTGAAACAAGAGACCATAACCTACATCTGTCTGTCGGGAATTCTTCACCTCCATCTATAGGTTGGCATCTATGGCTTCGAGTGACCCTGATCTGTGGGATAAGCTGGTACTCCAGTCCCAAGGGGGTGTTCGTGGGCTGGTCTGTTGGTCATGAGGCATATAATGTAGTGGCTAGACGTTGACCAGCCAGTCTATTGGTCATTACTTTAAATCTGCAGTGGGGCTGATTTTTAAATTGACCTTTGGATTCGACCAAGCCTAACATCTATACCAGATTATGTTTGGGGAAGTGGCGGCAGGCAGGTGACACTGATCACGTCACCAACTGAGTGCCGATTGGCCTATACACTCATGGGTGTAGCACAATGCCTAATGCTCTTAACATGTGTAAACGTCTCCCATTTCGTATTCTTTGCTATTTTTACCAACACGCACAAACTGTCCACATAACACTTACAGACGGTACAGGGTGGTCTTAATCCTCTAGTATCTTGCATTGTTAGTATGATCTAAAACGTCTTCTTCTTCTGCGTTCATCCGGAGTTTTTTCCGGACGTGATTGCGTTGTGCCTGTTTACAGTAGAGCTGCGTTCTTGCGCCGTTAGGCCGACACATCCGACTTCTGCGGGCATTTGTTGACCGGGTTAACCTTCCCGGGGGTTTCTTAGGACGTTTGACTCTCACTGTTGTGGTGTTATCTCCCATCCCAGCTGGCCCATATAGAACAGCCAAAGACATCCTGGTCAGCCCTCAAGGGAAGTCAGGGGCAGACCATGGGCATTCTCCACCATCCAAGGAGGCTTCCATAATTGCAGAGCCATCACACAGCGCTCTGGTACTGGGCTCACCCAAGGAATCGTCACGTCCTGCACATGGCTGCTTAGCCTCACTTCCGTATATTGGGCCTTCCGTTCAGCATAGGCTGTTCTTCCGGAAACCAGAAGAATGCAGTGTGCAGATGACATCCACACAGTGAGCTTTTGATTCGGTCTTTCTGCGTAATGGATTTGCTATCCGAGCAATATTCCACTTCGTGCCACTAGGACACTTTTTCCACCTTTTATGAAGCCCACACAGTGAGCTTTTGATTCGGACTTTCCACGTAATGGATTCGCTATCCAAGCAATATTCCATTTCATGCCTCTGGGAGGCTTTTGTAACCGACATAGCTGTGGTATGAAGTGTGGCAGTCTGAATACTTCTTCATACACCTTTAGATGTCAACCTGTATGTAGTTAAAGTAAGCTGCGGTCAACTTGAGCTTGTTGATATCTCCATAGAGCTTGTCCTCAAATGAAGCAGGTGTGGGCCAAAATATATTTCTCTGTTCTGCATATATTGAGCAATCCTGCAGCAAATGTTTTGCTGTCATTTTTCCAGTTAGACAGTTACATTCATCGGTATCTCCTATCTTTAGTTTACTGAACAAGTGATATTTCAGCCTGTTATGTCCTGTGCGGAGTCTGAAGATTGCTACTTGTTCTCTTCGGTCTAGTTTGTAATATGTATAATCCTTCTGGTGGCCTGGATGCTCTGATTCCCATTTGGTTCTATAAGTGCTTTTTATCAACCTCTTTGCCTCATTATAGGTTATGTCTATGTCAGGCTGTGGTAGTCGTCCGCCCTCTTTTGCCAGTCTGTCAGCCTCTTCATTTCCAGGTATACTGCAATGTGATGCGATCCACTGTATTACAACTTTATTGGATTTCTGGCATAGACCATGGAGTGCTGCTCTTAGGTCAGCTATTTCTATGGTGTTATTGCTCTTCAGTATTGAGACAACTGACTTTGCATCTGTGAAGATAGCTATTTGCGTCTCTTTATTGTCCTCCATCAAGAGCATTTCTGCTGCAGTTTTCATAGCTTCTACCTCCGCTTTGAAGTTACTTGAAAACTTTCCAGTTGCCACTGAATGTGTTTTTTTTTTCCACTCCAATTTTTAAATTTAGGAGAATTCCTCCTCTTCCATTCTCTACTGAATGTTTAACTGATCCATCTGTATATGCATGGGTCCAATTGCTGCTAGGGTAATGTTCTTTTATGTAGTTTAGAGTTATTTCTCTTCTTTCGGTTTCATGCTGAGTGTTCTTTTTCTCAATACCAGGAATGTTTTCTATCATCTCAGGCAATTGCTGCTGTCTCCAAGCTGGGAACTTGTCTGCATTGTAAATGGGTTTGACTGTTTATATGTTAAGTATGGGATCTGCCCTAATCTTTCGTTTTGCAGTTTCTACAAAGTTGCTACGCTTCAGTCTTCCCTTTCCAAAACCACTAAACCTTTTATACATAGGGTGGTCTGTCAATCTTCTAAATTTTTCTGCTTGTTGCTGGGCTCTGCTATCTCTTCTATCCTGCATTGAAAAAGTCGCACCGGGTTTTATTCCATATGGCTCGGTCTCTTTCCGCAGCGCGGAAAACGTCGCACAAAGCACGTACTCCGTAGCTTTTAGCGACGACCCACAGGAGTCTCCGAAACATTTAACTCGTAAACCGAAGGGTGCGGCCCGGAATCGAACCCACAACCTTCGGATCACAAGTCAAACGGCTTGACCACTTCGCCACAGAGGCTCCCAAAAAACGGCAAGTCAACATTTTAGTCCAACTGTTCGGTCTAGGGATTGAACCCTTTACCTCGGCATCAGCACACCGGATTTTAAGAACACGTGTTCTTATCCAATCGGCCATGCTGACCTGCAATTGGTTCCTGCATTGGTTGTAAACAAGTGATCTTTTCTAGTTCATTAATAGACGTTGTCTTCAGGCTTCCAGTTATGATTCGCATTCCTTGATTTTGGACTCTACTTATCTTGTTAAAGTTTGAGTTAGCTGCTGTTGCCCAAGCTGCAATGCCATATTCCAGTACTGGCCTCACCCGTCCAGTATATAACTTCTTGAGAACTTTCTCATCTGCTCCCCACGTTGTACCAGCAAGCTTTTTCATGATTGCCATTCTTTGCCTTACTCTTGTTCGATTATTCTCAACCTGTGTTTTCCATGTCAGGCGACGATCAAAGGTGACTCTTAGATAGTTTGGATTTTCTTCATAGCGCGATATTTTCCATTCAATACCAGCTTAGGTTGCTGAGTTTTATTTGAGAGGGAGAACACTGTGCATGTTGTTTTCTCCTCACTTATCTTCACTAGCCATGAATTTGACCAGTCCTCTAGCGCTAATAGAGCTTGCTGTATTCTGCTGTTAGCTGTACTAATATATTCTTCAGATGTCCATATGGCTAGGTCATCTGCAAAGGATGATGTGTGTACTCTGGCTGGAAAATTTTCCGTGATGTCGTTTATATATGCTAGGAATAATGTTGGTGAAAGAACTCCTCCTTGGGGGACACTTTACTCCAACAGCATCATTTTGCTGGTTTGTCCTTGTACTTTTGTCCTGGCAGTTCTGTTCTCAAGTTAGTGGCTGATCTATTTGTACATTTTCCCACAAACATGCATTTTTGCAGTTTTACTTTCAGTCCTTCATTCCATACTTTATGAAATGCTTTTACTAAATCTATCCAGACCGCTAGTGTGTGCTTTTTCTCTTGGAAGGCATTCTCTATTTCCTGAGCTATATAGGTTATTTGATCTTCTGTGGATCTGTACTTTCTGAATCCTGCTTGGTGTGGTGTTAAGAGTTTGTTTTCTTCCAGATGCCATGTTAGCCTGCCATTGATAATGCGTTCCATTAATTTTCCTACACAGCTAAGTAGACTGATAGGTCGGTAGCCATTTGGTTCTTCCAGGTCTTTTCCTTTCTTTGGGACTGGTATTAGTATAGCTTCCTTCCATGCCTGTGGAACTATTCCTCTCTTCCAGCTGTTATTGAGGACTGCTAGTAGTTTCTTCTTTGCCTTGGTGCCTAGTCCTATTAGCATTTCATTTGTGATTCCATCCTTTCCTGGTGATTTCTTCTTTTTTAGGGTATTCATTGCCTGTTCCATTTCTTCCATTGTTAGATTTGCCATCATATATTCTGCTGCTGTCTCTGTATTTCTATGATGTATCTGTTTGTCTTTGATTGCTTTCTTCTGTTCGGTTGTAATATCAATGTGGTTTGCATTTGCATAGTGTTCCATTAGTGCATTTGCAGCCTTTTTGCCTGTAAGCAAGGCATTTCCTTGTTTAATTGTTATTTGTTTGTTTCTAGGTCCTTCATTGTTCATGGCTTTCACTAGTTTCCATAGTTTGTTTCCATCCCTGTCAAAATTCAGGTTTTCTGTTTTTTCCCTCCAACAATCTCTTGTTGTTTGATTTACTGTTCTTTTATATTTTGCTGAGATGGCTTTGAGAGAGATGTTTGCTTCAATTGTTTGTTCTCTCTCTGCTGTCTTCCTGGCATCTTCAACTTTGTCCTCCAAACTTTGTAGTTCTTCAGTCCAGTATGGTTTGTAATTTTTCCTCGCTCCTCTTGGAATGGACTCAGTGGCTGCCTGTATTATCGCTCTGTTTAGACTTTCCACCATTTGCTTTATGTTGCCATATCGTGTATTTATGTTTTCACAATATTTGTCTGTTAGTATGGCAAATCTGTCCCAATCTGCTCGTTTGTAATTCCAGCGGGGCAAGGGCTTTTGCTCCTGTGGAACATACTCCATATTCATTTCAAGCTTGATTGGTCTGTGGTCACTACCTGCTAATTGGTCCAGCACATGGCGATCGATTTTGTGGAGGATGTCTCCTGTGCAGAAAGCTAAATCTGGAGTAGAAGTGGTAAGCCATCTTCTGGAGTAGAAGCTCGGTGTGTCATCCGCTTTGTTGAGTAGATGGAGATTTGAGTCTATTTCCCAGTCCTCCAATTCATCTCCTCTTTTGTCAGTATCTGGGTATCCCCATCTTTCTGAACGGCTATTAAAGTCTCCGACAATAATGCAGTTTGTGTCAGTTATTTTCATGTTTGAGAGTGTAAGGTCCTTATCTGCTGGGCTATACAGATTGTAGATTCTTATTTTCACATCCTTTATCATTATATCAACACCTATAATTTCCGTTTGGTTGTTAGAGATCACAGATACTTCGCTGCAAGGTATTGTATTTCGTGTAAGTATTAGAACTCCTCCTTTGTGTCCTTCGCGGTCGAAACGTGTGGCCTGATATCCTCTGACTGAGAATTTGTGATTGGCGTTGAGGTGTGTCTCTTGAATGCATGCCACATCTATTCTATCTTTATGAAGACGCTGTGTTAGGGAGTCTTTCTTCTTGTAAACTCCTTCGGCATTCCACTGTAGTATGTTGAGTGTCCGGGGTATTTGGTCAATAGCTCTTAACCTACTCCTCTGTGCCTTGACTCCACAGCACAGGGGAAGGTGACCACCAGTAGTCATGGGTGGACCCCCTCGAGGCAGGGGGCCCGGCACTATCACCGCCTGATGGGACTTCACGGGATTAGCACCATAACGATTAATTTTCATCTGTGGCATCATGAAATGATAAAGTTACGTTGCACTTCTTTGTCAAGCCTGTGGCTCAGTACATCCGATTTCGACAAGCATTTTTCGGGATGCTTTCCCTAGCCTTTGACTGTCCCCAGTCTACCTACAAGGCAGCAGCTTTGTACGTCTCTTCGTCTGGTCCCTCTCCCTTGACCTGTCCGACATGGGTGACCCTACCAGTAGCTGTGCTACCGTCGGCATAGCTCTTGGGGTCATTGGAACGCGCAAGCCCCTCTACCTCGTCAAGGTGGACGCACGGCAGAGGGGATCTAAAACGTCTGAAACCATACATCCTTTAAAGAGAAGTGTATTTAATAAGATAGTTCTCTAATGGTTGACTGACTGACACACTGACTGACTGGAACCTTGCCGTATTGACAGACGATAGTTTGTTACATTGTATTATACTTTTTTTTTTAAAGGCATAATAAGTGCAACCCATGACGGGGACCAGAGGTGGAGTTATACTTCTCCATGGCACAAAACCTGGGCTGAATTGTCGAGACCATGTGTTGCCCATGCAGCATGATCCCTCTCTCGGCCTGCCTAGTTTACTCCAGAGGAAGACAACATCAATACATGTGGAACAAGACAAGCTGCAGAAGCTGCTGGATCAGCATACCAATGCTCTAACTGTCCGCCTGTTGGAACTTCCATCCTAGTCCAGTTGCCGACCAAGGCTTAGGGCCTGGTCTGTCCTGCCATGACATTTAATCTTTAGGCTGCATTAAGCTGTTGGAATGATAAACCTCTGAATCTCAGTTCTGTAGAAGTGCCTGTCACCCACTTTATACCAGTTGTTGACAAAAATAGCCGCTACCACAGTTGGGCATGTTCCGTGACGAAGGTGTTATGGACGCAGTTCGTAATCCCGCATACCGCGTTCGGAACACAGCTGTGGGCGATTTTGGCAGCAGACAGTCTTGCTTTGGTTTTTTTACGAAATGGTATGGGTGCTGGTAGTTCAGACAGCAATGGCAAGCTACTAAATGTAAACTTGCCAAGAGATCACAAACAGTATAAAATGCCGAGGTTGACTGCGACGTCCTGTAAAGGATATACAATTAACTTTTTAACTAACCACAGTTGGAACTATAGCCAGCTTGATCAAAGAGATGACCAGGTTGAAAATTGATCAAGATGATCACTCACTAATTCTGATACCACTTTTTATGTGTGAATGTTCGTATGCGTGTGCTTGCGCGCGCATGCGTGTATAATTATTCTTAAGAATAAAAAATCACCTTTACAAGTGTATGCTTTATTATCATATTAGGATCACGCCCTGTTTTAGAGGAGCATGTTATAGAAGAGCATGTTCTAGAAGAGTTACCAGAAGCACAGGCCCCAGAGAACCCACAATACGAGGAAATAACCCACTTCCGGTCTGACAAGCCAGACAAGCCTGTTCGTTATGTGAATCTAATATCAAATGCACGCGATGAAGAGGTGAAGTATGAAAAACAATACTGTCAGTGGTCTCCAGAATGTACTTTCACTTAAATAGAGCTGCGATATTTAAAGATGGACCATAATAAATATATAACTCATAAGTGTCAGTGTGTGGATTATCCATTACAAGCATATAATATATCAGTCTGGATATGCATTTGTGGTTTAAAGAAAGAGAGCGAGCGAACGAGCGAGCGAGAGAGGGAGGAGGGAAATAGGAAGGATGTATAACATATTTCATCATCATCGGTGTCTTGGTGACTGGCATGCACACTCATGATTCTCCAAATATCACGATCTCCTGAAAACTGCATCCATCCATCTGCTGACATGTTTCTGTTCAATTTACAAAACGTATGTCAAGATTAATCTCTGACTGTCTTCCTCCATCACTATCCCCATAATTACTTCAAGATGTCAAAACATGTTCCAGTTGTCTCTTCTCATAATGTGGCCAAAATTTGTAACTGTCTGTTTCTGATGTTTACGCTAGTGTCTTTATGTCTCTCTTTCTAACTCATGATTTAAAACAAATAACTACTTGATAGCCGATGTAATAAATTTTCTTCTTTGCCAGACGAGGTTATATGAGCTGTGTAAGCTGTTCATCTCTATTTCTACCCATAGACGGGCGTTCACCCACCAATTACCAGGCAGTTTATGGAAGATAGATATTATGTTTAGTTTAGTTTAGTCGTTGGATCAACATCACGGCACACGGTTTAACCCATAAGTGCTCCGTTTTCCTCCTAACTCAAACCTGAGTCTAGAGAAACTCAGCTCAATGCACGAACTCCGTTGCCTCGGCGAGGATCCTGAAATACTTTGGGTAGATTTTTAACTCGAAATTTTGCCCGGGCAGCGCCGTTAGGCTACTCTTTTTCGATTTCCAACTGCCAAGGGATTTTTTACGTGCGCAACAATACACACGGGCGTCCGATCTCACTACCCAGAGACCAGGGGAAATTTTACTGTTGGAAGTCTAGGTGGATTTGTTAAATAAATACGGGTCCACAACGGGGCCTGAACCCGGGACCTCCAGCACTCAAGGCGGACACCATACCTCGAGACCACTCAGCCCGCCGGATAGATATTATATTGTGGATCAGTAGCTAGCCAGGCATGTCACAGTCATGTTCATTATGCCCCTTGGATAGATTATGATGTGCCAGACTGAGATTGTAGGGGCCAATATTAAATAGAAGAAGAAAGAAAGAAAGAAAGAAAGAAAGAAAGAAAGAAAGAAAGAAAGAAAGAAAGAAAGAAAGAAAGACAGACAGACAGACAGACAGACAGACAGACAGACAGACAGACAGACAGACAGACAGACAGACAGACAGACAGACAGACAGACAGACAGACAGACAGACAGACAGACAGACAGACAGAAAGAAAGAAAGAAAGAAAGAAAGAAAGAAAGAAAGAAAGAGAGAGAGAAAGAAAGAAGAGGAGAAGGAGAAGGAAGAGGAGGAGGAGGAGGAGGAGGAGGAGGAGGAGGAGACGTTTATAAGTTTTAAGAAAATGCAGCACTCCATGATTCTGTCGTTTTGTTTGTTTGTTTTTCCAGGAGCAGTATGAAATTCCCTTACCGGCTTGTTAGGTCATTCGCAGACTTAGGACAGAAAATCTGACCAAATAATGATGTACAGACCAGATGGAAGCAGAAGAAGAGGCCGGCCACATAAACCATGGACAGATTGAATAGCAGAGTCAATAGGAATCTCGATAAAAGAAGCCCATAATCGGGCACTCTCCCGCTGTTTATACTTCACCTCAACACTGCTAGGCACAAGAGGAACATGATGAGATGATGATAATTTGTTTCCACAGTGAAAAGATACAAACAAAAACAATCATCCAATGCATCCAACAAGGACGAGAAAGGTTCTACAAGTGTGTACTGTTTACTTCTATTTCGTAATTAGATTTTTACTTCACCACCATCATCATCATCAAGTAATGCAATGAATGTGATGTGAATGTATTTGTTGTATTTGCAAATGTAAAGGAAAACACACAATGCACCATGTAAATACACATTCTTTTGTACAAAAAAAGAAAGAGGTTTAAACAAAACATTTGACATGATAACACGCCACATTGTATGCTTTGTATATATTAACATGGCGTGAAGACTTGTTGTGTGTGTGATATTTTAATATTATTTGGTTTTGGTGACGTTATTGGTGAAAAATCACTTCCATTGCACACAAACATCTCCCGTAGTAGTAGCCTAATAGTAGTAGTTGCCTAAAGAGTAGCCTAATGGCACTGCCCGGGCAAAATTTCGAGTTAAAAATCTACCCAAAGTATTTCAGGATCCTCGCCGATGCTACGGAGTTCGTGCACTGAGCTAAGTTTCTCCAGACTCAGGTTTGAGTTAGGGGGAAAACGGAGCACTTATGGGTTAAACCGTGTGCCGTGATGTTGATCCAACGACTAAAACTAAACTTTAAAAAAACACAAATATCTCCAGGGGATTTGGCCGACACTCATTTCTTCGAGGAAAGGGCCGGCGGATTGCAACTAATACCATTAGTACCATTACCTGCCTCTCTTCTCATCACATTACCAAAGAGAGCTGTTTGTCTCTTTCTTATTGTTGTATATAATGTTCTAGTTTCATTAACCTATCAGACAATCGTCGTTAGTTACTTTGACAGTCCAATGAATTCGCAACATTCGTCACAGGAACCACATCTCTGTTGCTTCTAAGTTCTTCCTAATTTATTCATTTACATTCCAAGATTCACTGCCGTACAACAAAACAGGTTCTATATAGAACTTCAGGACTCTCTTTCTTACTTTCAATGATAGTGACTTATTGCAAAAGATACTTTTTATTTTCTGAAATGCAGCTTTTGCTAGCCCTATTCTGTTGTTAATCTCCGTTGTGCATCTTCCATCTGATAATATAATTTCCCCCAATTGGTCAGTTAGTCTAGTTAGTTAGTTAGTTAGTTAGTTTAGTTTAGTTTAGTTGTTAGGTAGTTAGTTAGTTAGTTAGTTAGTTAGTTAGTTTAGTTTAGTTTAGTTGTTAGGTAGTTAGTTAGTTAGTTAGTTAGTTAGTTAGTTAGTTAGTTAGTTAGTTAGTTAGTTAGTTAGTTAGTTAGTTAGTTAGTCGCGGTTCCAACTTCACTGCAACGGGTCGTCCCCAATATGCTCCGTTCCTGTTCCAGTGAATATCACACGAAATGCTCCTCACTGTCCCATGTGAAAAGTGGAATAGACAAGAGTCTCCACAAGCCACCATCCCCCCACAGGTACACTGTACATAATGCAGCCGCCTGAAAGCTAACACAAAAGTCCTCCTCGAAAACTACAGTTCATCGTCGATAGAAGCGGCAGTCACTATAAAACCAGCAGCCACATATTACTGCATTAAATGTCGAGAGGATCGACTTCATTGCCCCGGGATTTATCCTATATGGCTCGGTCCCCTTCGTCAGGGCGGCCCGCTGAGATTGCCCCTATGTATTCAAATTTTTTTGAAATATTCACATTTATCTACTTGGTTAAGCATTTTCCCTTCTACTGTTATCTCGCATGTTTGTGTCATTCTTTTCTTTGATATCACCATTGTTACTGTTTTCTTGATATTCAAGGAAAGCCCTTCTTTGCACTCTCAGTTACTACAATGCCCACAAACTGGTGTAGATCTGTTGCATTTTCCGTCATCAATACTGAGTCATCTGCTTAGCGTAAATTGTTTATAGTATAACCTCCGAAAATTATCTAATAAAGATACAGTCATCAAATGGGAGGTGGTTGTTGTTGTTGTTGTTGTAGTTGTTTTTTTACCATGGGGATAACAGATGCTCCAGATTCGAACAATACCTATGACTATGTACGTTAATTGTTGTTGTTATTGTTGCTGTTTTTATTGATGTTGTTGCTGTTGTAGTAGTTGTTGTTGTTGTAATTGCTGTTGTTGCTGTTGTTGTTGTTGCTGTTGTTTGTGAATTCTCTGGAAGACTGTGAGCTCTAATTATCAAGCCCTATGCACAGACGTCCGCAGATTTGTGCACAGATTGTCCTCACGAATCAGTGAAAGTGTACAGTCTGTGCGGTGGTTGTGTTGGTGATCTCTGCTTCCCCTCCATCCCCAGGCTTAGACCTCAAGATCGGCACTGGAACTTCATATCTCAACCAACATATGTTGATTTAACCTGGTCATTATATAGCTATACAACATACAGTTACGGATATACAACATACTAATACAGATACACAAAATACAGACACAGATATACAACATACAGACACAGATGCACAACATACAGACATACATATACAACATACAGATACAGATATACAACATACAGATATACAACATACAGATATACAACATACAGACTGTCAGAGTCCTACTTAGTAGCTCTGTCTGGCTCGCTGGACTTTGACAGGCAAATTACAACATCTACAACACATCTACTAAGAACACATGAATGCAATCGGAAACTGGCAGGAGCTATCTCCTGAACAATCATTTATTACAATATATATTACAGGCTGACACCATAGTCGCACTTCACGCTCAAACAATCGTTCACCACTAACAGCCACGCGCTAGCTCACAATGGCGATCTTTACACTGTCGCCCGCATGATCATTCACAATCACAACTTCACATCATCCCGCACATATCACAGTTAGTACATTCCTCGAATATCACTACACAACTTTCATCTCCATCTATCCGTCACAACCACTATCGTTCTATCGTTCTAGCGTTCTCTAGATCTCCACACGTCCGTCTCTATTCGCTGCCTCACACACACTGCCTCTCTCCTGGTTGACCTTCCCACATCACGTGGCTCTAGTTCACGGGATTCTTGCCTGACCGTCCGCTAGCCAAGCCGTGGCGTCTCTTACTGCCCTTTACCTCAGTCATGCTTACACTGACTCTCGCTTACATACCGGCACTTACATTCTTCCTTACACCTGTCATATAAGACCATGACATTCTCCCCCCGCACAACCAATGTGGCACTTACTCTTGGAAATGTGACACATTCTGTTGTTACTCTTGTTTCCTCTTTCTAACCTTGTCAGGGGATTATATGATCATAAGTATACGCTTGCGTCCCTTTTTACTCTGATCTTTTCCGAGATTAAGCTTCAAACATTGTTCTCTCTTTTTCAGTATTGAGGTTTCTCTCAAGGTTTTGTCGTGGTCTGACAAATGTTCTGGTTGGGTCTACTTGTCATACCTCGTTATATTATTCAACCACCACTCCGTGACATTACATTCTGTTCATATTTCTCAATCGATTGTCTGTGCATTCTCATCTCATAGTTATTGTGGCTATGCTGGTTTAAGGATTCTCCATTGGTTTATGCCTCAAATAAGGCTACAACTTCCTCTTACAGCATTCTTAAATTTTCTCTCTATTCAGACGTGGTTCCCCTCGTCTCTATTTAATGCACACTACTCGATTCTTTATGAGCACGCTATGTCAATGTTGTGGTCATGGTTCGAATATACTTCATGTATGTTATAGTCCCCCTTACCTCATCTTATGTCGGACCATGAGTTGTTTCCCTTTGTGAGCACACCTCGTTTACTGTTATGGAGAGTTGTTATTAATCTCTTTGGTTGGCATCACCCTGTTGGTATATTCCTTCTGGTTACCATATTCTGATGTTAATTCTATATCACTATTGCTAAGCGTCATTCGTCGGGCTATCCAGCATACGCGAAGGCAAGTTTGGTAACAATCGCGCACTGGGATTGCCAGGCGTTGATTCTCAGCATTACAACTTATTCTATTCGCCACTATACTTACGCTCATATGTACATATCACATTATAACAATACAAAGTATTATAATAATAAAATTAGACATTAGATGTCATACAGTTAATACATATACAATAAAATATACATCATTGATGCCTTTATGCACACATAGGATACCGTTCTTGTCCTGTGGAAGTTATGCACACGTAATTCAATCACTCGTGTTCAATGTTCGTTTCCGTGCTGAAATGTTTGGCATGTCTTCTCTCGCATACGATTATTGACGTCTTCTGTATACCATGATATTGTCTTTCCTTCTGTATAGTGCTTAAGACTGTTCACCAAGTTTGGCCAATTTGTAAGTTCATTTTGTAAAATTGCTGGAATTCACACGTATAAAACACGAATTAATTAAAGTTCGGTGGCCTTAATTTTGAGTGTGGCCACGATGCGTCTGTCTGTGACTGTCTTTGCCATAGTTTGTAGGTTGGCATCTGGTTCATTAAACTGCTCATCGGAAATGAATGTCTGTACTTGTGAAGCTGTCGTCGTTGTTCGTCGATTTCCAAAAGGTAGATTCTGTAGATACTCGTTTGAAAACAAAGTCAATATGGGTATATCTTACTGTTTGATACCTGAAATCACATGTTGAGTCTTACTGTTTTGTTGAAAGACCGTTTATGTTGGTCTGTACAATGGAGTGTGCTAGTATCATAGCGCTGGAGTCGTACAGCAGACAAGGCAACTCTGGAGTTACTGGATCTAAGGATATAAAATGGGTTACGGTTAGAATTTTCCGAAGGGTGGGGATTTTCAATTTTCATGTTGAGATCATTTTGAGTGCTATCTCCAAACCTGCACTCGTACATGTGTGTATACATTCAATAGTTCAAACAATAATAATACACCATGTATAGTTTTGAAAAGTAATCGTGCATGTTTGTATGCTTTTCTGCAATTTGTGTCTATTTTCCAAAATATGTAGGGTAATTTGTTGCTGATTTTTGTCAGTAATTCCACCGACTGGAGATTTACATTGTTCAGCATAAGTATGTGTCTGAGTTGATTTGACATAGTGTTTAGCAGTGGTAACACCAAACTTTGGTTCAACAGTAATGATATAAGTAACAAAGTTTGCTGGTTTGTCATGAGTAATATCATCTGTGTTGCGTCATGATAATGTGGAAATAAAACTGTCTGTGAAGACATTTGTTTTGTATTTACAATGAGTAGTGCAAGTATAACCATCCACTGTGTGCACTTGGTTATGTGTGTAGTTAACAGGGAGTACAGGAGGTATAGTATATACCATGATGATTTGTGATCTTCCCTCACTGTTGTAAACTGTTTGTTTTCTGCACCTTTCTTATTGTGATGATACACACCAGTTTCTGTTTTTTCTTGTTTTGAGATGGTATGGTGTGGTACTTTGTTCTTTTCATCATGTTGTTGTATGATGAGTGGTGTAGTTAAGGCAGTACTTGTTGTGGGGTTAACTTTTTTCCCTGTGTGAGTTTTGGACTCTGTGTAGTCTGTCACATTTAATACATTTCCAATTAATAAATCACAACATGGATTGTCTAATAAAGCACAAGTTACTCTGCCTGATAGGAAAGGTGATTTTATATTGGCCCATGCCATAGGGATATTTCTCTACTGTCCCTGAAACAGTTTTGCAATAGATGTACTCATCTAGGTAGTCTTTAGGATCAGCTAGGGTCTTTCGAAGACCGATAAGACAGGACCCTGTGTCGCGTACACATGTGCATACTGTGTCATTGATGTAACCTTCATGGAATGTTAGTTTTCCTAACGACAGTCTTGAGGTTTTGTTCATTTCCTCACCTTCTTGTTGAGTATTGACCTCTTTACATAAGGAATGAGGTTGAGTGATGTTAACAACATTATTAAAATATGGTACAAAGTCTGATGGGTAAAACTCAGTTTGTTCTGACTTTGCAGTGTTTGGTCTTGTTTTCGTCTCTGTGATGTTTACTTTTGCTAAGTTCTTTGCTGAACTGTCTGTTGTAATGTTTATGGCTGCATTTGCTTTTGCTATCTGTATTCTTTTTACACCTTCACATTCAAAACGTCTGTGGCCATAAGCAAGGCAAAAATGACATTTTGTTCTATATTTCCTTTGATTTACCTTCCCCAGTTTTTGTGCTATTATAGTATTTAGGTATTCTTGATAAGTGGGATTCTTATCGCATATTCCATTTTCTGTATGTGGAGTGCTACAATGTTTGCACAGTACTGGTTTTGTTTTCTGTGGTTTGTTTTGACAATCTGTGGCTGCAGATGCCGTTGCTTTCACAGTACTTTTCTGTTGAGTGTTCTTAACCAGGTTTATACTTTGGTTGTAGTATTCGCGGCATTTTTCTAGTAAGTTTTGGATAGGTTCTTTCTTATGTTCTTCTAAATATTTTCCGCATTCTGCTGGGAGTGTTGCTTTTAGTTTATCTATAAGCAAGAAATTTATTACTCCTTGATTGTCATCTGAATGTTTAATTACCAATATTAGTTTTTTGAAAGATTCTTCTAATTCACTTATATACTGGGTGAATGACTTGTCTGTGGCTGGTTTCACATGTTGTATTTCTACGTTTAGAGTCTCACAAGAGGTTAGATAGTGTTTTAATATGTGTGTTTTGTAATATTCATAGTCTTCCTTACGTATATCTGGTATGATCTTCTGTACTTGTTTTCCATCTATTGGTACGTATCTACTATACCATACATACCAGCGAGTTTTTGGAATTTTATAGTCTTGCATTTTCTTCTCAAATTCTTGTGTCCAATCACGTATTAGGTTATGTTGTCTGTTACAATTTTCTATGTCTCGTGCATATGTACGTTTGAAAAAATCGTGCAACTTTCTGTAATGTTTTGTGCCCCAATGATCTGATAGATCTTGAATTGGTTCATCATCTGAACTGGCTTCACTACTGAACATTTTCTGTTACTTGATATTTAACTCTACTAATGATGATGTTTACACAAGAAAATCAAAGAATGCAGATTTGGGTAATTAGCAATCAAAACTAATCAACTTATCTTTATCTGCTGACTACTCGAACGCTTGATGTACAGGAACGTGATTCTCGTGTTGGTTACCGCTGACCTGGTCTGGTTACGTCGGTCGCTTTGTAGAATTGAAACCTGCTGTGGAAAGAAATGATGTTATTTTCGTTCTGACTCTATTAACACATCTTTACTTTACAATTTCTAATATATTATGGAATAGGTCTTCTTCTTCTTTACAAAAGTAGCGTTCTTTTGTGCGTTCTACATGAGCATGTGGTTCATGTGTACTTCTGACACCATTATACCTGTCAGAGTCCTACTTAGTAGCTCTGTCTAGCTCGCTGGACTTTGACAGGCAAATTACAACATCTACAACACATCTACTAAGAACACATGAATGCAATCGGAAACTGGCAGGAGCTATCTCCTGAACAATCATTTATTACAATATATATTACAGGCTGACACCATAGTCGCACTTCACGCTCAAACAATCGTTCACCACTAACAGCCACGCGCTAGCTCACAATGGCGATCTTTACACTGTCGCCCGCATGATCATTCACAATCACAACTTCACATCATCCCGCACATATCACAGTTAGTACATTCCTCGAATATCACTACACAACTTTCATCTCCATCTATCCGTCACAACCACTATCGTTCTATCGTTCTATCGTTCTCCAGATCTCCACACGTCCGTCTCTATTCGCTGCCTCACACACACTGCCTCTCTCCTGGTTGACCTTCCCACATCACGTGGCTCTATTCACGGGATTCTTGCCTGACCGTCCGCTAGCCAAGCCGTGGCGTCTCTTACTGCCCTTTACCTCAGTCATGCTTACACTGACTCTCGCTTACATACCGGCACTTACATTCTTCCTTACACATGTCATATAAGACCATGACAGACACATATATACAACATGCAGACACACATATACAACATACAGACACAGATATACAACATATAGATATACAACATACAGACACAGATATGTTAGTTAGTCAGTCGAGGTTCAAACTTCACGGCCACGGGTCGTCCCCATTATGCTCCATTCCCGTGCCAGCGAATATCACACAAAATGCTCCCCACTGTCCAATGTGAAAAGTGGAATAGACGGGAGTCTCGGCAATCCAACAGCCCGCACAGGTACACTGCATAATGCCGCCGTCAGAATGTCAACACAAAATTCATCCACGAATGTTATGATTACTAAAATTGGTGACACAATGAAAGAAATTAAATGACGAATACCTATTGTTTGTCAAAGACTAAAACAACTGAATAAATTGTGGAGAGGGGCAGACAGAACTACGAAAGTTAGATTATTAGGAGCATGCATCTTTCCCATTGCAACATACGCCTGTGAGACCTGGGCGCTTAATAAACAAGCTGAACAGTGCATAAATGCCTTTGAATACAAATGGTATACACGGGTTCTAAGAATATCTTGATACAGAAAGGAACAAATGCATCCATGCTACAAGAGCTGAATATTGAAGAAGGTTGGCAATTAAAGACGATAAAACTAAGAAAATTGACATATTTTGGTCACTTGAAACGTCATGAAAGTTTGGAGAGAACAATCATTCTGTATTGATTGATTGATTGATTTAGGAACCGACATCACAGCATTCGGGACATTCCCATAAGCGCTCCGTCCCCATCCTTAGCAGCCAGCGAAGAGTTCCAACACTAATAGTTCCAGCAGCAATCTGATTATATGTCCGTCTCGCCTTTCCTCTGAGCGTCGAGCATCGGCCAGATCCCCTCGTCACACCTCGCTGTCTCATTCTTACCAGACCATGGTGATCCATTTGCTCCTCCGAGGTGTACACGTGCTCCCACAAGGCCGCAACCACATTTGTTTTGTCATACGTCAATACTCCACCAAGTTTTGCCGAGCCAGCCAATCTGTCCGCCTGTTCATTCCCCAGGAGAAAAGATCCAGGTGATGCTTGCTACACGTGACCTCCGAAGCGAAGCAAGCCACTCTGCACGAAGCTTGCCTGTTCTCACCCTTCTCAGCATGCTTTCTGAGTCAGTAACAATCACAATGTGTGTATGTATCGTGTTCTCTATCCAGCAGAAAGCTGCACTGACCGCCTCCACCTCCATTCTTAAGCTAGATGTAGTATCATCATACACCTGTTAACGTCTTACTTTGTCTAGGTAACTTAATGGGTTCACACAGGTGTTAATCAATACAAACAATAAATACGTTCGCTATGATATAGCCTATTTATTGTGGCAATCTACAGTTGGCGCAGTGGGTTAACAGCCCGCGCTTTACATCAGCATCATATCACAGATTATAGATCATCAAACATTTCATATAACAAACTAGCACACTATCTAGCCTATATTCTATCTCTATACAAAGAGCTAACGAGTCCCTCTCAGGCAGGCACTTGTTGCCTGGTCTCAGTCCGTTTGTCCTCTGCCGGTTTACCGCGTGTCGCTATTCGACGGGCGGTAACCCTGTTCGAGTTCCTCGAGGACCCCGCTTCAGGCGGGCCACATTAGTGTCCACGGACCCATGGACTCACTGTTTGACCTTCGAGAAGGTTCTGGACTTTTCTTAGTCTGAGCAACTCGGTTGTCTCTCTTGGGCTAGAGTTGCAGCCCTCTAATTCTATCTACTGGTTACTTTAGGTGAGGTGATGACAGGATTCCCCTCTCCCCTCCTGATCTGGCTTGTTATTGGTTAATTAGATTTATTCTAATTCTGTCATCGACTCATCTAAAGTTGGGGTTTGTAGTTTGGTGGACAGTAACTTGGTAAACTACATAATGGCATTAGTAACTCATGTATTCTCCCATACACTACTTGTCTGATTTGCTAAAGAGATCACTCTGTCTCCTGTGTCCTTAACAATGCTTATCAGACCGAAGTTACGTGGCGTTTTAACAGTTGTATTGACAACTCGCCCTTCTCACGCACCCTATTGGTGCCCAGACAATTAATCTCTGGTTAAAGAGAGTTAACAGGACCGAAGTCCTGGCTAGTTAAGTACACTTTCAAATCTTGATTCGTGAGTGCATTTTAATACACTTTTACTCTCGTATGTCATCCAATGCTAAATATGTAGTTACGATGTTCTCTTATCCCCCTCAGACTACATGTGTCCCTGTTGGCTTGTTAGTGTGTTTGACTAATAAGTTGATGTCTCTAATAAAGTGACTGTATTTTAAATTGAAAGTGTTGAGTTTTCAGGTTTGTGTATGTGCTGAATGGATGGTGTATTTCCAAGCGTCACGAGTTGGGATAACCTCAATCATGAATCCTTGCACTGTGTGCACTACATGATCCGGCATTCCAAGTAGTGATGCTTAGTTATATCCTAAATGCTAACCTAAGTATGTTAACTATTTACTAACTAAGCTGAATACTAAACTAAGTTCTATACATGTATTCACAAATTAGACAAGTTATGTACTTTTACATCAAAAACGCAGACAAATTACAATAAATACGTGTTGCGTACAATTTGTCCGCCAAGTGTATCGTTCTCTTATTTAATCCTTTCACACATTCATTCATTCGTCTTTCAAACACAATAGTATTCGATTAAAATATATAATTTAAGTTAAGGTAAATGTTATTGCCCTTGGAAACAATGGGCTAGGCGATATTCGCCCTTTAAGAAAAAACGTACTTTCTGTACGATGAAGGAAAACTAGGTTATAATTTAAATAGAGACAATTGTATAGGACGGGTTTTCTTAGCCTATGAATGGCACCGCCTGTAATATTAAAGTAGAATATGTACAAATTACAGGTTAACACAATTTATATACATCAATAATGCAAATATAATACATATTTAATTAAATTAACTAATTAATTAACTCCAACGATGATGTGCGTGTTGCCGTCCTGTTGTTCCTGTGTTTTGCTATAAATGTTAAAGTTCGTATAGCTGTCTCTTGCGTGTCGTAGTTGATGTCGTACTATTTCGGCTGTTTGCAATGTTTGTAGCAACAGTAAATTATGGGTTCTTTTCCATGTTTCGTATGAAATATTACAGTGTTCATGGTTTGTTCTGGTTGATCTTACTGGTTGAAATAAACACAGTTACTGTTTCTTGATGGTCTAGTAATAGAGCTTAGGCACTTGATGGTATAGTTTTTGAAGTACCGTGTTCATGGGTGTTGTAATAAACTAATCACTAAGAGTACTTTAGCAGGTGTATAGGTACACTTATATGAAACGGTATAAAAGTATCACAGTATATAATATGGCTAGTGGTTGAATGAGTAGTGTCATTCTACTGGCGCATTTGACTGGCGTGATAAAACGTCGGCCAGAATATTGTCGGTGCCCTTGATATGGCGTATTTCAAAGTCATAATCTTCAAGTAATAAACGCCATCTTTGTAACCTGTGGTTCTTGGGCGACCCTTGGTTAAGGACTAACAATGGCGAACTGTCGGTGAGGACCAGGAAGTGGCTCCCTAAAAGGAACTTCGAGAGCCTCAGTATACAAAACAATAGGGCTAAACACTCCAATTCAACTGTTGCATACCGAGTCTCAGCCTTCTTAAGTTTTCTGCTCACGTAGAGAATAGGGTGTCTAATTCCGTCGACTTCCTGCATCAAGCAACCTCCTATAGCTATGGCGCTTGCATCTGTGGTTAAGATAAAAGGTAATTTTATGTTGGGTAATCGTAACACTGGAGGATTTGAAAAAATATGTTTCAATCTACACATTGCATCATCTAAGCTGGTACTTTTACAAATTTTCGATGGATGATCTTTAGTTAACATATCAGAAAAAACTGAGGTGAGTTCTGCCCAATGTGGAATGAATTTGGAATAATAATTAATGAGACCTAGTACGCTCCTAATCTGCTTCTTTGTAGTAGGTACTTCTAGATTCAAAATCTTGGAAACAATTTTCTCATCAGTCAATAATTTACCTTGAGAAATTCTATGACCGAGGAAGTCTATTTCTGTGTAACCTATTTCAACCTTGGAAGGTTTGATAGTAAGTCCGAAAAGAGAAATTTGGTTGAAGACTTGTTTTAGGGTAAGTAGATGAGAAGACATGTCAGATGAATGGATGCATATGTCATCTATATAGGCAACTACATCTGTAATTCCGTGTAATAATAATCTTGTAAGCCTTACAAAGGTGGCCGGTGCGTTCTTCAGGCCGAAAGGAAGGTATAGCCACTCGTATAATCCAAGAGGTGTTGCAAATGCTGTAATATGTCTACAAGAAGGGTGTAGTGGGACCTGCCAATATCCTTTAGCTAAATCTGTCTTAGAAAATAAGGATGATTGAGCCATGTTTAAGATAAGATCTTCACAACTGCTCATTGGCTCTGCATCCGTAGTTGTTCTAGTATTTAAAACTCTATAGTCAATGCACAAGCGAATGGTCTGGTCCTTTTTCTTAACCAGGACAATCGGTGACGAATATTGTGACATTGATTTTTGAATAATGCCATTCCTCTCTAATTCTAAAATTTCTTTATCTAAATTAGATCTGTAATGGAGAGGAATCGAGTATGGTCTACACTTGACTGGTCTTAGATCAGTCAGTACAATTGAATGGGTTATTTTATCGGTGCGTCCAGGTTTGTTAGAAAAGATTTGTTTGTAGTCGTTCAGGATAGTCCAAATGTCTTGTCGCTGTCGCTGTGTTAATGTGTCACTGATATGGATGTCGTCAATGCTCCCGTCGTTAGTCATGATTGGTACAGGGACTTCCGTGTTGTCTATGTCTGTCTGATTTATCACAGATGCTACTGTTTGTAAGTTGTTTTCAATGTCGTTGTCGTCGTCGTCAAGGTCAATAGTCAATAAGTCGTTAATTTTGTCGTCATTGTCGCTATCACAGAATGTCGGTAATGTCCATATTTCTTCGTCGTTTTCGTTGTCGTAAGCGTGAGTCGTTAATGATGCTTCGTTTGTCGACGTGTCATTCTGTCGGGGAATTGTCGTTTCCTGCATGTTACCAGGTTGCGTCCCTTCATTCGTCTCATTGTCCTGTCTCAGAAAATATGGTTTTAGCATATTTATATGGAATATTTTAAGTTTTCCATTTACTGAGATTTCGTAATCTACTTCTGAAATCCTTCTAATGACCTTAAAAGGTCCCTGCCATGACGTTGACAGTAGATCTCTTTTGTCAGGTAAGAGTAGTAAAATGTCCTGACCTGGATACAGTATGATTGTTTTTGCACCTCTATTGGCGTACTGCCTGTATTTAAAACCTTTCTCCTGTAGTGATGTTCTGGCCATTATACAGGAACGTATGATTTTGTCTCTGGTGTCAGTGACCAAATCATACGTAGAAACGGGGAGTTGGATATCTACAGGTTGTGATATTATGTCTTTATAGATGGTGAGAGGTCCTCTTGGGTTCGCTCCATACATCAATTCGAAGGGAGAGAACCCTGTACTTGACTGTGGGACTTCTCTATAAGCGAACAGCACCGTTGGGAGAAGTATGTCCCAATCGGCTGGATTTTCAGCTGTCACTTTAGATAGCATGTGTTTCAGGTCCCCATTAAGCTTTTCGCAGATCCCATTTGCGGCCGGTCGATAGGGACTGGTGAAACACTGCTTGATGCCTAGTAACTTAGTTACTGATTGGGTGGCATTAGAGATGAACTGGGTACCTCTATCAGAAATGATTTTCTCCGGAAAGCCAAAACGGGAGAAAATATTTAGTAATATGTCAGTCACATCCTTAGAGGAGACAGATCTTAATGGCAGCATTTCGGGCCATCTTGTACATAAATCTACAAGAGTAAAAATATATCTATTCCCCTTATTTGAAATATGATTTAACGGGCCAACTATATCAACTGCCACGATCTGGAAAGGTCTCGAGGCAGTTGTCGTTGGTTGGACTTCTGCTGTAGGGTTTTTCCCCTTTCTCACTAATTTCTGACATATTTCACACGATTGACAGAAAGATTTTACATCATGGCAGAATTTCGGCCAATAAAACTGTGTAAGTACTCTAGCCCTTGTCTTTTCATACCCCATATGACCTCCAAAGGGGGAGTCATGGGCTAATTTTAGAACTTTGTTTCGATGTGCTTGTGGTAACACTATTTGTTGTATCGTGATCTGTTTTGTTGTGTAAAATCTAGTTAAGATGTTGTTTTGTAGCCTAAATATCCACGATGCGTTCTTTGTCAGTTTCGGTTTTAGTCCTACTAATTTGAAATATGGTGTTAGTGTGGGGTCATTTTTCTGTTCGTTTCCGAAATTGATGTTCGTTACGTTAGGCGCTACTATTTCTAATGATTCCTGTAGTTGGTCAGTGTTGGTTTTGTGAGTTGTCTGTCGTGTAATGGCGTTTGTGTCGTGTGTGTTTTGTAGCGCATTTACAGGTTTGGTACTTGGTAGCATGGGAGTGACCTCAATTCGAGGTTTTAATTCGGTCGTCTCGTTAAAAGATTCGACCGCCCCTGCGTTGTACACCTCGGTGAATTCTTTTTGAATAACCTCAGTGTTTGTCTCCCTTGGTATTTTGGCAGTTTGAGACAAATTAACATGGTGTTTCTCTCTAGCATCGGTATTGTGTGGTGGATACCGTGTTTTTCTTCCCAGTCTTTAATTTCCTTTTCAGAACATGGATGGATGTTAGGTAAATTACCAAGTATGATATCTGCGACTGGGTCTTCAAGGACAGCGCACAAAAGTTGTCCTGATATATATGGTGTTTGAATTTCGACCATCGCAAGGGGGTATCTTTCTATAGTACCTGAAAATGTGCGACAGTTAACATGTTTGTCTGTGTAGTCTGTGGTGTCTACCAATGTTTTCTTTACCCCACAGAGCGTTGCCCCGGAATCGCGGATTAATGAGCACTTTTTTCTGTTCACGAAGCCTGTCAAAAATGTTAGCTTCCCTGTGGCTGACAAAGCAGCGTTGGCTGTCTCATTTGCAATTGGTATCCTGTGGCCACATGGTAATGATGGATCTAGTTGGAATTTCGTGCAAGCGTTACATGTATCATCTACAATGGTGTTAACTATATGTACAGCATTACCAAGCTCGCTTTCATTGTCATGCTGATTATAACCTTCAATCAGTGATTCAGTCTCATCATCAGAAGACGTTGCTACTAATGCAGCATTAGCTTGCTTCAATAACTTACGACCTTCACAATAGCGTGAATAATGTCCCCAGCTTCTGCAAAAGTAACATTTTACAGCTTTTTGGTACGCGTTACGTTTTGCTTTCTGTTTATCCACCATCATTTTTAGGTGGTGGGGATAGTTCGGAGACTTGTCGCACATCTCGTAAACGTCGTGCGTCAGACTGCAATACTGGCATTTTGCTACTTTACCACTGTTGGAGCGCGGTTTAAATTTGCCTTGTGTTTGTTTGGAGTACTTAGTATTTATTACTGCAGCTGCTGTGTCATTGTGGCTAATGTTGAGTTGAAATATATCCCTGTTTGCTGTGTAGAATGCATTGCCTTTGGATTCAATTTCTTGGATGGTTTTGCAATCCATCTGTTTTAAAAATTTTGCAAAAGGTGTGGGGATGGTGCTCACTATTTTATCTATGATGATTAGTTCTTTAAGTTTATCGTGGCTATTGTTGGTTTTAGCCGAGTTTATCCATTTAGTGCATATGTCCTGTACTGTACTAACATAATCTATGAATGTTTGGTTTGGTTGGGGAGCTAATTTTGCAAATTGTTGTTGGTAACCTGCAGTGTCTAAAGAAAAATGTTGGAGAATGCGTTGTTTAAGGTATTCATAGTCTTTTCGCATCTCTTGTGGTACTGTTTCTATCACTTTAAGTGGCTCGAGAGCCAGGTTTCTCATGAGTATAAAAGCCCAATCTGCCTTAATGATTTTATGGTAGGCCATGAGACACTCAAAATTCTCTAAAGTAGGCGCTGATGGAATCTCCTGAACAGAAAGCCTTAACGAGGCCTTTATATTTACTATATTTCTGTTCCTCTTCTTTATTTCTTAATTTGTTTATTGATATCTCTGTGTTGGACTCTATTTCCATCTGTTTCAATTTCAACTGTGTATCAGCGTTCAACTGGGCTTGCTTGGCCGCTGCGTCGAGCTCCATTTGCAATTTCTTTTCCGCTGCCTCTAGTTGCAATTTTCTTTCCTCTGCATCTTGTTGCAATTTTCTTTCTTCGGTCTCTCTTTGCAATTTTCTTTCCTCTGCATCTTGTTGTAATTTTCTTTCTTCGGTCTCTCTTTGCAATTTTCTTTCCTCTGCATCTTGTTGCAATTTTCTTTCTTCTCTTTCTATTGCTCTTTCTTCACGGGCAATATTTTCTGCGTGCGTTTTCTGTGCCCATTCTGACAGTTTCTCTTCTTTATAACCTAACTTTATTCCCTGCTCAATGCATTTATCTAAGCTTGACATTTTGGATTTTATTTATTAGTAATGTTTATAGAGTTATTTCCCTTAACAAAAACTTTGGTGTGTAGAAAAATTTGGTTGCCTACCTTGCTTACTAATGTGTAAATCAAAATGCAAGGTTATATTGGTGGCAAGGTCATGAATATACAAACAAATAAATATGAAATACAATAATATATTGATGATAATGAGAATGTGAAGCACAGCTTAGACTTTACAATGAGTATGATCTGAAACTTAGCTCTGAATAGTAGCGCTCGATGTTGTCGTTCTCTCGTCACTGCTGGGAAAAGTTACACTGCGTTGCACGCGGTCCTCTCTGTCACACAACTTAGTGGCTGGAAAAATCACATGTGTTGCCCACGGTATTCTTTGCGGCACAATCTGCTCGTAGAGCAAGAAACATTAGTCACGGTCAAAAAAAAAAACAAAAATGTCATAGTTATGTTAAACAGTTATACATCGTTTACAGACCACTAATATTGTGGTGTAAGGTATGGACTTTGTTTTGAGACTGTTGAGGGACTCTGCTTATTCTGATTACTTTTATTCTATTGCTAGATAGCTACTAAATATGTTGAACAATTTATGGTTAACAATTTTCTTCTATTTTAACCAATCAATGTGATATGAATAAATAATTTTACATGACATTTCACAGTTATTTCATACCATATTATGTCAAAACCGGTACTAGCCCCCAAAAACCTGTTAACGTCTTACTTTGTCTAGGTAACTTAATGGGTTCACACAGGTGTTAATCAATACAAACAATAAATACGTTCGCTATGATATAGCCTATTTATTGTGGCAATCTACAGTTGGCGCAGTGGGTTAACAGCCCGCGCTTTACATCAGCATCATATCACAGATTATAGATCATCAAACATTTCATATAACAAACTAGCACACTATCTAGCCTATATTCTATCTCTATACAAAGAGCTAACGAGTCCCTCTCAGGCAGGCACTTGTTGCCTGGTCTCAGTCCGTTTGTCCTCTGCCGGTTTACCGCGTGTCGCTATTCGACGGGCGGTAACCCTGTTCGAGTTCCTCGTGGACCCCTCTTCAGGCGGGCCACATTAGTGTCCACGGACCCATGGACTCACTGTTTGACCTTCGAGAAGGTTCTGGACTTTTCTTAGTCTGAGCAACTCGGTTGTCTCTCTTGGGCTAGAGTTGCAGCCCTCTAATTCTATCTACTGGTTACTTTAGGTGAGGTGATGACAGCCAGGCTCTCCTGCACCAAACGCCGACCATTAGTCTTTGCCAAGAACCCCCAGGCACTTCTCCTACCTCTCAACACCGACCCATCCGTGTAGATAATCACATCACCCGGGCGAGAATTTTCCTGAATTATTTGCTGAATTTCCACTTCCGTGGCCCCTGCTGGCCACTCCCTGCACTCCCGGCTCAATGTGATTATAACCCTGCACAAGTCTGACTGCTCGGCTGGCACTCTGACCCACTCCTCTCCTCGCCTGATGTTCTCCAAGGGGCACACCTGTCTGATCGTATCCTCCGCCTGAGCCATCCATGATTTCCCTCTTATCAGTCTCTGACCCTTAACTACGCCCAGCGCCTCATGCAACGGGTGATCTGTGTCTGCAGCTACTCTGAGGTATGCCTTAGCTTGCATCACCTTGTGCCTACCAGCAACAGTAGGCAGACCAAGGATGTAACGCATACACACTACTGGAGTGTCTCTGGTGCATCCCAGAATGACCCGCATAGCTTCATTCTGTATGCGCTCTAATTTCACCAGCTGACTCTTTGATACAGTGAGCAGTCCTAGTCCATAATCAATCACTGAGAGGATCAAGTGCTGGTATAGTGTGAAGAGCATTCTCTGCTCTGTGTCCATTGCAGCCATAGTTTTAAGTGCATTGAGTCCCTTTTGAGATCTTGTCACAACCGTCTCCACATGGTCCTTGAAGGACAGACTCCTGTCAAATGTGATTCCCAGATACTTCAGTTTCTTCTCTCTGTTGACGCTTCTGCCATCTATCATGAGGCTTGAGGTATCATCTCTCACAATCCTGTTGTCCAGAGAGCATCATAACACAGCCGCCTTTTCCGGGTTGATAACAGCACTCATTTCAGTGCACCAGTCAATCACTTTGTCTACTGGCACCTGTAGCTCCTGGGCTGTTTGATCCCTATTTCTCCCCTGCCTGTATGCAAGAATATCATCTGCAAATGTTAGAATCCTTCCAACCCCTGGTGCTTCTAGGTATGCAATCTTGCTTGTATACACATTAAAGAGCACCGGTGAGATTGCAGATCCCTGTGGCAGTCCCGGGGTTAAAATATGTGGCTCTGAAGTCCATGTGCCCAGACGGAGAGCAACCTGACGAGAATGAAGGACGGCTGCTATCCAGTTCACCAACCAGGGATTGACCCCCTTCTCCATAAGTGCAGTCATCAAAATATCATAGCGAACTCTATTGTACGCATCCTCGAGATCAAGCGCTGCCGCCTTCGTTTCCTGTCTACTCTGGAACCCCTCATAAACGTCAAAGGCAAAGGTGGCTGCATTTGACCAGGTATCTTTTCCTGGCCTGTAGCTCCCCAGGCCTCTTGGAAGAAGCTTCCCCCTTTCCAAAAAATCCTGCAGCTTAACAGCGACTATCTTCTCTAAAACCTTCCCGAATGTATTTTGAAGGGTGATGATCCTAAAGCCGCTAAGTTTTGAATGATCCTTGAATGGTTTTAGGAGAGGGATGAGATAGCTATGCAACCAATCCTGCGGTACTGACGCTGTCCTAATGCTCTGATTAAAGCAGCCGGCCATCTCCTTCAGGTCTACATCGCTCAAAGCCTTCATGTGGCTATACCTGACACCATCAGGCCCTGGTGCCGTGTCTTTTGCCTTTTGCAAAATGTGTTTAACATCTTCCACCCGTATGATGTCTTCATAGGGCATATTCTCTATTGTGCCAGATAATTCCACTCTAACTGCATCCCTGGTATCCGTATCATTATGATTGGTCTGCTCTAAAAATCTCTGGAGAAACGCCTCCCCTTTCTCCTTGTCTGTTGTCACGCGTACCCCATCCTCTTTATAAATTGTTCCCACTGTCATTGGCCGATCTTTTCTTTGCATTTGTCTGTACAGTTTCCAGAATTTATGCAGTGTTTTACCACCTCCAATCTCCTTCATAAAACATTCCCATTTTACTTTCTTGGCCTCTGCAGCACATCGCTTGAAAGCCTCCACCTTGTCTTTCTTGTCATTTTCCGCTCTGTCCACTTCCTCTCGTGAGCTTCGGGGTGTCTGTCGCAATTGCCTTAGCTGCTTCACTGCAGCTCTCTTTGCTTTCCACGCATTGTCTACTTCTGGGGTCCACCATGGGGGCTGCAAAAAAGGAGTTTTAACAGTCCTGTTGCATGCCCCATGTCTGAGGCGTCCAAGAAGGCTTTCGGTCCGCTCATATCGGAAGGTCTTGCGCGCTCTCCCAGCCTTAACTTTCCTGGACTTAGAGATCAGGACTGAGCATGGCATGTGATCACTCCCATGGTCATTCAAAACAGTCCACTTTACATCAAGGACTGATGACTGGGAGACAAGTGCCACATCAATAGCAGTATCTGCATCGCCAGGCCTCATTGCCATTCTAGTCGGCCTACCATCATTTATGCAGACCACATCGGAGTCCACCATGGCATCCGCAAGTGCTATTCCTTGTCGATTTTCTCCACTACAGTCCCAATCTCTGTTTCTCGCATTGAAGTCTCCACATATGAGTAGCCTATCACCTGGTAAGTCCTCTAATTCCTTAAGCCAGTCCCATTGTTCCTTTCTGACAAAACAGTCCACTGTGGCATATACATTTATGATGTTCCAACTTAGGCCGCCAATCTCCATTTGTATACCCTGGACCTCTCTTGCACTGTGATTCCACTGGCTCAAGTCAAGTGCCACATGCTTTACTCCTTTCTTCACCAGCAGACCTTGCCCATGTCTCTTCTGCCCAGTGGGGTTTATATAACTGACGTACCCAGGGCAATGGTATTTATCAGTATTTACCTCCTGGAGCATGAGGACATCAAAATCATATATTAGCCTCTCCAATACAGGACCTCTCTGCCTGGCACTACGACAGTTCCAGTATCCCACTCTTACATGGTTGAAACCTAGTCTCTCCACTTTTCGTCTTGTTCTCCTGGCGCCTGCCCTCCTATTTCTATGCCTTCTTCTCACACCATTTCCTCGCCTTCTCCTCCTCACTGTCTCTTCGCTAGCCGCTGAATGATGTGTCAAGCGCAGAGCACGTGCTCCGTAGCTCCGGCGACGATTCCCGTGTTTAATTAACTCCATAAGCAAATTTTTGATATTGCAGGAAAAATGAACGGTCACCCTAGCATTGCCTGCTTACTAGGGAAGGGGCAGGGGATGTCCCTCAGGAGTCCATACGCCTGGCGCCGCTCCGCCCGCATACCAGACGTTCCACGTTCACGACCAACTCACCCGTGGCCATTCAGTCCTCGGCACGTCGGTCCACCTTAAACTTAGGGGTTTATAATCGGAGTTTTCCATCTCCTAGATTGGCCGCTTTATTAGCTAACGGGCCCAAACTACCCGGGGGCAAGAGATTCCAGCACCTCATTCCTGGCGAACACTGTATATACGCGTATACAGGAAACAAAACCAATGTAATAAAAAATCTAACAAATTGTAAGTACACAGAGAAAGTCACCACACCATGGACACCTATCTCTCGTCACCAAACGAAGCAGTGACGACTACAGTAATCTGGTATTCAGTACTCTAATCTATATACGTTGAGCTCTGCAGTACGACATGTGACCATAATACACACTGCCAACCAGTACAAGCCACATGACTTCTGCCGTATGTCAATAGATGAGGTGGGATTTATGAATTAGCTTTGTGTTTTTAAGCCACATATTCTAGCCACAGTGCATGTAGATTCTGTAAACGGCAGCTTGGGTGCATTGGAGGTTCGCTTGGAAGTTGTAACCAGATTTTCATTCAGAATGTCCAGATGTTGTATCAAGGACTTGTCATCGAACATGCTCGTCTCTCATTCTGTATATGATCAGGAAGGGAGGAAGAAGGAGACCAAAGAGAAGATGGGTGCAGGATGTGGCGGATGATCTCCAGATGGGTGTCACTTGTTTTCCCGGGAGGAATGTGGAATCAACAAGCACATCTTCAAACTTATTATTTGTTGGGATTATTGACTGACTTCTGTCTACACTCCTCCCTTCTGTCTTCCCTTCCATATATCTATTTCTTTCACTCTCTCTATTATTCCCTCAACACATACTCCGACAACAGTTCCTTTCAACGATAAATAAAAGATTTATTAATAAAAACTATGTCTGGTGTATGTATGGACTGGGTATATGTAGTTGGTATTGTCTACTAGTGTGAATGCAAGATAGGACGGTTGACTTCGTATGTGCCGTAGTTCTTCTCGCCTCTTCTGTCGGCCAAAACACAGGACAGCACACACAGAAATGGAGTGATCTCACCCTGAATGATCTCCTCCTGCTTGAGTCTGGACTTAATCCAATTCTTGAAGAAAACAACTGTTCAATGTCTTATCACCAGAAAATAATCCGATTTGGTAAGTCACTGAAGTTCATATATTTCCCGTTTTGGAAGGTATTATAATCCACCTCTGAATACACACCGCCACTATCCAACATTGTCTAGAGTTACTATGAATGTTCTACACCATGTCTATTGTTAATAAAGTTTAATGTTTCGGCACAGTGCAATTGCATGCAGTTTTAAGTATCCCTGCTTGCCACAGGTTAACGTCTTTTCCTTTTAAGGGTTTTAGTTGTATATTCGTTTGAGCATACAGTGTTCTGTATTTGACGTTAAGTTATCACTTCTTCATATTAAAACATGTCTATGTTCTTGTTGGTTCTAAGTATGTACTTTATTTGCTCAAGTGTAGTACCCTTCATCTCTTCTCTGATTTCAATAGGGGGATTGGAACCTGTGGAGAAGATAGGTAATCTGGTGATATGCGTCTGCTTCATATAATTTTCTTATGTGAGAGTCCTTCTCTAGCCATACTGAAAAGCCTCCGAAAAACATACGGACATACGATTTCTGAGTGCACTAAAGTTTAACCGACTAGATAAACGAATGCAATTTCACACGTTAAGAACAAACACCTATATCCCTATGCTACTATTACACTAAGATTATAATACCTTATATATTCACTTATCCTCCTGGAATCGAAATACACTAGCGAATAACACACTAATATCCCATATTCTTTCAACCCTTAGGGACGTGTATTTCTTTCCCCACTCAGGATGCATAAATCAGTCAGCCCAGTTTGGAACACACACTAACTAGAAACCCCAGTTCTACTATTTATAACGAGTGTCCAATCCTCCGTTGATTGTTTGATCTACAATCAAATTTGCCGTATCCTGCCCATCAAAAAGCGGTGAAATCACGTAGTGGTTAGTTGTTCGTTTCTCTCCGTTGTTACGCTGTTCCTCCGTTCATCGCTGGTCGCACTTCAAAGAAATCTATGCTTTGATCACCGTCTTTCTGTTCCCAGTTCTTGTCCATTCGTTTTCCCGTCGGCCGATACGAGCGGCAGCCACTGACCTCGGCGAGTACCTGTATCCTATTTTTATATTCGGAGATCAATGATCTTTACTTTATTCCTCCTCTCAGAATGAAGTACACAATTGTTAACCCTCCTCCTTCATTGCATTTTGATATGTAAGTTATCAAGGAGTCACTAAACTGCAGTTTTTCCGTGACAATGGGAGTATCCGACGCGGGACATCTTGCTTATGACCGAGAGGTTTTCCGGAAGGTTGTAATGGGAGCAAGGTTCCGCAAAGGACATGCTACTGAATTAATTAATTAATTAATTAACTAATGTTACTATTCTCATCTTCTTCCTAATCTTCTTCTTCCTCATCTTCTACCTCTTCTTATTCTTATTCTTCTTCTCCTCCTCCGTTTCCTCCTCCTCCTCCTCCTTCTTCTTCTTCTTCTTCTTCTTCTTCTTCTTCTTCTTCTTCTTCTGTCTTTCTTTCCCAGTCAACTCCAAACATTATCTGGTACTAACCTTTATTTTTATTTATTTATTATTATTATTATTTTAATGCTTTCACTCATTTTGAACTTAAGTGTAGTCGATACACTACTACTTCTAGTCCACTGGACTGATTTGTGCATGTGGATAATCTTTCCCTATTACAAGTGTCCCTCGCCATCAGCCGAACCCACTCCGACTTCTGAGGTACTTGTAATGTACGTCCCTAAGTCAACGACAATTCAACATTTTAGTCTAGGATTTGAACCCACTACCTCGGCATCAGCACACCGGAAGTTTAAAAGCGAGTACTTTTATCCATTCAACCATGCTGCCGTCCATCGGGCCTATGTTTCATGGTTTCTCAGTTTCAGTGAGCCGGAAATGACGTTACAAACATGGAAATTTTAACATCTCACCGCCAAATTGCTCACCTTTATTCTTCCTTATTAAATGTGCTTTGTTGATGTGTGCATAGTGTATGGTGCGTATAGTTGAGAATACTTACGTGCGAGCGAGATACATGTTTAATTTTTTCTGTGTAAGAAATAAGCCAGAGATATGTGAACGATACAGCATTGATTGCAGTCCACAAGTATTGAGCAGGATAACCACAGTGTGTTCACAATGATTCTATTCTACGTAATGTTGAGAGTTGTAATAATTCTGAGCTCAAGTTTCGGTAAGACTTGGTCTTTATATGTATCTGTGGTGTATGTGTGGTGCATATGTTGTGTATGCTTGTGTGTAAGTGTGCATTTATGACCGTGTGTAGCTGTGCGTCACTTGTTGCACGTTTTTCTGTCTGTGTGGTTGTCTGTTTGAATGTCAGTCAGTCTATTTTCTGTCTATTTATCTGTTTGTGTGCGTGCGTGCGTCTATTTGTCTATCCATCTGTTCTACTTTATGCCTGTCTGTATGCATGCATTTTATAAATTTAGAAGACATAAGAGAAATCATTATTGGAGGAACATAACACCAATAACATTAAATGTGCGGATTGATACAGTATTGATTGCAGACAATGAACAGGATCTGCAACATTTAGTAGATGCGGTTGTTGCACATAGTGAACAACTAGGGTTAGAATTAAATTTTACAAAGACGGAGATTATGATTGTCACTAAGAAGAAAAAAAGTATCACAAAGTAACATACGAGAAAATTGGAATATTCTTAATCAAGTGAATCGGTACAACTATCTCGGAACAGTCATAAAATCTGGTGGTAGTGGGGGTTGGGGTAGGGTGCCTTTGAGAAATTAGAACAAGAATCGCTATGCTGAACGTTGCCTTGTGCAAGATGGAAAACATACTGCCTAATAAAAAGATGCCAATTACAACAAGAAAAATAATGCTGAAATGATACATAGAAGCTGTACGCTTGTATGGATGTGAGGCGTGGACAATGAGCAGTCAAGCCGAAAAGCTTCTCATGACAGTGGAAATGTTATTTCTGGGAAAATTTCAAAGAATATAATGGACATATATAAAAACTAATGAGCAAGTCCTACAAGAAGCAAGTGAAAACTGTAAACTGATTAGAAAAATTAGACGTGGGCAGTCAAAAGCTTTTGGTCACGTTATGAGAAGAAATAAAGGATAGAACTTGGTGACAACTAGCAAGAGTAAGGTGAAAAGAACAAGGGGAATGCAGAGAAGTAAATACCTGCATGGTTTGGCCACGTGGCATGGTCGAGAAAGGAACACAGGGCATGTCTTCCTGTGTGATTTCGTGTGTGTGTGTGCATGCATGCGATCGTGCCTCCGTGCGTGGTGTGTGTTTGTCTGTGTGTATATATGTCTGTGTGTGTCTGTCTGCGGCATCGAAGGTGTCCTTAGGAGTTTTGACTTTGCTAGGACCAGCCCTTCCATATTAAACTGATGTGACTACAATTTCTCCTCTACATCCCCCGCTTGTGGATTAGATCATGTGGTTCTCAATGTTGTCCCACATTCAATCGATATAAAAAGTAAAGCAAGATAACGAATTCTTCATGCCTTCATGTGTGTTGAATATTATTGTATAGACCAACTGGTTTTATTTTTTTAACATATGACACCAGCACCATATATCCAATTCGGTCAACGCGTGAAACGGGGTGATTCAATGTCGAAGGATTATATATCGCCCCTCTGGTCAAATGGGAGGTCACATACCTCCCATTTGACCGGAGGGACAATATATCGTATACTCGGATCATCGTGTTATTTGTTTTGTTTCGTGATATCTTCCACAATTTCAATGTTCCGTGAACGGATACTGACATTATAGTGCTTGTCCGTTTGATTGTGCACCATATTTGGTTCAAACCTACTTTTTGTTTGGCACTGAAATAGTTAACTTACTTTAATTTTTACTGAGCCAATCGACAATCGCGCCCGCATTTTTGGGCCCCTCAAGGGATGCTTCGAAAGACGCGAGGCGAACTATTTGGCAGCAGACCGCCTTGCTTTGGTTTTCATACAAGTGTATGAATGCCGGTCGTTTAGAGAGATGTGGCAAATTACTGAACGTATACTTGCCAAGAAATTACAAGCAGCCAAAAAAAATGATGGGATTGACTGCGAAGTCCTGTAAATGATATGCATCTAACTTGTTGACGAGGGAAGCAAAGAATAGTAACAAGTGTGGTGTGATGGCGGCCTGTGTAATGTGAATAACATAATTGTAACATTATCTCTTCCTCAGCTCAACCAGCAATTGTGTACTTCTACCCCGAGATAAACAATAGGCCAAAGAACTGTCCAGAGAAAGAATCCGATGTGAGATTAATCTGCAAAACTGCAAATGGTACCGCCTCAAGAATGATCATCAAAAGGGCACATGACCAGAAGCTACTCTACATATCGCCTGGAGCTAGCACGTCTGCGGAATTCCTGATTGTCACCGTGGGATGTGTGGATATGGGAGTTTACCAGTGTATCATAGACGACATACACATGGAGACTACAACACTTGTGCTCCCTGAATGTATGCCATTGTTTCTGTCCTTATAGTGATCTTATTCAATGATCGAATGTATTGTTACTGTTATGATCAAATTCAGGTAGCTCAACTTGTGGCTTGGTTTTAAAGGTTTTTATTTGTGCTTCGTCAATGAACTATGATTCCTTTTTCGACCTCTTTGCTGTTTCCAAGGATTTTGCCTTTCCGTATTGTATACGTTGTTGAGTGGCAAAATTACTGACAAAATCTAAGTGATTTTGCTGTTACAGGTAAAAGTAATCAAATACTACCTTAGTGTTTTCAAGCGATAGTACTATGTATATACCAGGTTACCATTTAATGACCAGAGGTGGCCAGTATCATTCATCTTGTCTGTTTCCTTCAAATATAATATCCTGGCAGTATTTTTCTGATTTGGGAAACATCCACCACTCAACCATCTACCGAGCCTAGGCCGCTATTTTAGTGTACCAATGCACATTGCACTAAGCCATCACATGTCTATTGTTGCCACTGCAAATAATATAAATACAATGGAAGTCAACACACGCGGTTCACACTTGTAGGTAGTTAGTCTCCTTCAGCAGACAACAAAGGATGTGCATACTGATCGCTTCTGTTGTTTCTAAGTCAACCTCTGAGGTCATACCTTTTTTCTGTTTTATTTTACCATCAGCTTTCCCTATGAAACTAGCTAAAAACAATTTGCTTGATTAATAAATGAATGTGATTTGCATTTCAGATCAGAGTATTCAGTCAGTTTTCTCTATATAGTAGGGTGCGCACATTCCAAGTTCCGATGGTTAAATGAATATGGTTTGCTTTCATTGCTTTGCTGGCTTCCTGGCCTAGAGGTTAGCGACTTTTCTCCGTAATCTCGTATACTCTCTAAGTAACGTGACTTCGGTGAGAATCAGCAGTGGTTCGAATCGCGTCGGTAACTTACCGGGTAAGTGAGCCGGCTGCTCAGAAAGCAATGGCAAACTACTGAGCGTAATCTTGCCAAGAAATCAACAATCAGCTGAAAGATGCTGATGTTGACAGCGATGTCATGTAAAGGATATGCAAACATATTTTTCTTTGCTTTACCTATTTTTACTTTGGTTGTAAGTCGACCGCAGTTATAGGGTACCCACCAACAGCGGCTAGCAGGTTAATTTATGATGGAGCTCACAATGTTTAGGGCATATTTTCTAGCCCCTTCTTCATGCTATGAAGGTGAGCAGTGCTTTCCTATAGAGGGCTGCGCAGTTGCTCAGGCGGCTACCGAATCCTACTGCTGCTCCGGTCAGTAGAAAACGATCATTTAGCCTCAGCCGCCTGTGTACAGGTCTGCGACTACGACTGCCAGCGTACCCACGCCTGTCGCTCGCCCATCGCCACAGGACTTGAAGGCGATAGGTGAAGTTAGATGAAGAATGACTTGCACGATGAGCTGGTTTAAAGTGAGAAAGAGTTGCGCAAGTCGTCGACCATACTTTCTCGCCTGAGTCCATCTGAATCCAGTGGCAAGACAAGTCAAGGCGACCAGAGGCAAATGCAGGTGCAGTGAATGACCGGGGCGCTCTACGTGTCTTTCCGTGCTTATTACGTTCCACAACGCTTTGCAAGTAAACGCCGTCTTGCCCGTTGAATCATCAATGATTTCTTCACGCAGTCTGCCGAATCCTGTCTTCACATGCTGGGTAGGCAAACCCTAGTTCACTGATTGCTTTGACTACCGAATCGGTTACCCTCACCTGGTTTTGTCAACCTGTCACAAGTCTCTGTCCCGGGGGGGGGGGGGGGGACGCTGTCGCATGCTGACAGCTACTAGGAGCCACAAGCGTGAAGCTGGATGTCAGGCTTGGACCAGTGGGAAATGGGCCCTGAGGAGGGCGTGACAGCCATCCTTACCAGAAGGTATTGACAAAGCCGCCTGTCATCCTAGCCCCCCCCCCCCCTCACCCCAGTATGTAAATGGGTGTGCATAATGATAAGGTAATGACATACTACTGTACGTAAAACTTGCCTACTACATCAACAGCAGCTGAAAAATGCTGGTGTTGACTGCAACGTCCAGTAAGGGATGTACAACATTACCAACAATGGTAAGGTTATATGCTAAATCTCACCCTTTATGCTCAGTTGGTTATTGAGTACGGATTTTTATACGGAGGTAAACATTTGTGAACGCACTATAGAAGTAGTAGCACGTGTATAATCTACGCTTAAATTCAAAGCGAGCGAACAAAACAAAAAAAAACATAAAAAATATTCCCTATTGAGGCGAAGTTTACAATGACCTGGACTCTCAGGTCGACCCAGCCTAACATGGGTCCAGCACCGTATGTCCAACGATCCAATGTGTGTAAACATGGTCTGTGAATATTTCACTGGCCTCAAGGGTTCCCCAATTCACAGTTCCACCTATTATCTCTTTGACAAGGTCCGCCTCTGCCGTGTCACCAGGAAGGCACCGCCATGTCTGTGTATGCTGACGTTAATAAACCTCTAGACATTTCCCTCTGTGTTTTGGTATATCGCGGTATTTTAAACTATACTAGAATTAACAATGTCAGTGTAAGACGACAGGCAGCAGCTTATTACGAGTGGACTTGGGATTATTACAAAAACAAACAAACCTCAGCTTGTTTCAGAAACTTGACTATTGAATTAAAACATAAGGACTGGACAACAGAGGATTATGGGGCAATGAGTGTCCGAGTCTACAGCTGGGCTAGTGAAACATTTTATTTGGATTACAACATCTCTGTGATACCTACAGGTAAGTCACTGTGAGCGTGCTTATATTAGTATCGTTGTGAATGAGCTAGCGAGAGAGTGAGTGAGTTAATGAGTGAGTGAGTTAATGAGTGAGTGAGTTAATGATTGAGTGAATTAATGTGTGAGTGTGTTAATGAGTGGATGAGTTAATGTGTGAGTGAGTGAGTGAGTGAGTGAGTTAATGAGTGAGTATGTTAATGTGTGAGTGCGTGAGAAAGTGAATGACTGAGTGGCTGAATGAGTTAGCCAGTGAGAGAAAGAATGAGTGAGTACGTGAGTGAGTGCTCGAGTAAGTAGGTGAACAGGTGAGCTTGCGACTGAGTGAGTGAATGATTTTTGAGGTTTTGTTTGCAGTACCAATAAAAGTGTGAGCCATGGTAGTCCAATGTCAAATCAAATCAAATCAAATCAACTTTATTAGGGTCACAAATTGGGCGCGCAGGCCCGTCTTACATTCGGCCCTTCCAATCACTCGTCTTTCGTTCATCAAGAGCATTATACATTTACATAGGAAGAAAAATAAACATTGTGAAATGAATGTTGTAAACATAAACAAGGCTAATTACCATGTTATGAGGCCCATCTCCCACCTATCCATACATCACTCCACCCACACAACAACCCCACCTACCCACACACACGCGCACCAAGGGACACATACACACCCCACCTACCCACAAACACCCACACCAAGGGACACATACATACCCCACCAACCGACCCATCCCCCTCCCGCACATCCCCCACCCACACACACTGCCCTCACCTGATCCCCCAACCAAAACACACTCGCCACCCACAAACATTCCCATACCAACCCACACATCCCACGCCCATCCACATACACATCCTAACCCACACATCCTCTCCCCACCCACATCTCAAACCACCCACGCCCCAGCCATATCTTCATCGACAACCTATTCCCCACCCATGCACACAATCCCCCACCAACCCACACATCGCACATCCACTCACACATCCCCAAACCATACACACACATCCCCACCAACTAACATGTCCCTACCCCCCCCCCCACACACACACACATCTCCCTAACCACCCATACATCCCCAATCCACTCACACACACCCCACCACCCACACATACACCTTCCACCCACCCACACATGCCATAACCTAATCCCCCACCACACAATCCCCCACCCGCACATCACATACACCCCCTACCACGCACTATTCCCAACCCACGCACCACACACACATCCCTCAACAACACATCCCCACTTACACACCACACACATATCCCCCACCCAGATACCACACAATATTCCCACCCACACATATACCCTTACCCATCCACCCCACATACCCCCACTCACACACCACAAAAATCCCCCACCCACACACACATACCTCACCCACACAATATCCCCAACCAACACACCACACACCTCTCCCCACCCACACACGCATTCCCTACCCGTCCACCAACAGACACTCACTCACGCAAACATCCTCCACTACGCACCCACACACCCCCACCCACCCACCCCAACGAAACATCTCTCGATCACAATACCCCTACCCACACACATCCTCCACCCACTCACACATCCCACCCCGACACATACAACTCCCTCACCCACCTACATATCCCTAAGCCACTCACACACCCCCACCCACACATTCCCCATCCACACACACATCTCCCACCCACACACCCCCACATACTTCCCCCAACCACCACAATCCCCTACTCACCCACACATATACCCCACCCCTGTCTAGCAAGCTAGCCTGTTAACCCGGCGATCATCTGTTCCAGTCCACACTGAGGCGGAGTTTTAAACAGTCCTGGGCTTACCACATGAAATTTCATCATTGTACACCGGACATGACCACGGGTGCATGGACTTTTTCCTCAGAACGTCTACAAGCGTTTAGTTTAGTTTCGTTGACGGATCAACATCACGGCACACGTATGTAACCCATATGTGCTCCGTACTACTCCTAACTCAAGCCTGAGTCCGGAGAATATCAGTTCAGTGCACGAATTCCGTAGCACCGGCGAGGATCCTGAAATACTATGGGTAGATTTTTAATCTCGAATTTTTCCCGGGCGGCGCCGTTACGCTACTCTTTTTCGATTTCCAACTGCCAAAGTATTCTTTACGTGCGCAACAATACACACGGGCGTCCGATATCACTACGCAGAGACCAAGGGAAATTTTGGTACTAGAAGTCCACATGAAAAAATCCCGGCCCTTACCGGTGCTTGAAACTGCGACCTCCAGCACTCGAAGCGGACACCATACCTCGAGAAGATTCAGCCCCCCCCCCCCCCCCCCGGGTTCTGGCGCATCAGTTTTCTTGTCTTTATTAGAAGGCCTTCAAAAACAGACGAGCCAGGTGCCAGCACTAACAAACGGAAATGCAGGATGAAACGGACACAAAGGAGAACCCGCCGGCCAAACCCCCAGCTAAACTCTGCGAAATCGAAAAGTCAGCGAACACTGACACGGAAGAAAAGAGAAACTAAAACCGCACACTGAACCATCACAATTACAACCAGTTCTACTACAACAGGTTGAACGAGGTGGAAAGTTTTATTTTTGGTTTTAAATCGGATCGGAGCTTTCTGTTTGACCCCAGCGTCTCTCTCTCCCTCCCGCGTGTATCAGTAGAAAACAAGGAGGTCAGCAGGGCCGAATGGATAAGAGAGCTCGTTGTTTAACTATTCGATGTACTGATACCGAGGTGGCGGGTTCAACCCTTATACTGGTCAGTTGGATTAAAATGTTAACTTCTCGTCCTTGACTTGGTGACTATATTACAAGTACCTCCGAAGTCGGAGTGCGTTCGCTATCTTGGCCAGGGACACTGGTAATAGGGAAAGCCAATCCACAACAAAAATCAGTCCAGTGCACTGGATGTAGTAACACGTGTGCGGACTTCGCTGGAGTTCAAAGCGGGCGAGGGAAAAACAAAACTTGACTGGAACACGATCCTAATTGACAAAAAGAACATTGCGGCTAACGCCTTTGTCAGCACACAATGAACAAACATACAATGACACAGCTACATGACAAACACAACAAAGGGTTACTAATCAGTTTCCTTGTGGTGGTCTTGACACAAGTGTAGCTCAACGCCTCGTGTACAGTTGGTGGAAATGAGCACTCCCATTCTGAGGAAGACTGTTGTCTTACGTGTGTCATCTAAGCAGTTGAACAAAGATATGGATTTATGACGGCTACTCGTCCCATTGCCGGTCTCTCTGGCTGAGGGGTTACATCACTTTCTCCGTAATCCCGTTTATCCACCCAGGGTCTCGCAGCGAGGCGAGAATTGGAAGCGGTTCGACCCGCGCTCGTGACTTGCGGGATAATGAGCCGGCCACTCAGAAATCAATGGCAAACTATTGAGCGTAATCTTGCCAAGAAATCAACATACAGCTGAAAGATGCTGATGTTGACAGCGATGTCCTGTAAAGGATATGCAAAAACATTACTCGTCCCATAGATCGACCCTTCATAATAGCTGCAGAACTAGCCACAGCTTCTGCTCTTTTATTTTCCTTTTCTCGAGCCTGGTACAAGAATTCAAGCAGCAGTTCTACTTGTTTTAATGATTTCAATGTAAGAAACTCTTTAAACCGTAAACTCCAGCATTGTATGTTTCATTTTTAAGCGTCGCCTTTGGAGATTGAAGAAGACGAAACCAAGGGAAATAATAAAGTCCTGGACGAGAAAGAAACCCAGGAAGACAAAGAAGCCCTGGAAGACATAGAAGCCTTGGAAAAATCTGTCATAATCATGTCGCCTTTTCTAATGATTATTTCCGGAGCTATTGTGATGATCGTTGTGACGATCGTTAGGAAAGGTACAGTTTTACATTCACTTCTTGGCAGGGGCATCATCTCTTATCGTATTCAGTAGTACATGCAATATACTATCATCATGTGCCATGCCGATACTTGAGGAAGGTCGTGCTTCGCCGTGACAAAACATGATTGTCTAGGCATCTGTAAAGAAGGTAGTTTGAGCTATAGCCTACGATGGGTGACGTTGTGATACTCTAGTATAATAATTTGGTCGCTTCTAGCGTTAACCGCGTGGTCTAGTGGTTACACAGCCCGTTTCACAAACCAGTGATCCGGATTTCGATCCCGGGTCCAGTCAGGGATATGCACTACTGACGAGCTCAAATGAGAGCGAACCTCGAGTCTAATGCTTCCAGTCTGATGTGGACAAGGCCTTAGGTCGTGCCAGAATACGATCAGCGTTGCCGGTAGCGGGTTGTGCTCAGTCTTTAAACCTCAAATCCCGAAACAACAAAATAAATAAAGAAGCAGCAGCAGCAGAAAAGAGCCGCAAAAACGATACCAAGCGCAGACTGCTACAGCGACCTTATATTAATCATAAGCAATCTACATCAAGAAACACAAAAGTTGATCTACGGGAACTGAAGAGTGGGAAGATGGAAGATAAATTCAACGTAGAGGTAAAGAACAGATTTGATGCATTGCCCGATACGGAAATATCTTCTTCTTCGTCTGCGTTTATGCGGAGTTTTTTTTTCCGGATGTGATTGCGTTGTACCTTTTTACAGCAGAGCTGCGTTCTTGCGCCGTTAGGCCGACACATCCGACTTCTGCGGGCATTTGTTGACCGGGTTAAATACGGAAATATTATTTCAAGATGTCAGCGACCAGTTGGAAATAGCAAAGAAATCAGTCAACCACGCAGCATAAACAATCATCACAAAAATAAAGATGACGGGACGCAAGAAATGGATGATGGACGACATCATAAAACTCATGGAAATAAGAAGAAATAATAAAAATAACCATGAAAAATATGAAGAGATTCACAGGAAAATTAGGAAACTATGCAAATAGGCGAAAGAAGCATAGCTTGAGGAATATTGCAGGGAAATTGAAAGCCAACACAACACACGGAATACCAAATTAATGCACAAAAGAATTAATGACGTCACTAACAAAAGAACACACACATTAACGGGTTGCCTAAAAACCAAAGATGACAACATCATAATAGGAAAAGATCAGATTTTACATGCGCGGTCAGATTATGTGGAAGACATGCTTATGCTTATGATGATAAAGAGAAAAACAGTGTGATATTCGGAACAATAATGACGGACCTTCAATTTTAAAGATGAAGTTCAGAATTCTCTTAACCATATGAAAACTGACAAGACACCGGGTCCAGATAACATCACAAAAGAAATGATTAATGTCATAGAAGAATATGGAATAGACCAGGCCACCAGACTGCTGAATGCAATATATGATACTGGAGATATAAGTCCTGAATTGAGTAATTCTATATTTATTGCAATCCCGAAGAAATCAGGAGCCTTGGAATGTGATCAACTAGTATAATAAACCACATCACGAAGATTTTGCTGAGAATTTTCATGCAAAGGGTTAGGAAGAAAATAAACCCGAAATAGGAGAACAATGTGAGTTTGTAGAAGGCAAGGGTACAATAAATGCGGTATATATGCCGAGAACAGTATTTGGACGTTCTGTAGAAGTAAACAAAGATCTTCACCTTTATTTTTGTTTAACTACACAAAGGCTTTCGATAAAGTAAGACATGTCAACATGATGAAGATGCTTGCAGATCTACAGTGATGGGAAAGACCTTAGACTTGTAATATATATATATATATATATATATATATATATATATATATATATATATATATATATATATATATATATATATATATAAATCATCATTTGATGAAGAAACATCAATAACATTAGATATGCGGATGATACAGTCTTGATTGCAGACAATGAACAGGACCTGTAACATTTAGTAGATGCGGGTTGGTGCACACAGTGAACAACTAGGGTTGGAATAAAATTGAAAGAAGACACAGATTATGGTCGTCACTAGGACGAAGGAAATACTGCAATGTAATATACAAGGAAAATGGAATATTCTTAAGCAAGTGAATCGGTACAATTATCTCAGAACATTCATAACATCTGATGGGAGATGTCTTGAAGAGATTAGAACAAGAATCGCCATGACGAAGGTAGTCTTTTGCTAGATGGAAAACATACTGACCAATAAAAAGACGTCATCTGCAACGAGAAGAGGGTTTTGAGATCCTACAGAAAACCTGTGCTTTTGTGCGGATGTGAAGAGTGGACGGTGAGCATACAGGCTGAAAAACATCTGATGGCTGTGGAACTGTGGTTTCTGGGGGAAATGCAAAAAATACCATGGATAGACAGAACAAGCAATGAACAAGTCCCCCAAGAAACACATGGAAATCTTAAGCTGATTAGAGAAATTAGACATAGACAGTCAAAATTTTTTGGTCACGTAATGAGAAGAAATAGTTTAAGAACTTGGTGGCGAATGGCAAGATCGAGGGGAAGAGAACAAGGGGAGGACAGAGAATTAAATACCTGGATGGCTTGGCCACGTGGCACGGTTGAGAGAGGAGCACTAATAAGCTGATCCACGACTCTGGTGATCCAGTAAGATGGCGAAACTTTACTGCCAATGCTTATCGGCATGGCACATGATAATGATGATGAACTAAGTATAGTTCATTGGAACAACCAGAATAACAAACGTTAGTCCTAGAGTACTAGGAGTATGATATTTCTTGTGGCAACATGCAGTCTGCAGTTTGGACATTTAACAAATCAGCTAACATACACATACATGTCTTTCCATTTAAGTGTAACTGGATAGTTTTACAAGTTGATCTGATAAAAAAATAAAACAAACAAATCTATGCAAAAAGGGCTCAGCATTAAAGAAGATTGGTTTTCAGACCAAATAAATAGAGAAGCATGAAATAGTTTGGCTATCTACAAAGACATGAATGTCTGGAAAAGATCATTATGGAAGTGAAGAAGACTAAGCCTCTTGTAGATGGATTTAGGGTGATATATAATTTATACACATGACAGCAATAAAGGTAGGTCGTCCCGCTTATGATAAAGATAAACTTTGAAAGACTGCAATGGGGGAACCGTTATGTACAGAACATGCCACTAGATGATGGTGATTTTTTTGAAAATAAACACTTGTATAAATAAATGTCAACTATACGTGACAACTTAGTGAAGCAAACATATAAACTCAAAGAGGAAAACATGAAAACTCAGTGAGACAACCATGAAATCTCAGTAAGGCAAACACGAAAACTCAAAGAGCCAACTTCAAAACTTGGTGAGGCAGAACATTTCAGCACCAAAGATGGGGAAAACCTTATGTCCTCTGAGTGGTAAAGTATTCAAAAAATTGGAGCAGAAAATAGATGCGATCTATTGTTTGTTATATTCTCACATATTATATGCCTTGTTTGTTATATTCTCACATATTATATCCCTTGTTTGTTATATTCTCACATATTATATCACTTGTTTGTTATATTCTCACAGATTATATCCCTTGTTTGGGCGTCAGCATGGCCGAATGGATAAGAGCGCTAGTTCTTAAACATCCGGTGTGCTGAGATAGCGGGTCCAACCCTTATAACGAACAGTTGGACTAAAATGTTTACGTCTCGTCCGTGACTTGGAACGTAAATTACAAGTACCTCAGAAGTCGGAGTGGGTTCTTATGACGACGAGGGACACTGGTAATAAGGAATGTTAAACCACACACACGCTACAAGTCCTACAAGAAACAAATGAAAACCGTAAACTGATTACAGAAATTAAAAGTAGACAGTCACAAGTTTTGGCCACGTTATAAGAAGAAATAAAATGGAGAACTTGCTGATAACTGGCAAGATTGAGGAGAAGAGAACAGGGGAAAGGCAGAGAAGTAAATACCTGGATGGTTTGAAGGTCGAAACAAGAACACCGAGCTGATCCACGACTCTGGTGTTCGCGTGAGACGGCGAAACATGACAGTTCACTCTTATCGTCATGGCACATGATGATGATGAATCCACATGCAAAAATCAGTCTACTGCAGTAGAATAAATAGCACGTTTGTAGATTACGTTTGAGTTCTAAACGAGGGAACGCAAAAACAAAACCAAACACAAATATTCCTTGTCTAAAGTAGTATGTGTATTTTGCTGTTAGAGTTTAGAGAGTAATGTTGTTTTATTATGCTCTTATTATCTTCTAAGCTATCATCTTGACAGTAAAGGGTAATAACTTTCACATGCACACACCTTCAGAGCTACAAACGTTTCACGAATTTCCAGTTTTGACATTTGCCGGAAGTGGTGGTGCCGCCGCCAAGTTAAATGTACTTATCACTGGCTTGCAGCCCCAAATAGTCAGAAATTGAATTGGGGCGAAATCTATATGACTGAAATAAAGATTATGCCCATGAATATCCAAGCGTACAGCTGAAAGTGGCTCGTTAAATTAGCTGGGCTTGATATTCTACAAAGAGTGGGAAAGAGAAAGTTAGATGACTAGGTTTACATCTCCGAAAGGATTACTAGCCAGGGCAGATTATCCCTCCGACTGCTTTCCCCTCACTGGTACTTAAGTAATCCCCCACCAATGTACACACACAAACACGTATGCACAATTGGAAAATAACAGATAACTATGAGTTTACAACAAACTACACATCCTTTAATTACTATCAATCAGTTAACATATGATGGTTTACTAGATGATGATAGGTGAAACTCGATGTTTATGTATTACAACAATCATGTAAGTGAAATGATGAAGAATAAAATACATAACTCTAAAGGTTACTTGTATCCTGTCTGGATCTGTGTCCCGGTTTACAAGTTAGATCCACAATAGTAAGGTTCAGCTTAGGTCCAGTAAACACCTAATCTCCAGCAGAATCAGCTCGCCGGTCTTCTGGATGCCTACCAGTCCTGGCGCTACCTGGTCGTCCCTTGGTCTTGGGATCTATACCTAGGCACTCTTGTTAGAGCTTGGAAGAGATAATCAAGAATGTGTATTATCTAGTTATGCATCAGTACAATCCAAGGTAAAACATACAATCTATCACCCCTATGTACACACGCACAATGACAAGTCTGGTCGTGTCTCTCTTCCAACTTTACTGCATTCACTCTCCCCTTTCTACCTCTATATCTCTGTCCTACGGTCTAGTCTGAGAAGGACTTTTCCAGTCTTACACGCCTTTAATTATTACAATTCTTTCCATCCCTTATAACCTCCCGTCATGAGGAATGAAATCTCCTAAGTTAATGTCACTAATTCAAACACTGAGTTCCTCACAGTGAGTACCGTATGACAAATTGCATCTACAATATCAAATACCATAAAGTAAGCAAATTCAAAATAGGCATATAATGATATTCACCACAATAGCATAATGCATGGGTTAGTAACAATAGTGTATACATACAAAATGAGACATACAATCATTAAAAGACATTAAGGAGCATAGTCCTAGCATTATGTGTTCCTCCTAGTGAGATACAAATAAATATATCCAACATATACATAAACATTAGGCATACGAAGATATTTCTACAATAGTCTCATGAATGCAAAAAATGTAGTAAAACAATTATCTACCACAACTGAGAAACTAATAGTTTCCATAGACATGACAGACATCTGATAATACCAAATAAAAGTCTGCCGAATGCCTGTCCAGAGTATACCAAAAAGGATGCATAAAAACATGAGCATAAACATGCCTCGCAACATAAGTTGATTACATGCATAGCATGATAGTCTTACTTGTTAGTAAGTGGGACATCGTAATACAACTTTACAGACACGTGAGAAAATAGTAGCTTTCACTGAAAGTAACCAGAGTCAGACATCGACTGAAAATCCGTACATACATCTAAAAGACTTGAATAGTTACTAAGAATTAACATTCCTAGAAGATCCTAGACAACATGAGGCTCAGATTTATGAAATGTATACATATAAAAAGTCACTTTATATTACCTGATTCAAAACTAGGCACATCTACTGAGACTGACAAGCCCTGTATACTTATACCCTCGGTGTCTAGAATCCTATACCCTGAAGCTCTTAGCACGAGGTGTTAAATATCCGGGGTGTTTCTGGACTCTGGCGTAAATTCCAATTCACACCCTCTACGGTGCAGACTAAATTATCTCCCAGCATGTCCGTCATAAATTCTTTCTGAACGACTGGTCATCATATCTGTGACCATGGGCAGTCTCTATTCAGCCTGACTTTCACACTTTGTGTGGTTGAGAGGTCCCAGTCAGTTTGACACTGTTTATACCTGGGAGTCTTATCTGGCAGTGAGTTCACACCTTGCGCCTTTAGTCTGTTTCACAAAGCAGTCAGCCTTTGCGGTCGGCTGGACCTTGACACTTCTACCTGCATTAGTTTCACGCCTGTTCGATTTTAATTACCAGCTGTGGGTCAGCTTCACATTTCATTAGGTTGACCTTCCCCACCTTGTGTTTGTGAGCAATCTTAAGTCACGGCTCAGTGGTCTTATACAATGCTTGTAATAACCTTGCCCAAGTTTCTTTATCATAGAGAATGTGGTTCCTTCTTTTGTAATTCATCCCCAGTTTTTGTGGAACGAGAGGCAGTTGGGTGCCAATCAGGACATTCCGTGACAACATCTGCATAAGTTGTGGTGTGGACCAGGGATGAAGTTATACCTCTCCATAGCACAAAGCCTGAGCTGAAATGTAGAGACCGTGTGTTGCCCATGCAGTGTGATCCCTCTCTTGGTCTGTCTAGTTTACTCCAGAGGACAGGTAACACCAATACATCTGGAAAAAGACAAGATGCAGAAGCTGCCGGATCAGTAAAGCAATGCTGTAACTGTCCACCTGTCCTAGACCAGTTGCTGACCAACGCAGAGGACCTGGTCTGCCCTGCCATGACATTTAATATTTAGATTGCATTTCATCGCACCAGGATAAAGCTTGTACCCTCCCAATTGCACTCCTTGGTCCGAACCCGTTGGCACAATGTGGGTGTCGGTTTATGTCTAATATTCTAATATCTATATAATAAAAGAGTCTAATATTCGGCGCTATTAGAAAGCATGTAGTACCGTCTACTGGCATGTGGTAGTTCAGTCATAACTGACTTAAACCTGACTTAAAGTTCCCTAACATACACAACATACATAACATACACAAGTATAATACTTGAAAGTGAAACTCCACCAGACATGTGCAATACTGGGCTCTGAGCCTTAAAAGGGCCAACAATTTTTGTCTGAAGAACTTTCTAACCACATTTCCACAGCCATCAGATGTTTTTCAGCCTGTTTGCTCGTTGTCCACGCTTCACATCCATACAAAAGCACAGGTTCTAGGTAGCACCTCAACACTCAACATGCGTAATTGATATGAGCGCTCGTTCTTAAACATCCAGTGTGTTGATTCTGAGGTAGGAGATTCAACCCCTAAACTAGTCAGGTAGACATACAAGATTTGGTCTTCGTTCCTGGACTTTTTTTTTTATGTTGCAAATCCCTTGCAGGATGTTGCAGTCAACACCAGCATTTTTCAGCTGCTGTTTATGTGCTAGGCACATTTTACGTTCAGTAGTTTGCCATTGCTTTCCACGTACCTCTGAAGTCGGAGTGCGTTCATCTGAGGCTATGGGCACTGGTAATGGCTAATCCACACGCAAAATTTAGTCCAGTGCTAATAGAAGTAACGTGTATGGACTACGCTTGATTTCAAAGCGATCGAAGGGGGAGGGGACCAATAACCCTCTGTATCTTAGTTCTGTAAATGTGCCGGTCACCCACTTTATTCGAGCTGGAGTTATTAATAGTGACTGCCACAGTTGGGGCTCAAGCGAGCTTGATCAAAGAGATGACCAGGTTGAATATTGTCAAGATGATCACTCACTAATTCTTATATTCTCTCTCTCTCTCTCTCTCTCTCTCTCTCTCTCTCTCTCTCTCTCTCTCTCTCTCTCTCTCTCTCTCTCTCTCTGTGTGTGTGTGTGTGTGTGTATGTGTGTGTATGTAGTGCTTGATTGTGTGTGTGTGTGTTCGCGCGCACGCACGCATGTGTGTATAATTATTCATATGCATAAATCACCTTTACATGTGTATTCGTTATTATCAAATTAGGATCACGCCATGTTGTAGAAGAGCATGTTGTAGAAGAGCATGTTCTAGAAGAGTTACCAGAAGCACAAGCCCCAGAGAACCCACAATACGAGGAAATAATCCACTTCCGGTCTGACATGCCAGACAAGCCTGTTCATTATGTGAATCTTAAAACAAATACGCATGATGAAGAGGTGAAGTATGAAAAACAATTATGTCAGTGGTCTCTAGAATGTACTTTCACTTAAATACAGCTGCGATATTTCAGGATTATTTATTATGAATATATATTACTGAAGTTTTTCAATGTTTGGATTCTACATTATAAATATATAATATTTTAGTCTGGATGTGTGTTTGTGTTTTTAAGAGAGCGAGAGAGAGAGAGAGAGAGAGAGAGAGAGAGAGAGAGAGAGAGAGAGAGAGAGAGAGAGAGAGAGAGAGAGAGAGAGAGAAGTAGAGAGAGGGAACGAACGAACGAACGAACGAACAGACTTTATTTTCAAAGGGTAACAAATTGGCCACGCAGGCCCGTCTTACATTCGGCCCTTCCAATCACTCATCTTTCTTTCATCAACAGTACATAGGAAAAAAACATTGTCACATGAATTTTGTAAACATAAACAATGCATATTACTATGTTAAGAGACACATCAACCACCCACCCACACATCTCCCATTCACTCCAACTCCACCACCCAACCACACACATACCCACACACACATACATGTCCCTACCCATCCACCACATCCCTACACCTACACATCTCCCCACCCACACACACCTCTCACCCACCACACACCCCATCCACCCACACCCCAAGCACACATACATTCCCCAACCCACACATCCCCCACCCACACACATCCACCCACCTACACACATATCCTCTACCCGTCTACCTCCACCCACACACCTCCAATCACCCAGCCAAACACACATTCCTCAGCCACACATTCCCCACACACACACACATCTCCCCGTCAACTCACATATTCCGCACCTACCCACACACAAATTCCGCACCCAGCCACATAATCTCCCATCTCCCCCAGCCCACTCACAGATCCCGAGCCCACCCCTACAAACATCCCCCACCATCTCCTAACCTACACACACTCACCCACCCACATATCCTCTACCCACCCACACATCCTCTACCCACCCATCCCCCAACCAAACATCCCTTAACCACACACCCTTACTCATATACAATCACCCACCCACACATCCTCTACCCAACCACACATCCTCCACCCACCCATCCCCCAGCCACACATCCCTTAACCACACACCCCTACCCATATACACAAACATCCCAACCCACGCACAATCTCCCCGCCCATACACACATCCCTCACACACATCCCCACCCACCAACACATCCCCCATTCACAAACACACACCTCCCATCCACGCACACACAACCCACACATACATCCCCAACCCATACACTCATCCCCTCACACATCCCTAGACACACGTACTTATCCCTCAACCACTAACACCCACACATCCCTCACTCACTCATCAAAACATACATCTCCTATCTACCCACCCACACTCACACACCCCAACCACCCATCTAAACACACATCCCCCACCCTCACACACATCCTTCACCCACCCGCACACCCAATCACACCCCACCCACCTACACATACATCCTTTATCCACGCCCAGCTCCCCTCCCACGCAACACCACACCCACACACATCCCAAAGACACATCCCTCACCCACACACACATCTCCCCACACATCTCCTACCCATCCACACATCCCCCAACTACAATCACCCTCACTACCCACACATACATCCTCCATCCAGCCACACACACCCCCACCCAGTCAGACATATCCCCTACCCACACACACATCCCCAAATTCATCACCCACACCTATCACGCACCCATCCCCCAACCCACACACATCCCCCACACACATTCACCCACACATCTCTCACCCACACACACACTCCCCACCCATCCACCCAAACATCCCACACCCATACACATCCCTCACCCACACACACATCCCCAAACCCAGACATACCCCCAACTACAATCACCCTCACTACCCACACATACATCCTCCATCCAGCCACACACACCCCCACCCAGCCAGACATATCCCCTACCCACACACACACATCCCCAAATCCATCACCCACCCCACACATCCCCCACACACATTCACCCACACATCTCTCACCCACACACACAATCCCCACCCATCCACCCAAGCATCCCACACCCATACACATCCCTCACCAACACACACATCCCCAAACCCACAACCACCCCACCTGCACACATCTCCCACCCACCACATATCCCCACACCCACATATATCCCCCACCCATCCCATAACCCACTATCAATCATCCATCAACATATCCTCCTCCACCCACTCACCCACAACCACCTAGCCAAACACGCATCCCTACCCACACACACATCTCCCCGCCAACCCATACATCCCGCACGTACCCACACACAAATCCCCCACCCACCCACACAATCCCACCCCGCCAACCCACACATCCTGAGCCCACTCACACACACATCCCCCCATCCCCCAATCTACTATTATGATCAAACTCCCACACTTTACACACACATACAGTGACGATTGTCGTGAGCATTGTCGCAAAATTGTAAAGAAAATGGAGAAAAATTGTACATATACATTTTGTAACTTCAAAAATAGTGATGCAATTCAACTCTCTCTCTCTCTCTCTCTCTATATATATATATATATATATATATATATATAGATATATATATATATATATATATATATATATATATATATATATATATATATATACACACACACAGGCACACACACTCACACTCCCTTACTCACTCACACTCACTAACTCTCTCACTCACTCTAGAGTAGTGTGCATGCGATTATGTTATACATGATAAAATCAAGTGGCATACATATGATACCTCGTAATATGAAAGATGAGAATACATAGAAAACATGATAAAATCAAGTGTCATACATACAACATGATAATGTGAAAGATGAAAATACAAAATATGGAATGGAATGTTACAGGACATGCGTGCACTCAACTCTCTCTCTCTCTCTCTCTCTCTCTCTCTCTCTCTCTCTCTCTCTCTCTCTCTCTCTCTCTCTCTCTCTCAGAGAGAAAGTGGGATGGAATATGAGGAAGGATGCATTAATATTTATATCATCATCAAGTGTCTTGCTGACTGGCAGACACACTCAGTGCTTCTCCAAATATTATGATCTCCAACAAAATGCATCAATCCATCTGTTGACATGTTTCCGATCAATCTATAAAAAGTCTGTCAGGAATCTTCTCTGACCGTCTTCCGCCACCACTATTCCCATAACTACTTCTAGATGTCACAACATGTTCCAGTTGTCACTTCTATTAATGTGGCTAAAAATGACAACTGCCTCTTTCTCATGTTTATGCTTGTGTCTCTCTGTCTCTCTTTCCCATTCATGATTTAAAACAAATAACTACTTGATAGCCAATGTAATAAATTTGCATCTTTGCCAGACGAGGTTAAATGAGCTGTGTAAGCTGTCCATCTCTATATCTACCCATCGAGGGGAGTTCACCGCCCTATTACCTGGCAGTTTATAGAGGATAGATATTGTATTGTGGACCAGTAGCTAGCCAGACATGTCACAGTAATATTTATTATGCCCCTTGGGTAAATCATGATGTACCTGACTGAGATTGTAAGGGTCAATATGAAAAGAAAGAAAGAAAGAAAGAAAGAAAGAAAGAAAGAAAGAAAGAAAGAAAGAAAGAAAGAAAGAAAGAAAGAAAGAAAGAAAGAAAGAAAGAGGAGGAGGAGGAGGAGGAGGAGGAGGAGGAGGAGGAGACGTTTATAAATTTTAAGAAAATAAATCACTATAAAGAATTACCTCATGATTCTGTCATTTGTTTATACGTTTTTCTAGGGGCAGTATGAAATTCCCTTGCCGGCTTGCTAGGCCAGTCGCGGGTGTAGGACAGAAACTCTGACCAAAAAATGAGGTACAGACCAGATGGAAGCAGAAGAAAAAGCCGGCCACGTAAACGATGGATAGAAGGAATGACAGAGCCCAAGGGAATCTCGATACATGAAGCCAATAAAAGTGCACTCTCACGCTGTTTATACTTCACCTCAACACCGCAAGGTACAAGAGGAACATGATGAGATGTTTCCATGGTGAAAAGATACAAACAAAACGAATCGACCAATGCGTCCAGCATGGAAGAGAAAAGTTCTACACATATGTACTGCTTACATCTATTTCATAATTAGATGTTTACATAATCATCATTATCATCGTCATCATCATCATCCTCATCATCATCATCATCATCATCATCGTTAGGTAATGCCATGAATGTGATGTGAATGTATTTGTTGTATTCGTAAATGTAAATTAGAACACACAATGCACATTATAGATACGCAACTCTTTTGTACAAATAAGTTTATACAAAACATTTGACATGACAACCCGCCACATTGTATGCTTTGTATATATTAACATGGCATGAAGACTTGTGTGTGATATTTTAATATTCATTGCTTTTGGTTACGTTTTTGATGAAACATCACTTCCATTGCATACAAATATCTCCAGGGGATTTGACCGACATTCAGTTCTCCGAGGAAAGGCCCTACGGATTGCAACTAATACCATTAGTACCATTAGTGCCTCTCTTCTCATCACATGACCAGAGAAAGCTGTTTGTCTCTCTCTAATTGTATATAATGTTCTAGTTTCATTAGCCTCTTTCGGGCAATTGGTGTTAGTTACTCTCGCGGTCCAGGGAATTTGCAACATTCGTCACAGGAACCACATCTCTATTGCTTCCAAGTTCTTCCTAATTTGTTTATTTACATTCGAATATTCACTGCCATATAGCAAAACAGTTTCTATATAACATTTGAGCACTCTCTTTCTTACATTCAGTAAGTTCTGGAGGTCCCGGATTCAAGCCCCGGTGAGTACCGGGATTTTTTCACGTGGACTTCTAGTAACAAGATTTCCCCTGGTCTTTGTGTAGTAAGATCATACACCCGTGTGTATTGTTGCGCACGTAAAAAAATCCCTTGGCAGTTGGAAATCGAAAAAGAGTAACCTAACAGCGCTGTCCGGGAAGAATTTCGAGTTACAAATCTACCCAAAATATTCCAGGATCCTCGCCGGTGCTACGGAGTTCGTACACTGAGCTGAGTTTCTCCGGACTCAGGCTTGAGTTAGGAGTAGAACGAAGCACTTATGGGTTACACCCGTGTGCCGTGATGTTGATCCGTCGACTAAACTAAACTTGCATTCACTGTTAGTGACTTATTGCAAAAGATACTTTTCATTTTCCGAAATAAACAACAACAACAACAACAACAACAACAACAACAACAACAACAACAACAACAACAACAAAACTTTATTTTGAAAGGGTTAAGAATTGGGCACGCAGGCCCGTATAACATTCTGCCCTTTTATCACTCTCTTTCATACATGATACCATTCACACATCATTCAAGGCTAACTGAAAACAGCAACAATATAAAAGATATGCATTATAAAGGCATGTGGAAAAATTAAAAAATCAATACTACACGACTCAGTAATAACTGGTGTGGCACTTGTTATTAGCTATGTGGCATATACTGGCCTACCAAAAGGGGACTGGCTGTCATACTAGAGTTTTATTATTATTATTACTTCTATTATTAAGGGGGAAGGTAATCCGTACTGAGATAGTGTTCAAATAATTTGCGATTATATGTAAAGGAACAAAACTCGCTTACACTCAGGAAATAAATGACCGTAGACCCCGAGGTAGACCAAGAAGGCGGTGGAGAGATAATACATGTACAGACCTACAAGCACTTGGAATCAACGACTGGCAAGAGAAGGTCCACCAGAGAGACGAATGGAGACGGATTGTATTTGCAGCAAAGAACCTCAATGGCTCGGAACGCTGAAGAAGAAAGAAGAAGATGTATAGGGATTGGTGATGTCTTTTATTTCATGTGGAAGATTGTTCCACAGCTGAGCTGCAGAGTACGTTAAGCTTGTTTTGTATAAGTCTATCCTAGGCTTCGGAATGTGTAATATATTTAATCGTTTACTGTGTCTAGCATTATATTCAAACAATGGCCAAAGATAATTTGGGACATTCCGATGTAGGATTTTGTGAATTAGTTTGGCCTTATTGAAAAGCAGACGTTTGCGGAGTGGTAGTAACTGAAGGCGTTTATGCAGGCTAGGATTGTCAGTTAAATGTTTGCTATAAATTAAACTCATGGCCCGTTTCTGGAGTGAGTAAAGTCGCTTGGTGCTTGAATTGGAACAACCGTCCCAGATTGTAGAGCAGTAGTCAAAATGTGTCTGTATGTGAGACGTATAGAATAAAGCTAATACTTGCCCTATTCTGCTCTTAATCTCCGCTATGTACCCTCCATCTGATAGTATAATTGTCACTAAGTATTCACATTTATCCACTTGGTAAAACATGTTCCCTTCTACTGTTATCTCACATTTTAGTGTCATCTTTTTCTTTGATATCAACATCATTGTTACTATTTTCTTGATATTCAAGTAAAGCCTTTTCTTTGCACTCAAAGTTACTACAATGCCCACAAACTGTTGTATATCTGTTGCATTTCCCGTCATCAATACTGTGTCATTTGCGTAGCGTAAATTGATTATAGTATAACCTCCAAAATTTATCTAATGCAAATACAGTTATCAAATGGTAGATTGTTGTTGCTGTTGTTGTTGCTGTTGTTGTTGCTTTTGTTGTTGCTGTAGTATTTTTTTAAAATTATTGTGGGGATAACAGATGTTCCAGATTCGAACCATACCTATGGCTATGTATTTTGATTGTTGCTGTTATTGTTGCCATTTTTGTTGCTGCTGTAGTAGTAGTTGTTGCATTTTTGTTGTTGTTGCTGTTGTAGTTTTTGTCGCTGTTGTTGCTGTTGTTTGTGAATTCTCTGGAAGACTGTGAGCACTAACTCTCAAGCCCTATGCACAGACGTCCGGAGATTTGTGTACAGATTGTCCCCACGAACCAGTGAAATTTTACAATCTGTGCAATGATTGTGTTGCTGATCTCTGCTTCCCCTCCACCCCCAGGCTTAGTACTCAGCCCGGCACTGGAACCTCATATCTGCGAGGAAACAGATCTTACTTTAACCAGGTCTTGATACAAATATACAACATACAGACACAGATATACAACATACAGACACAGATATACAACACACAGACACAGATATACACCATACAGACACAGATATACAACATACAGACACAGATATACAACACACAGACACAGGTATACAACACACAGACACAGGTATACAACACACAGACACAGATATATGACATACAGACATAGATATACAACACACAGACACAGATATACAACACACAGACACAGATATATGACACACAGACACATATATACAACACACAGACACATATATACAACACACAGACACAGATATACAACACACAGACACAGATATACAACATACAGACACAGATATACAACACACAGACACAGATATACAACACACAGACACAGATATACAACACACAGACACAGATATACAACACACAGACACAGATATACAACACACAGACACAGGTATACAACACACAGACACAGATATACAACACACAGTCACAGATATACAACACACAGACACAGGTATACAACACACAGAGACACATATATACAACACACAGACACAGATATACAACACACAGACACAGATATACAACACACAGACACAGGTATACAACACACAGACACAGATATACAACACACAGTCACAGATATATGACATACAGACACAGATATACAACACACAGACACAGATATATGACATACAGACACAGATATATGACATACAGACACAGATATACAACATACAGACACAGATATATGACATACAGACACAGATATATGACATACATACACAGATATACAACACACAGACACAGATATACAACACACAGACACAGATATATGACATACAGACACAGATATACAACACAGAGACACAGATATACAACACACAGACACAGATATACAACACACAGACACAGATATATGACACACAGACACAGATATACAACACACAGATACAGATATACAACACACAGACACATATATACAACACACAGACACAGATATACAACACACAGACACAGATATACAACACAGAGACACAGATATACAACATACAGACACAGATATACAACACACAGACACAGATATACAACACACAGACACAGATATACAACACACAGACACAGATATACAACACACAGACACAGATATACAACATACAGACACATATATATGACACACAGACACAGATATACAACACACAGACACAGTATATACAACACAGAGACACAGATATACAACACACAGATACAGATATACAGCACACAGATACAGATATACAACACACAGATACAGATATACACACACAGATACAGATATACAACACACAGATACAGATATACAACACACAGATACAGATATACAACACACGAGATACAGATATACAGCACACAGATACAGATATACAACACACAGATACAGATATACAACACACAGATACAGATATACACACACAGATACAGATATACAGCACACAGATACAGATATACAACACACAGATACAGATATACAGCACACAGATACAGATATACAACACACAGATACAGATATACAACACACAGATACAGATATACAGACACACAGATACAGATATACAACACACAGATACAGATATACAGCACACAGATACAGATATACAACACAAGATACAGATATACAACACACAGATACAGATATACAACACACAGATACAGATATACAACACACAGATACAGATATACAACACACAGATACAGATATACAGCACACAGACACGATATACAACACACAGGACACGATATACAACACACAGACACGATATACAACACACCGACACAGATTACAACACACAGACACAGATATACACACACAGACACAGATATTAAACACACAGACCAGATATCCAACACCAGACACAGATATACAACACACAGCACAGATATACAACACAGAGACACAGATATACAACACACAGAACATATATACAACACACATGACACAGATATACAACACACAGATACAGATATACAACACACAGACACAGATTATACAAAACAGACACAGATATACAACATACAGACACATAATATACAAAACACAGACCAGATATTACAACACACAGACACAGGATATGACTAACCTACCGGCAACATATATAGGCTACAACACACAAACCAGATATAGCAACATGCCAGGACACATATTATTACAACCTACACAGACACATATATATGACATAGCAGACTCAGATATATTAACATACAAGACCTAGCAGATATATACAACATTACAGACACAGATATACAACACACGAGTACAGATATACAACACACAGATACAGATATACAACCACAGATTACAGATATACCAACACAGAGATACAGATATACAGACACACAGATACAGATATACAACACAAGATACAGATATACAACACACAGAACAGATATACAGCACACAGATACAGATATACAGCACACAGATACAGATATACAACACACAGATACAGATATACAACACACAGATACAGATATACAACACACAGATACAGATATACAACACACAGATCACAGATATACAACACACAATCAGATATACAGCACACAGATACAATTACACACACAGACACAGATTACAACACACAGATACAGATATACAACACACAGGATACAGATATACAACACACAGATACAGATATACAACACACAGATACAGATATACAACACACAGATACAGATATACAATACACACAGATACAGATATACAACACAGATACAGATATACAACACAACAGATACAGATTACAACACACAGACACAGATATACAACACACAGACACAGATATAATGACATACAGACACAGATAATGCCATAGACTTAAACAAGAACATAGAATATATGACATACAGGAAACACAGATATATGACATACAGCACACAGATGATATGACCAATACATACCACAGATATACACACACAGGAACACAGATATATGACATACAGACACAGATATATGACATACCAGACACAGATATATGACATACAAGACCAGTAATAATAGAACTAAGTACGAGACACAGATATACAACACAACAATACTCAGATATATGAACATACGACACAGATATATAACAACACACATACACATGATATATGAACATAAGATAACACAGGATATATGAGCATACCAGACCAGATATATGACATACAGACACAGGATAATAATGAACATCAGACAGACACAGATATATGGACATACAGACACAGATATATACATACAGGACACAGATATTATGACATACAGACACAGATAATGAACAACATACAAACACAGATATATGACATACAGACACAGATATACAACACACATACACAGATATATGACATACAGACACAGATATACAACATACAGACACAGATATACAACACACAGACACAGATATATGACATACAGACACAGATATACAACACACATACACAGATATACAACACACAGACACAGATATTCAACACGCAGACACAAATATACAAAACGCAGTCACAGATATACAACATACAGACACTGATATACAACATAAATATTTAGCTAACCTGCAGGCTGAAAATATAATGAGAAATGTCAGAGATTATATAACCAGGGACCAATATGATACCCTAAAAATCGGTGGTCATAAAATACCAGAGATTCGTTATTCTGATAATACAGAATTACTATCCACATTACACAATGGTACAGAAAAACTAATAACCTCAACCCAAAAAATATTGAAAATCAAAACTTATATCTTAGTATAGCAAAAAACAAAGATAATGCCTTCAGATAAAACTACTATGGAAAAAGAAATATGTGTTAATGAGGAAAAATTGGAGGTGGTGGAAAATTTCGAATACTTGTTTCTTGGGTCATTGATTGCTAACAAAGGTGACACAATGAAAGACATTAAAAGACGAATAGCTATTGCTCTCCAAAGACTAAACATCTAAATAAATTGTGGAATGGGGAAGATAGAACTACAAAAGTTAGATTATTAGGAGCATGCATCTTAGACTGCACACAATACAGAGGCATTTCACTGTTGAGTCATACTGGGAAAATATTCTGCAAAGTTCTTGAGAAAAGATTACGAACTATTATAGAACCCCAGCTAAGCGAAACACAACCTGGATTTAGGAAAAACAAAGGATGCACAGATGCCATTTTTGCACTTAGAAAACTTATGGAAAAATCAATCGAATTCAATGAAACACTCTACTTAGCCTTTGTCAATCAAGAAAATGCATTTGATAGAGTAGATAGAAATAAGCCGTGGGGAATCCCTAAACAACATGGAGTGAGTAAACATCTAACAAACCTATGTAGAAGCTTACACAACAACAGTGAATGCATAGTCAGAGCAACTGGAGGACACTCAGAACCCATTCATCACAAAATCCGGAGTACGACAAGGTTGTGTCCTGTCCCCTTTCTTGTTCATAACCTATATAGACAACATATGTAAAGAAACCAGCCAAGCAGAGACAGCAAGAACACCGCATGACGAGAACACAGAAGAAGAACCATCTGCAAATCTAACCATTAGAGAACTCCTGTTTGCGGACAACCAAGCACTAATAGCAATACCAGAAGCTGAATTACAAGACCACATGAATAGTCTAAACGAAATGTGTAGGGAACATAACATGCACATTTTTTTTTTTTTTTTGCATATCCTTTACAGGACATCGCTGTCAACAGCAGCATCTTTCAGCTGTCTGTTGATTTCTTGACAAGATTACGCTCAGTAGTTTGCCATTGCTTTCTGAGCGGCCGGCTCAGTATCCCGCAAGTCACCAGCAGGGGTCGAACCGCTCCCAGTTCTCTCCCGCTACGAGACTCTGCGTGATAAACGGGATTACAGAGAAAGTGTTGTAACCCCTCAGCCAAAGAGGCCGGCAACATGCACATTAGCAAGAGTAAAACAGAGGTAATGACTATAACTAAAGAAGACCAAACAACAACTCACCTAAACGAACATCCCTTGAAACAAGTAAAGAGTTTCAAGTACCTAGGAAGTATAATATCATCAAATGGCAAATCAGAAGACGAGATCGAAAATAGATGCATTAAGGCAAACCAACTCATTGGACAAATGGCACCAATACTAAAGAACAAACATGTATCAATAACTACTAAGAAAGCACTTTACAACACAATCTTCCTACCAACTCTATGTTACCAATGCCAAACATGGACAATGACAGAAAAAGAGACATGAAAAATCACAACAACAGAAATGAGATTCCTGAGAAGAATACTCAACGTATCAAGAAGAGATCAGATCAGAAATGAAGAAATCATGAATAAAGTGGGGGAAATAGCTGCACTAGATTTTATTAGAAGGCGGCAAGTCAAATGGTTTGGCCATGCAAGTAGGTTACCAACTAACAGTATACCACACCAAGCAATGATGTACAGACCAGAGGGAAGCAGAGGAAGTGGCCGACCACGTAAACGATGGACGCGGGGAATAACAGAGTCCATGGGAATATCGATACATGAAGCCCATAAGCGGGCACTCTCCCGCTGTTTATACTTCATCTCGACACCGCAAGGTACAAGAGGAACATGATGAGATGAGATGAGCATCTTTCCCATTGTAACATACGCATGTGAGACCCGGACGCTTAATAAACAAACTGGACAATGCATAAATGCCATTAAATATAAATGGTATACACGGATTCTAAGAATATCTTGGATGCAGTAAAGAACAAATGCATTCAAGATCTGAATATTGAAGGAGGTTGGCTATTAAAGACGATAAAACAAATAAAATTGAAATATTTTAGTCACTTGAAACGTCATGAAAGTTTGGAGAGAACAATAATTGTATTACGTGTATAATCGGGAAGGGAGAAAGAGGGAGATCAAAGAGAAGATGGGTGCAGAATGTGGCGGATGATCTCCAGATGGGTGTATCCGACACGGGATATCTTGCTTATTATCGAGAGGTTTTCCGGACGGATGTTATGAGAGCAAGGTTCTGCAAAGGACTTGCTATTGAATGAATGAATGAACGAATGAATGAATGAATGAATGTGTCTACATCTTCTTTCTCTTCTTCTTCCTCATCCTCTTGCTCTTCTTCTTCCTCATCTTCTTTCACTTCTTCTTCCCCATCTTCTATCTCTTCTTCTTCTTCTCTTCTTCTTCTTCTTCTTCTTCTTCTTCTTCTTCTTCTTCTTCTTCTTCTTCTTCTTCTTCTTCTTCTTCTTCTTCGTCTTCTTCTTCTTCTTCTTCTTCTTCTTCTTCTTATTATTATTATTTTTATTATTATTATTATTATTATTATTTTCTTCGTCTGCCTATTCTTCTTCCCTTCCTCCTCGCCTTTCTTTCCCAGTCAATTCCAAACATTATCTGGTGCTAACTTTTATGTTTATTTACTTATTATTATTATTTTAATTTGCCAAGAAGTCAACGACAGCGGTAAAATGCTGGTGTCGACAGTGATGTCCTGTAAAGGATATGCGGGGGAAAAATAATAATTTTAATTCTTTCGCTCATTTTGAATTCAAGCTTTAGTTCAAACACTACTACTTCTAATTCACTGGAATGATTTGTGCATGTGGATTATCTTTCCCTATTACCAGTGTTTCTCGCCATCAGCCGAACGCACTCCGACTTCTGAGGTACTTGTAATTTACGTTCCTAAGTCAACGACAAGTCAACATTTTAGTCTAGGATTTGAACCCACTACCTCGGTATCAGCACACAGGAAGTTTAAGAGCGAGCATTTTTATCTATTCAATCATGCTAACATCTATCAGGCCTATGTTTCATGATTTCTCAGTTTCGGTGAACCGGAAATGACGTTACGATCCTTGACATTTTAACACATCACCACCAAATTGCTCAACTTTATTCTTCCTTATTGAATTTGCTTTGTTGATGTGTGTCTAGTGTATGGTGTGTATGGTTGAGAATAATTAAGTTTGAGCGAGATACATGTTTCATGTTTAGTTTGAGAAATAAGCCAGAGATATGTGAATGATACAGTATTGACAGCAGTCCACAAGTATTGAGCAGGATAACAACAGTGTGTTCACGATGATTATACTCTACGTAATGTTGAGAGTTCTAATAATTCTGAGCTCAAGTTTCGGTAAGACTTGATCTTTATATGTATGTGTTGTGTATGTGTTGTGTATGTGTTGTGTATGTGTTGTGTACGTGTGGTGTATGTGTGGTGCATATGTGGTGTATGCTTGTGAGTATGTGTGTATTTATGCGTTACTGTGTGTAGCTATGCTTCAATTGCTGTGCGTCTTTCTGTCTGTGTGTTTGTCTGTTTGAATGTCAGTCAGTCTATTGTCTGTCTATTCATCTGTCTGTATGCATGCGTGCGTCTATTTGTCTGCCTGCCTGCCTGCCTGCCTGCCTGTCTATCTGTCTGTCTGTCTGTCTGCCTGCCTGCCTGCCTGTCTGTCTATCTGTCTGTCTGTCTGTCTATCTGTCTATCTGTCTGTCTGTCTGTCTGTCTGTCTGTCTTTATGCCTGTCTTTATGCCAGTCTGTATGCATACATTTTATAAATGTAGAAGATATTAGAGGAATCTTCAGTGGGGGACATAACACCAATAACATTAGATATGCAGATGATACAGTATTGATTGCAGACAATGAACAGGACCTGCAACATTTAGTAGATGCAGTTATTGCACACAGTGAACAACTAAGGTTAGAATTGAATTTTTAAACGTCGGAGATCGTCATTAAGGAGAAAGAAATATCGCAAAGTAATATACGGGGAAAATGAAATATTTTTAAACAAATAAATCGGTACAACTATCTCGGAACAGTCATAACATCTGGTGGGAAAGGGGGAGGGGTGCCTTGGAGAAATTGGAACACGAATCGCTAGGATGAACATTGTCTTTTGCAAGATGGAAAACATACTTATTAATAAAGAGATGTCAATTGCAACAAAGAAAAAGAATGATGAAATGCTACACTGAACCCTTACGTTTGTATGGATGTGAGACGTGGACAATAAGCAAACAATCCGAAAAGCATCCCACGGCAGTGGAAATGTGGTTTTTGGGGAAAATTCAATGAATACCATAGATAGACATAAAAACCAATGAGCAAGTCTTATAGAAGCAAGTGAAAACTGTAAACTGATTAGAAAAATTAGACGTGGGCAGTCAAAAGATTTTGGTCACGTTATGAAAAGAAATAAAGTATAGAACTTGGTGACAACTGACAAGAGTAGGTGAAAAGAACAAGGGGAGTGCAGAGAAGTAAATACCTGCATGGTTTGGCCACGTGGTGTGGTCGAGAGAGGAACGATAAGCCTGCCTTCCTGCGTGCGTTCGTGCGTTCGTGTCTCCGTGCGTGGTGTGTGTTTGTCTGTGTGTGTCTGTCTGTGTGTGTCTGTCTGTGTGTGTCTGTCTGTGGCATCAAAGGTGTCCCTTAAGAGTCTTGACTTTTCTAGAACCAGCCCCTCCATATTAGACTGATGTGACTACAGTTGCTTCTCTACAACCCCTGCTTGTGAACTAGATCTTTTGGTTCTGAATGTTGGCCACGTTCAATCGATATAGAACGAAAAGCAAGAAGACAACAATTCTTCACGCCTTCGTGTGTGCTGGGTATCAGGTGATATCCCCGTGTTGTACAGACCAATCGGTTTTATTCCTTTAACATATGACAATCAATCAATCATGTGCCATGCCGGAAAGCGTGGGCGGTCATGACTCGCCATCTCACTCGATCACCAGTGTCGTGGATCAGCTCAGTGTTCCTGTCTCGTCCATGCCATGTGGCCAAGCCATCCAGGTATTTTCCTCTCGGTCTTCCTCTTGGTCGGTTCCCTTCGAGCTTGCCAGTAGTCACCAAGTTCTCCAATCCATTTCTTCTCATAACATGTCCAAAAAATTTTGACTGTCTACGTCTAATTTCTCTAATCAGTCTACGATTTTCATTTGTCTCATGTAGTACTTGGTCATTGGTTTTTCTGTCTGTCCATGGTATTCTTTGCATTTTCCTCAGAAACCACATTTCTGCAGCCATCAGATGTTTTTCAGCTTGACTGCTCATTGTCCAAGTTTCACATCCATACAAAAGAACAGGCTCTATGTATCCCCTCAACACTCTTTTTCTCGTTTCAATTGCCATCTTTTTATTGGTCAGAATGTTTTTCATCTTGCTAAAGGCTACTTTCGCCATGGCGATTCTTGTTCTAATCTCTTCAAGGCATCTGCCATCAGATGTTATGACTGTTCCACGATAATTGTACCGATTCACTTGTTGAAGAATATTTCCATTTACTTGTATATTACATTGTGGCACTTCTTTCTTCCTAATGACGACCATAACCTGAGTCTTTTTACAATTTAATTCTAACCCCAGTTGCTCACTGTGTACAACAACCACATCTACAAATTGTTGAAGGTCCTGTGCATTGTCTGCAACTAATACTGTATCATCTGCATATCTAATGTTATTGATGTTTCGTCCTCCAATGCTGATTCCATTTATATCCTCTACGTTTCTGAAAACATTTTCACTGTATAGGGAAAAAAGATCTGGAGACATCACACATCCCTGCCTAACACCTCTCTTAATTGGCTGATACTGTCCCACTTCATTATCAATCCTTATTGCAGCTTGTTGTTTCCAATATATGTTTTTTATAAGTCTAATGTCTTTCCCATCAATTTGTAGATCTGCAAGCATATCCACCATGTTGACATGTCTAACTCTATGAAAAGCCTTTATATAGTCAATAAAGTAAAGATGTATATCCTTGTTTACTTCTATTGCACGTTCAATAACTGTTCGCAGCATATACACAGCATTTACTGTACCCTTTCCTTCTACAAACCCACATTGTTCTTCCCCTATTTCAGGTTGTATCTTCTTCCTCACTCTTTGCATGATAATTCTTAGCAAAATCTTTGTGATGTGACTCATTATACTAATTGTTCTATGTTGATCACATTCCAAGGTTCCTGATTTCTTTGGGATTGCAATAAATACCGAGTTACATAATTCAGGAGGTATATCTCCAGCATCATATAATGTGTTCAGCAGTCTGGTGACTTGCTCTAGTCCAAATTCTTCTAAAGCTTTAATCATTTCTGTTGTGATGTTACTGCACCGGGGGCCTTGCCAGCTTTCATATGCTTAAGAACATTTCGAATCTCTATCTCCAAAATTGGCGGTCCTTCATTATTATAGTATGTCCACATTTGTTTGCCTTCATTCACGATCAATTATTTTGAAAACTGTCTGTTGCATCGTTATGAAATTTTTCCAGCCGTCTTATATTTACCCCCACCCAAGGAATATGTCTTTGATAGGTCCAAAAGCAACTTAAATCATTGAAAGCGGCAACATTTCTTTGATGTTTTGGGGAAAATGTAGTGAATTCACGCTAACAAACTAGTCTTACAGTAAACCACGTTATTTCTGGTAAAGACACAAGTACAAGGCGTAGCCAGGTTCGTATGGGAGTGGGTGCAATAAAAAAGTAGCTTAAAGTAGCATTGCACCGGGTTTTTATCCCATATGGCTCAGTCTCTTTCCGCAGGGCGGAAATCGTGGCACAAAGCACGAACTCCGTATCTCCAGCGACGACCCTCTGGAGTCTCCGAAAAAATGCACTCGTGAAATGAAGGAATCGAACATACAACCCTCGGAGCCCGAGTCAGACGGCTTGACCACTTCACCACGGAGATTCCCGAGAGGGGTGCAATGTGTAATATTAGTAAAGACAGAGAATGTACAGAGGTATGGGGTAAATAATGTGTATATTGACAGGAAAGTAGAAGGAATATATTTCTTACCTTATTTTTCGTTTCCTTCTTGTTTCTTCAGCTGCTGGTTAATAATTGTACACAAGTATTCATGTTACTAGGATGCATTTAGCTTTTTATACTGAACTCGTGAAAGCTTCCAAATAGCTGTGCGTTAATGTGCGTATGGAGTGACCAGAAATGATACCGCAATTTAGTCATCATGTGTCCATTTTTAAGGATCTGTTCAGCTGTCTGTGTAGTTTATTCACACGTACACATGGGTGACAGACCCGCTGTGAGTCTTCGTGACAGACAGACAGACAGACAGACAGACAGACAGACAGACAGACAGACAGACAGACAGACAGACAGACAAACAGACAGACAGACAGACAGACATATATTATTATATAGTATTCTCGAGCCAATCTCTAAGTACATTACCATTAATCTTATTATGATAATCCATATTGTCTGTATGCTTTGATACGAACACGAGCCCAGCATTCTGTTGCAAGCCATTATGCGTATTACCAGCATGGGCCATGACCAAAAGCTGTCCTATACTACTGGGCACATATCGCTTTATCTGTCCATCCACTGATTGCCATTCCTTATCACTTTTGTGGTGCGCATTGATCCACATTTCATCCAAACACACTATGCCATAATTTTCTTTGCGCATTTCCCTTATTTCACGTAGGTATCTGCTTCTCATGGCTCCTAAATGCGGTTGCTCGCAAAGATTATTTCTACCTCCCTTGTACTTTCAAATAGTGAAGATAATGTCCTTATAATTTTCCACAAAGTTGTTTTGGATAGCTCTATGTTATTGTTCTTTCTGACCCAAAACCTAAGTTTTCTTACAGTCACTGTTTCTTTGGCATCCAGCATTTTTATAATGCTGGATAATCCTGGATATAAAATCCAAAATTTTTATAATTTTAGGAGTCTCTGTGGCGAAATGGTCAAGCCTTTTGACTCGGGCTCCAAACGTCGTGGGTTCGATTCCAGTTCACGAGTTAAGTTTTTCGGAGATAACACCCAAACGGTCATTAGGATTCATTAGACCATCGGCTGACAAACAGACAGCAGGTCACAACCAGAGCACACACAGAGTTCAACTTCATACCTCGCATGATCAACGCACACACTCACATCAGTTAACCAGCTTTACATAATCATGCGTCCAAGAATTGGACTGGCTTGACGGACGAGATGATCAAACTCGATTGGAGTAATTGGTGAGTACGATAATGGGTCCGGATAACTCATATCAGCTAAGAGGGCCTGAATGAACTGTTATTAGTTTGAGACACGGCAGTGGGCTATTCTGAATGAGGCACATACAGATAACGACAGGTAACTTTAGACATTTCAGACTCTAGCCATGTTTGCAGTAGATGTTGTGGGAATATTGGTGGAATGTCAGTGGTGCGACAGCGCCTGAAGGCAGCATCAATCCAAACATACAACTCCATTATTCATTGCCTGCCAATGATAAATACATATCATTTATCTCTGCACGAGAGCGTCATTGAGTTCTTATGAATGTTCGAACCGTTGTGTTGTCGTATGCATACCTGTATATCTGTGCCCACGGGTAGACGCACAGCATCCAGCTCACTGGGAACCCTTATAACGAGCTAGTTCATGGAGCGTGTCATGCACTCGCCTTAACGCTTTATGACAGTCTTCGCTAGAGCTGCGGAGTTTGTGCTTTGTGCGATGCTTTCCGCGCTGCGGAAAGAGACCGAACCATATGGGATAGAACCCGGTGCAATGAAGTCGACCCTGTCGTATATCAAGCGACTTTTTAAAGCATTTTTATAATAGCTCGCCTTATGACATCTTTGTCAAAACTGTCTACAATAATCTTTCTACCTACCGTTTGGTTATTGCGTGGTGGTTTAATTCCAGATTCTTGCACCCTTTGACAAAATGCCCGTTTACTCAAGCCCAATGCATGCATTGTTCTTTTTTCGGAATTTGTAATAGTATAAAACAGTTTCTTGCGATCAGCTTCTTGACAAAAATATGTGTACAACTTCATAGCGATTCTTTGAAGTGTACAATTTCTCATTAAAGCCCATTGAAAAATATTCACACATTTCAATGTTAGCGATAAGTGATAAGAAAAAAAAACATATTAATCAGGTTTCATGAAATAACCCACATTTTGAGACACCTCTGAACAGTCTTAGTTTGAACAACGCGGGGGGTTGGCAAAAGGCCAATCCTGTGAAAACACGTACAATATTCAAAATTGAGCCCTGATTGTCTGGCTACGCTGTAATACATTTAAAATTATGAATTTCATGTCAGACCCGCAAATTATATATCTCATATAAACACACTTTGAAATCTGCTGTAAAATCTCCAGAAAAAAATTTTTTTTATTGGGTGGACATAATGATAAGGTTATATACTAAATTTCATAATTTTCCCTCAGTTGGTTACTGAGATATTGATGTTTATATTGCGGCAAACAAATGTGGACATATTATAAATCTAATATCATACTGTTCGTCTCTGTTATCATCATAAAGGTGTTTCACATAATCTGTCCATACATGTAGAATCTGGTCTTTTTCTATTATGATTTTGCCATCTTTAGTTTTTAGACACCCTATTGATGTACTTGTTCTTTTATTAGTTAGTTCCTGAATTCTTTTGTGCACTAATTTGGTATTTGGACTGTTGTGTTGGTTTTCAATTTCTAAGCACTTTTCCTCAAGCCATGCTTCTTTTGCCTCCTTACATAATATTCTGACTTGTCTGTGAATTTCTTCATATTTGACAGAATTATTTTTGTTGAGTCTTTTTGTTTCCATGAGGTGTAAAATTTCTTCAGTCATCCATTTCTTACGACCCACCTTCTTTAATTTTGGAATAGTTGTTTCTGCAGCCACATTGATTGAATTCTTCAACGTTTCCCATTGATCATCCACATCCTGGAATAATATCTCTAGATCAGACAATATTTCAAATCTGTTCTGTACTTCTATGTTGAATTTGTTTTGTATTTCATTGTCATTACTCAATGTACACAAATCATATTTAGTGTTTCCTGTTATATACTTGACTTTCTTCAACTTTATCCTGAATGTTCCTGTGAGTAATCAGTGGTCACTATAACAATCAGCACTGGGAACTGTTTTTGCTACTGTTAGCGCGTTTCTAATTCTTCTGCTAATGAGAATCAGGACTCCTCCATGTCCATAATCTTCTAGGGTGTTGCTTAAACCAGGTGTTTCCTACAATCATTTTCTGTTCTTTTTCTCACTCTACGAGTCTGTATCCTCTTTCATTTCTCTCTCCTAAACCACAGTTTCCTACTGTGTAGCTATCCCCTTGATTTCCTACTTTTGCATTGAAGTCCCCTATTATGATGTTTATTTCTGAATTTTTACATTTCTTTAAGGCAGACTCTATGTCATTATAAAATTCTTCTACACTATCTTCACTGGATTCTCCTGTTGGGGCATATACTTGAATAATATTTATGCTAAAAGGTCTGCCACTTAATTTAACTAGTAGAACTCTGTCCGACACGGCCCAATATCCTTGAACAGATTTTGATGTTTTCCGGTCCAAAATAATTGCCACTCCCCTGTGACGATCTTCACTTCCAGAATAAATAATCTTGAAATCTTCATCTATCTTGATGCCTGCTCCTGTCCATCTCGTTTCGCACATACCTAATATATTAATTTTTTCACTTTCAATTTCTTGTTTTATGTTCTCTAATTTTCCGTCGTAGTTTAACGTCCTAACGTTCCAAGTTGCTAATTTTAACGTCTCTGTCCTTGTCTTGCGATGATCGGTCTTTAAGCGAATCATGATGTACTAGGCACGTTTAAAGAGGTAGTTTGCCGTTGCTTTCCTCTATGGCAGTGACCTTACTGGTCGGAGACCGCAGCCATTGACTCAAGAAGAGTTCCTCTGCCTGCCGTCGTGAAACTCGAGACCATGACCAACAAATATCTGTCGGCTGCCCTCAACATTTCATCCACCACCTGCCTTCCGTGGCTTCTTTTGAAAACTTCCAATAAAAGAACACAAAATAACATCACATAATCCACAGGAAAACACTATTCACAGGAAATCCATAGGAAATATCACGAAATCCAAAGGAAAACTCTAAATAGCGTCCCCCTGAAAAGTACGCGTGTCAGCAACTTGCTTTCGACAGGTCTTTCAGGACTCCCCTACTTTTGCACCGCACGAAATAACAACTCGTGTTATTTGCAAAAGGAATGCAATTTATTTAGAGCTGGTGATTTATAAGCTCTGCGAGCGGCATACATCATTGACATTAAATAACATGGTACGTTACATGGATGTAATGAAGTGATGAGAATGATACTAGTAATCACTAACTGAATCTAAGGCCTAATATTAACTATTGTCTAGAAATCTATAGCCTTGGTAAAGAACACGTCTACTCTCTAATCGTCTCCAGTCCGGTCTGTCTTCACGCTACACATTGCGTGGTCAAGCACGGACGCTGTCTCCTCCGTGCATTAGCGAGTCTTGCGTGCATAGTGTCCCCAATACGCTGGCTCGTGAACTAGAGTAACCGGGTACTCCACGGTTACTCGTAAGGCCAAGCTTCCCAATGGCTTGGGGAAGCCCTCGCTCAAATGTCCTTAGTGATCCCTTGGTTGACACAAATGTGTCCCCTGGTGAAGCTATTTATAGCGCTGGTGTCTCTCCTATCTGGTGTCTCCCTACTAGACTTGTCTTAACTCTTATTAACTCTCTAAACCCTTATTGGAGATTCTGACAACGCGTCATTTTGTCACCATTGTACCGGAAGTTGTACTGCCTACATATGACGCCAGCACCATATATCCACATACCTCCCATTTGACCGGAGGGACGATGTATCGTTATACTAGTATCATCGTGTTATTTGTTTTGTTTCGTGATATCTTCCACAATTTCAACGCTCAGTGAACGAATATTGACATTATAGTGCTTGTCCGTTTGGTTGTGCACCATGTTTGGTTCAAATCTATTTTTTGTTTGGCATTGAAACAGTTAACTTACTTTAATTTTTACTGAGCCAATCAACATTCGCACCCGCGTTTTTTGTGGGTCCCTCAATGGAAGCTATAAAGACGAGTGGTGAACGATTTGGCAGCAGACCGTCTTGCTTTGGTTTTCATACAATGATATGAGTGCCAGTCGTTCAGAAGGAAATGTCAAATTACTGTACGTGAACTTGCCAAGAAGTTACTCATCTCATCTCATCATGTTCCTCTTGTACCTTGCGGTGTCGAGGTGAAGTATAAACATCGTGAGAGTGCCCGATTATGGGCTTCATATATCGATATTCCCATAGACTCTGCTATTCCCTCCGTCCAACGTTTACGTGGTCGGCCTCTTTCTCTGATTCCATCTGGTCTGTACATCATTGATTGTTGTGGTATTCTGTTGACTGGTAACCTACTTGCATGGCCAAAACCATTTGACTTGCTGCTTTCTAATAAAATCTAGAGTTGCTTTAACTCCCACTTTAGTCCTGATTTCTTCATTTCTGATCTTATCTCTTCTTGATACGTTGAGTATTCTTCTCAGGAACCTCATTTCTGTTGCTGTGATTTTTCTTTTCTATTTTTCTGTCATTGTCCAGGTTTGGCAAAGAGTTGGTAGGAATATTGTGTTGTAAAGTGCTTTCTTAGTATTTATTGATATATGTTTGTTCTTTAGTACTGGTGCCATTTGTCTAATGAGTTGATTTGCCTTATTGCACCTATTTTCGACCTCGTCTTCTGATCTGCCATTTGATGATATTATACTTACTAGGTATTTCTTCTTCTTCTGCGTTCATCCGGAGTTTTTTTTCGGATGTGATTGCGTTGTGCCTGTTTACAGCAGAGCTGCGTTCTTGCGCCGTTAGGCTGACACATCCGACTTCTGCGGGCATTTGTTGACCGGGTTAACCTTCCCGGGGTTACTAGGTATTTGAAACTCTTTACTTGTTTCAAGGGATGTTCGTTTAGGTGAATGGTTATTGTTTGTTCTTCTTTAGTTATAGTCATTACCTCTGTTTTGCTTGTGCTAATTTTCATGTTATATTCCCTACACATTTCGTTCAGACTATTCATGTGGTCTTGTAATTCAGCTTCTGATTTTGCTATTAGTGCTTGGTCGTCCGCAAACAGGAGTTCTCTGATGGTTAGATTTGCAGATGGTTCTTCTTCTGTGTTCTCGTCATGCGGTATTCTTGCTGTCTCTGCTTGGCTGGTTTCTTTACATATGTTGTCTATATATGTTATGAACAAGAGAGGGGACAGGACACAACCTTGTCGTACTCCAGATCTTATGGTGAAGGAATCTGAGTGTCCTCCAGTTGCTCTCACTATGCATTCACTGTTGTTGTATAAGCTTCTACATAGGTTTGTTAGATGTGTACTCACTCCATATTGTTTAAGGATGTCCCACAGCTTGTTTCTATCTACTCTATCAAATGCCTTTGCTTGGTCGACAAAGGCTAAGTAGAGTGTTTCATTGAATTCGATTGATTTTTCTATAAGTTGTCTAAGAGAAAAAATGGCATCTGTGCATCCTTTGTTTTTCCTAAATCCAAGTTGTGTTTCGCTTAGTTGGGGCTCTAAAGTAGTTCGTACTCTTTTTTCAAGAATTTTGCAAAATATTACAAGGAGCCAAAAATGCTGGGATTGACAGTGACGTCCTGTACATGATATGCAACTAACTTGTTGACGAGGGAAGCACAGAATAGTAACAAATGTGGCGTGAAGGCGGCCTGTTTAATGTGAATAACTGAATTGTAACATTGTCTCTTCCTCAGCTCAACCAGGAATTGTGTATTTTTACCCGGAGGTAAACAATGATACAACGAAATGTCCAGAGAAAGAATTCGATGTGAGATTAATCTGCAAAACAAAAGGTACTGCCTCAAGAATGATCATCAAGAGAGCACATGACCAGAAGCTGCTCTACACATCGCCTCGAGCTAGCACGTCTGCGGAATTCCTGATTGAACACGTGCAATGTGTGGATATGGGAGTTTACAAGTGTATCATAGACGACAGACACATGGAGACTACAGTAATTGTTCCTTTTGAATGTATGCCATTGTTTCTTTACTTATAGTGATCGTAATCAATGATCGAATGTATTGTTAATGTTATAATCAACATCGAGATGCTCAGCGTGTGGCTTGCTTTTGATGGTTTTTATTCATGCTTCGTCAATGACGTCTGTTATCCGCTGCAATACTGCAGGTAACGAATCTCTGTGTACTTGAACAACAAAGCTGTTCCTCTTTTAACCTCTCAGTCGCTGTAAAGGAATTTTGTCTTTCCCAGCTGTATATGTTGTTGACTGGTAAAATTACTAACAAAATCTAAAAGTAATTTTGCTGTTAACGGTAAAAGTAATCAAATACTGAGGTAGTGATTTCAGGCGATAGAACTGTATACACTAGGTTACCATTTAATGATCAGAAATGACCAGTATCATTCCTCTTGTCTGTTTCCTTCAAATATAATGTCATCATAGTATTTTCCTAATTTGGGAAACATCCATCACTCAACTATCTATTCAGTCCAGACTGCTATTTTAGAACGCCACTAAGCCACCACCTGCCTATTGTACGAACTGCAATTAATGTAAATAAAAGGGAAGTCAACAGGCGCTGTTCATACGTGCATGTAGTTAGGCTCCTTCAGCAGGTTACAACGGATGTGCGTACTGTTCGCATCTGATGTTTCCACGTGGACCTCTGAGGTCATACCTATTATCTCCATTCTCAAAGAAATCTGATTCTGATACAACGGGAAAGTTTTATGATGGCGGTTTGTCGAGCAGCCGATCAACCGCCCCACAGAAGCTAGAAAGAACCACGTCCGGCCATCTTGACCTAGACCGGAAACCAGCCGTAGAACAAGACCCTGCGTAGAACCATCATCAGAGAAGGCTCATTCAACGGCAAAGTGAACATCCAGGATCTACAACAGGCAGCAGCGAACCGCCAAGCATGGAGAGACATGACTTCTGCCCTATGCGCCGCCTTAGGCTCAAGAGGAAAGACTAACTAAATTATTCTCAAAGAAACTAGCGAAAAGGGATTCGCTTGATTAATTTCTGGATGTTATTTGAATTTCAGATCAAAGTATTCAGTTAGTTATTATTTGGGATTTGTGGCGAAGGGATTTACAAATGCAATTCGTAATCCTACGTTGGAGACACAGCTGTGGGAGATTGGAAACAGACCTTATGAGTGCCGTGCCGGTCGTTCAGAAAGCAATAGAAAACTACTGAAAGTAAACCTTGCCCAAGAATTAAAAAAAAAAAAAACACTGCTGGAGTTGACTGCTACGTCCTGTAAAGGGTATGCAACTAACTTTTTTTTTCTTACTGATAATTAGAAATTAAACAAATCGCCCAACCATACCTAATACAGTATTCTTGGACAATTTGTGTAGCGATTTCCTACATCAACATTAGACAGTTATATTTCCACATCAACATTACACTGTTATATTTCCACATAGTTTTAGTTTAGTTTGGTTTAGTCGACGGATCAACATCACGGCACACGGGTGTAACCCATAAGTGCTCCGTTTTACTCCTAACTCAAGCCTGAGTCCGGAGAATCTCAGCCCAGTGCACAAACTCCGTAGCACCGGCGAGGCTCCTGAAATACTTTGGGTAGATTTTTAACTTGAAATTTTGCCCGGGCAGCGCCGTTAGGCTACTCTTTTTCGATTTCAAACTACCAAGGGATTTCTTACGTGCGCAACAATACACACGGGTGTCCGATCTCACTACCCAGAGACCAGGGGAAATTTTATTACTAGAAGTCTACGTGAAATAAATCCCGGTCCTCACCGAGGCTTGAACCCGGGACGTCCAGCACTCGAGGTGGACACCATACCTCGAGACCACTCAGCCCCCCCCCCCCCCCCCCCAACCCACTTCTTTCCAAAATAATGAAAAATAAACCAAAATAAGATATATTTCCACACCAACATAAGACATATTTCCTCACATCAACATGAGACATATTTCCACACCAACATAAGACATATTTCTCCACACCAACATGAGACATATTTCCACACCAACATAAGACATATTTCCCCACACCAACATGAGACATATTTCCACACCAACATAAGACATATTTCCCACACCAACATGAGACATATTTCCACACCAACATAAGATATATTACCCCATCAACGTTAAATAGTTATATGTCCACATCAAAAAAAAAAATTTTTTTTATAGCAAATCCTTTACAGGACTTAGCTGTCGACACCAGCATCTTTCAGCTGTATGTTGATCTCTTGGCAAGATTACGCTCAGTAGTTTGCCATTGCTTTCTGAGCGGCCGGCTCAGTATCCCGCAAGTCACGAGCGGGGGTCGAACCGCCTCAGCTCTCGCTCCGCTACGAGACTCTGCGTGATAAACGGGATTACAGAGAGAAAGTGTTGTAAACCCACAGCCAGAGAGACCGGCATACATCAACATTAGAGTTATATTTCCACATCAATAAAAGACGTGTTATATTTCCACATCAACATAAGTCATAGAGAGGATCAGGTGGCCGAGTGGCTAGAACGCCGGACTTCTCCTTCGGGAGACCCAGGTTCGAATCCTCGTTAAGGTGTGGGATTATTTTTCTGTCGTGGGCAAAAAGAAAATCCTAACCTGCACAGTTCGCGGCGACTGCATTAGAAGGCGGCTTTAATTCCTTAGGCCAAATACCCCCGTGCCATACACCGCAAGGTACTATATAGACCAGTGGTTCTAAACCTTTTTTGGCCCATTCCCCCCTTCACCATATTTTCAGAACGCCATTCCCCCCCCCCCCCCTTCCTGTCAAAAATTTGGCCCGTTCCCCCCTTCACCGTATTTTCAGAACGTCATCCCCCCCCCCCCTTTTCATATTTCCTATCTAAAAATCCCCTTCACCCCTACACAGTATACGTAAAAGTGGAAGGCAAATGTAATAGCATATACTAAAACAAGTCTAGACATCCACATAAAACATGATTTGTGGGTCTACTTACTTTATAAAATGAATTTTAGAAGGACGAGACATACATAACTGTAAAGTATGAAGGGAAAAACTATGTCAAGTAATCGGTTCTTGTATTAACACGATCTTGAAATAGTCTTCATTCCCCCCCCCCCCCTGGAAACCATGAAATTCCCCCCTGGGGGGGGGGGGGGAATTCCCCACCGGTTGAGAACTACTGATATAGACAGTAAATGACAGTTTAAATGGCATAAGTCATAATATGCTGTATCAAATGAGACGTTATACGTATTCTGTTGTGCACATATTTCCTTAGTGCTGTAATAATTGATGTCATTGATAAATATGTCGGTCTCTGTGGCTAAGGGCTTGCGAACGCGGTTTGTGAGGCCGTATACCCGGGTTCGAAACACAGCGGTGCTGGCCTTTTCGAAAAAGGTATAGGAGCCGGTTGTTCAGAAAACAATGGCAAACTACTGAACGTAAAATTTGCCCACGAATCACGAACAGCGAAAATGCTGGGGTTGACTGCTACATCCTGTGAAGGACATGCATCTTAATTTTTGGGGGGGATAAATATATACAGCGAAGCTACATTAAGAATGCCCCGTAAATGTTATCAAGGCAGAATGGATAAGAGCGCTCGCTTTTGACCATCCAGTGCGCTGATGCCGAGGTAGCGGGTTCAACCCCTACACCGGTCAATTGGACTAAAATGTTGATTTATCATAATTGACCCGGAGACGTAAATTAAAAATACTTCAGAACTCCGAAGTCGATAATCACTAGAAGCAGTAGCGCATGTATAATCTACGCTTGAAGTCAAAGCAAGCGAACACAAACACGAAAAACATCCATATTGAGGCAAAATGTTACATTGGCCTGGACTCCCTGGTTGACCCAGCCTAACATGGGTCCAGCACCATATGCCCAACTTCCCAATGTGTGTAAACATGAGCCGTAGATATTTCAGTGACTTATGGTTACCCCAATTCACAGTTGCACCTGTTATCTCTTTGACAAGGTCCGCCTCTGCCGTGTCACCAGGAAGGCACCACCATGTCTGTGTATGCTGACGTCAACAAAACTCTAGACATTCGCCTCTGTGTGTTGGTATATCCGGGCATTTTAAATTATACTAGAATTAACAATGTCATTGTAAGACGACACGCATCAGTTTACTATGAGTGGACTTGGGATTATTATGAAAACAAACAAACCTCAGCTTGTTTCAGAAACGTGACTATTGTATTAAACCATGAGAACTGGACAGCGGAGGATTATGGGGCAATGAGTGTCCGAGTCTACAGCTCTGCTGGTAAAACATTTTATTTGGATTACAACATCTTTTTAACACCAGGTAAGACACTGTGAGCGTGGTTGTGAGTGAGTGAGTGAGTGAGTGAGTGAGTGAGTGAGTGAGTGAGTGAGTGAGTGAGTGAGTGAGTGAGTGAGTGAGTGAGGGAGGGAAGGAGGGAGGGAGGTAGTGTGTCGGTGAGTGAGTGAGTGATTGAGTGAGTGAGTGAGTGAGTGAGTGAGTGGGTGAGTGAGTGAGTGAGTGAGTGAGTGAGTGAGTGAGTGAGTGACTTGGTGATTAGGTGAGTGAAAGAGGTCACCAGTAAGTGAAAGCGTGAGTGAGTGAATTAGCCAGTGGGTGAAAGAGTGGGCGAGTAAGTGGGTGAGCAAGTGGTAGTGTGATTGAGTGAGTGTATAATTTGTGAGGTTTTGTTGGCAGTGCCAATAAATATGTGAGCTACGGTAGTCCAGTGTAATGCACGCTAGCCTGTAGTCCCGACTATCACGTGTTCCAATCCAACCTAAGGCGGATTGTTAAACTGTCCTGGGTTTACCACATAAACACCGGACATGCCAACAGGTGCTTAGACTTCCTCCTCAGAACGTGTACAAGTGTGCAACAGCTGATCACGCAAGCTCGGTGCTGGCTCATCAGTTTACTTGTCTCTTATACAAGGCCTTCAAGCCTGGCAACTCTCTGCTTTACACCAGCGTCACCCAGCGTCACTCTCTCTCTCTCTCTCTCTCTCTCTCTCTCTCTCTCTCTCTCTCTCTCTCTCTCTCTCTCTCTATCTATCTATCTATCTATCTATCTCTATCTCTTTCCCTCCCCGTCTCTCTCTCGCTTTCATCATGCGTGTATCAACAGGAAACGAGTAGGTCAGCATCGCCGAATGGATACGAGGGCTCGTTCTTAAACATCCGATAGACTCATACCGAGATAACTGATTCAACCCCTTCACGGGTCAGTTGGACTAAAATGTTGACTTCTCATCCTTGACATGGGGACGTAAATTACAAGTACCTCCGAAGCGAGGGACACTTGTAATAGGGACAGCCAACCCACAGGCAAAAATCAGCCCAATGCACTGAAAGTAGCGGCACGTATATGGACTACACTTGAGATCAAAGAGAGCGAATGAAACAACCAGCAGTAATATAGGTCAGCTATACAAGAACAGCTGGCTCCGTGGCAAAGGGGTTACGAATGCAGTTAGTAATCCTGTACACCGCGTTCGAAACACAGCTGCGAGTGATTTGGTAGCAGACCGCTTTGCGTTGGTTTTTAATACAAATAGTATGAGTGCCGGTTGTTCAGTAAGCAATGGCAAACTACTGAACGTAAACTTGCCAAGAATTCACAAACAGCCAAAAACATGCTAGAGTTGACTGCTGTGTCCTGTAAAGGATATGCAACTTTCTTCTTACTAGAACAAGATCACAATTGTCAAAAAGGACTTTTCATTCCCAGTTGTTCTAGAACCTCTGTATTCGATTGTTTTTGTTTTCATGAATACGACATACTCTTCTAAATATCCACATCTCCAGAGCCTCTATTCAACTTTTTAGTTGTTTGTTTAATGCCCAGGCTTCCGCGTCATACTTGGGGGGGGGGGGGGGGGGGGGGGGGGGGGGAGGGGGGGGGGGGGGTTCGCACATCCTTTTCAAGACATCGCTGTCAACATCAGCATCTTTCAGCTGATTGTTGATTTCTTGGTAAGATTACGCTCAGTAGTTTGCCATTGCTTTCTGATCGACCGGCTCACATACACCGTAAGTTACCGATTCTCGCGCACGTCACGTTACTCACGAGAGTATATTGGATTACGGGGAAAGTCGTGTAACTCCCACACTAGGGAGACCGGCTCCGCGTCATATAGTAGTGTTGAATGTACATAACATTTGACAATTATAAGTTTTGATCTTTCTTAGCTGTTATAATCTTTCTAGATGTTAATTCTGATTTCATGCTGCTGAAAGCATTTTTGGCCATTCCTATTCTCTTGTTGATCTCTGTTTCACTTCTGCTATCATCTGTTAATACGTGTTCAAGATAGGAGAAACTTGTTACTTGTTCTAGTATTTCCCCGTGTACTGTGATGTTCATTGATGACCTGTCCTTTCCACTGCTGATTATCATAGCTTTCGTTTTTTTTTTAAATGTTATTATCTATGTCACATTCTGCATTATGCCTGTTTACTTGTTCCACTAGGTTTTGTAACTCTTACTCGCTTTCTGCCAGTAACACTGTATCGTCAGCATACCTAAGATTGTTTATGATTCTTCCATTGATGTTAAGTCCACACAGTTCGACATGTTTAAAAATTCTTTCTGTGTTTAGGTTGAAGAGGCTTGTGGACTACACTCCTTACTCCTTTTTTTATCTCTATGGGCGACGAATAATTATTTCCGCATCTAATAGACGCCACTTGTTCCCAGTACAAGTTACTAATAAGTCTGATGTTATTTCCGTCTACTCCTACATCTTGAAGGCACGTAATTAATCGTTCATGTTGTACTCTATCAAAAGCTTTCTTGTAGTCTATAAAACATACATATATATTTCTGAACTTCTGTATATTTTTCAATTAACATCCTCAAACAGATTATTGCTTTTCTGGTGCAGCTGTCTTTGCGGAACCCAAATTGTTCTTCAGCTACGCCTTCATCTATTTTATTTTTAATTCTTTCTTGTATGACCTTGAGTAGTATCTTAGTTATGTGGCTCATTAAGCTAATAGTTCTGTAATCCTCACAATAAACAGCTCTTGGCTTCTTCGGTAGTGTAATGAAAATTGATGTTTTCAAACCCGTAGGGATGTAACCAGTATTATATATATCATTGCATAATTCTGTGATAGTTTCAATGCCAAAGTTAGATAAGGATTTTATCATCTCTGTTGTTATCTTGTCAGGACATGCGGCCTTTCCTTATTTCATCTTTTTAATAGCCTTCTCTACTTCATCTTTAAATATGTTTGGTCCATCTTTAGTATTATACAATGTTAGCTTATCGACCCTGCTGTCCCAGAATAAATCTTCTGTGTATTCTATCCATCTTTTTATTATATCGGTATTATCCATTATAATTCCTCCATTTTGTCCTCTTATACAACCATTTCCTGTAATATTATTTTTCCTCTTTATGAATCTTTTTATATTTTCATGGAATAATGGCAAGATGTGTTTTATTTCTAGATCCTCTGTTTTGTTTGTATGTTTGTTTGTTTGTTTGTTTGTTTTTATTTTTATTTTTTGGTGTGTTTTTTTCTCCATTTCTTCTGCAACCACTCTTCTCTAGCAATTCTGCACATGTGACATATTTCTCTGTATATTAATATATACTCTGGAGTGTATTTTGCTTTCTTTCTCTGAGTTATTTTGCTCAAGATTTCATGAATTATCCTTGATTGCTTTTTTAAAATATTTTCCTTCACTGGTAAGTTGGTATCTGCAATCCGTATGTGTCAGCAACCTAGTTATGACAGGCACACATGGATTCTTCTTTTGTACCACACGAATGATAACTCGTTCGTCGCACAAAAGGATATAGATTTATTCTGGGCTGATTATACACAAGCTCTGAGAGCTGATAATCACATGAAATACATACATGATGACATTACTATGTTATGACATGGTCTATGGTATTATCACTGAATTATTCTAAGTCTAAGTCTATCTCTACTGTCCTGTAAACGACACAGTATTCAAAGCGAGTACACCGATCCGTCCTCTACGCTGTCAAGACCCAGTCTGGTTGACTTTGGTGGCGTGTCCCGCCACGAGCTGCTGACCCTTCGTGCGTCACGCGTTATGGTGACTTGTCACTCGGTTACTCTTCTAAAGTATCCACTGTTTATGGATACTTCTCGTGATACTGGTTTTCCCACTCTATCTTGGGTAACTCTTGATCATGTATTAGCGTGTTCCCTTTTTAGGACACGCGTGTGTTCAGTCGGAGATCTGTTTACGATTCTCCCTCTTGCATTCTGTCCCTTCTCTCCCCTATTTCTTACATAGGGATGTTATCTCTATCCGGTCTTTGTCTTATTCCTTAATTCTCTCCTCACTTCTCTATTTGCCTGCATGCGGCTCTTTGACAGGCTCCCCCCCCCCGTCTGTGTTGCGTTACAAGCTTTTAGCTTATAGGTGTAACGCAAATAGTTATCTAAAAAAAAATTAGGCGTGTCTAATTTTGTCAAAGGCTGCATGAGCTTGCTAACTCGGTTCTGGGTCAAGAACAAGATCTCTACTTTCCCTTGTGACACTGTTGTATCACTTCACTTGGCTATTGATTACCACACCACACTAGTACAGTTGGCTAGAGCATTCGCTCATTCTGACATTATACTTCTCGGGAGTTGTGTGAACCAGAGCCATTGACTTAATAGTCCTACTCCTCAAATTGTTAATTAACTAACAACCCAAACAAATTGTCCCTATTACGGGTACAATACATGAATAATATTCATGCTCCCATATAATATACACTCCAACTTGTATACATGCTTTGTGTGCCAATGTTCACCTATCTAGCTTCCGCTCGTGAAGAAATCTTTCAGTGTTAAACTAGGGTTTCGAAATTTTGTAGCGTCCCCTGTTGAAAGTTATTATGCCCCTTTGGACGTAATGATGTGTGCATCTTTATTTGTTAGTTTTCCTGTTTGGTTGCGTGTTTGTATTTAACTAATGTGTATTTAAATTACCAACATGTGTGTATGTCTATAATTTACGTGTATGTTATCTTTCAAGCGCCATAAAACGGTTTATTGTAGTCACAAACGAGAGTGTAAGGCTGATTTATGACTACTCGCCGGTTTTAGGAAGCTTAAAATATGTTTCCTATCAGTCTATTGAAAGTATGGCAACTACACAGATAAAACCAACAACACATTGTGTTACATAAATTGACACGGACGAACTACAGAAATTCATGTTGTGCGGCTAACAATCCGCAAAATGCCTCTCTCCTCTCTCTTTATTATCTCATTCACTCATTCTCTTTCACACTTCTTTTATAACACTTTCACTCCCTTTTACACTTCTTTTACCTACACTTTCACTCCACAATGGTTTAATAAGGCGTTATGTCATTAAAATATTGTTAGAGAAAAGAAAATAAATGAAAAAATATATTTACAATAAATGATTGGCTCGGTTTACAGAAGTTTTAAGCCAAATGACTGTGCCGTCTTTCTGCAACGGTCATTTCTGTACAAAACTTACATGGTTGTAAGGATCGTTTCCTACCGATCCTGAGTAGAATGACTACTATAATTAATCTAATCTACGTTAGTGTGCTGAGCTGTGCTAACTAAGGGAAATAATCCAACTAAATGAATAAATTGGGGTAAAGTGTGTTAGTTACCTTAATGTGTGTTTCTAACTAAGATTATATAAGTTCTAAATGAAAGTATAAATTTTAAGTAATGTTTCATTTAACTACACTATATGAAAATGTGTTTAAATGATGATGGATATAAAGTTATGTTTACTATTTAAAGAATACGTTCTAATGGTTTTAACTATATGAATTTCTAACTTAGTGTAGATGAAGTTTAACACCTAAATGTTACTAGTTTCCTAACAAACAATTTATGGGGATGGTTTTCTAAGTTCTATTGCAACTAAGAAAGTTATGATATTACATGCAACTGTCATAAAAACATGTTATGATATATATCACATACATTTCTAACTATACATTAATTACATTAATTACTTCGAGGTGTGTTGTCGGAGTAGCGTTCTCTGTTGAGTCCCGTTGACATAAAGTTAATTAAACAACCTACAAAGACGCGTGGCGAACGATTTGGCAGCAGAACGTCTTGCTTTGGTTTTCATACAATGATATGAGTGCCGGTCGTTCAGAAGGAAATTTCAAATTACTGTACGTGAACTTGCCAAGAAATTACTCATCTCATCTCATCTCATCATGTTCCTCTTGTACCTTGCGGTGTCGAGGTGAAGTATAAACATCGTGAGCGTGCCCGCTTATGGGCTTCATATATCGATATTCCCATAGACTGCTATTCCCTCCGTCCAACGTTTACGTGGTCGGCCTCTTCCTCTGTTTCCATCTGGTCTGTACATCATTGCTTGTTGTGGTATGCTGTTGACTGGTAACCTGCTTGCATGGCCAAACCATTTGACTTGCTGCTTTCTAATAAAATCTAGTGCTGCTTTAACCCCCACTTTAGTCCTGATTTCTTCATTTCCGATCTTATCTCTTCTTGATACGTTGAGTATTCTTCTCAGGAACCTCATTTCTGTTGCAGTGATTTTTCTTTTCTCTTTTTCTGTCATTGTCCAGGTTTGGCATAGAGTTGGTAAGAATATTGTGTTGTAAAGTGCTTTCTTAGTATTTATTGATACATTTTTGTTCTTTAGAATTGGTGCCATTTGTCTAATGAGTTGATTTGCCTTATTGCACCTATTTTCGATCTCGTCTTCTGATCTGCGATTTGATGATATTATACTTCCTAGGTATTTGAAACTCTTTACTTGTTTCAAGGGATGTTCATTTAGGTGAATGGTTGTTGTTTGTTCTTCTTTAGTTATAGTCATTACCTCTGTTGTGCTTGTGCTAATTTTCATGTTATGTTCCCTACACATTTCGTTTAGACTAGTCGTGTGGTCTTGTAATTCAGCTTCTGATTTTGCTATTAGTGCTTGGTCGTCCGCAAACAAGAGTTCTCTGATGGTTAGATTTGCAAATGGTTCTTATTCTGTGTTCTCGTCATGCGGTATTCTTGCTGTCTCTGCTTGGCTGGTTTCTTTACATATGTTGTCTAAGTATGTTATGAACAAGAGAGGTGACAG
>JACEFZ010013301.1:267500-327500 GCA_014155875.1 Cepaea nemoralis
CAGCGAAGCTATATTAAGAATACCCCGTAGATGTTCTCACGGCAGAATGGATAAGAGTGCTTGCTTTTAACCATCCGGTGTGATGATGCCAAGGTAGCGGGTTCAACCCCTACACCGGTCAGTCGGACTAAAATGTTGACTTCTCATAATTGACCCGGAGACGTAAATTATAAGTACTTCAGAACTCCGAATTCGATAATCACAATAGCGCATGTATAATCTACGCTTGAAGTCAAGCAAGCGAACACAAACACGAAAAACATCCATATTGAGGCAAATGTTACATTGACCTGGACTCCCTGGTTGACCCAGCCTAACATGGGTCCAGCACCATATGCCCAACTTCCCAATGTGTGTAAACATGAGCCGTAGATATTTCAGTGACTTATGGTTACCCCAATTCACAGTTGCACCTGTTATCTCTTTGACAAGGTCCGCCTCTGCCGTGTCACCAGGAAGGACACCACCATGTCTGTGTATGCTGACGTCAACAAGCCTCTGGACATTTCCCTCTGTGTTTTGGTATATCCGGGCATTTTAAACTATGCTAGCATTAACAATGTCATTGTAAGACGACAAGTATCAGTTTATTATGAGTGGACTTGGGATTATTACGAAAACAAACAAACCTCAGCTTGTTTCAGAAACGTGACTATTGTATTAAAACATCAGAACTGGACAGTGGAGGATTATGGTGGAATGAGTGTCCAAGTCTACAGCTCTGCTGGTGCACAATTTTATTTGGATTACAACATCTTTGTAACACCAGGTAAGACACTGTGAGCGTGGTTGTGAGTGAGTGAGTGAGTGAGTGAGTGAGTGAGTGAGTGAGGGAGGGAGGGAGGGAGGAAATGAGTCGGTGAGTGAGTGAGTGAGTGAGTGAGTGAGTGATTGAGTGAGTGAGTGAGTGAGTGAGGGAGGGAGGGAGGGAGTGAGTGAGTGAATTGGTGATTGGGTGAGTGAAAGAGGTAACCAGTAAGTGAAAGCGTGAGTGGGTGAGTTAGCCAGTGGGTGAAAGAGCAGGCGAGTAAGTGGGTGAGAAAATGGTAATGTGATTGAGTGAGTGTATAATTTGTGAGGTTTTGTTGGCAGTGCCAATAAATATGTGAGCTACGGTAGTCCAGTGTAATGCACGCTAGCCTGTAGTCCCGACTATCATGTGTTCCAATCCAAACTAAGGCGGATTGTTAAACTGTCCTGGGTTTACCACATAAACACCGGACATGTCAACAGGTGCTTAGACTTCCTCCTCAGAACGTCTACGAGTATGTAACGGCTAATCACACAAGCTCGGTGCTGGCTCATCAGTTTACTTGTCTCTTTTACAAGGCCTTCAAGCCTGGCAACTCTCTGCTTTACACCAGCGTCACTCTCTCTCTCTCTCTCTCTCTCTCTGTCTCTCTGTCTCTCTCTATCTATCTATCTATCTATCTATCTCTATCTCTTTCCCTCCCCCTCTCTCTCGCTTTCATCCTGCGTGTATCAACAGGAAACGAGTAGGTCAGCATCGCCGAATGGATACGAGGGCTCGTTCTTAAACATCCGATAGACTCATACCGAGATAACTGATTCACCCTTTCACGGGTCAGTTGGACTAAAATGTTGACTTCTCATCCTTGACATGAGGACGTAAATTACAAGTACCTCCGAAGCGAGGGACACTTGTAATAGGGACAGCCAACCCACAGGCAAAAATCAGCCCAATGCACTGAAAGTAGCGGCACGTATATGGACTACACTTGAGATCAAAGAGAGCGAATGAAACAACCAGCAGTAATATAGGTCAGCTATACAAGAACAGCTGGCTCCGTGGCAAAGGGGTTACGAATGCAGTTAGTAATCCTGTACACCGCGTTCGAAACACAGCTGCGAGTGATTTGGTAGCAGACCGCTTTGCGTTGGTTTTTAATACAAATAGTATGAGTGCCGGTTGTTCAGTAAGCAATGGCAAACTACTGAACGTAAACTTGCCAAGAATTCACAAACAGTCAAAAACATGCTAGAGTTGACTGCACATCCTTTTCAAGACATCGCTGTCAACATCAGCATCTTTCAGCTGATTGTTGATTTCTTGGTAAGATTACGCTCAGTAGTTTGCCTTTGCTTTCTGATCGACCGGCTCACATACACCGTAAGTTACCGATTCTCGCGCACGTCACGTTACTCACGAGAGTATATTGGATTACGGGGAAAGTCGTGTAACTCCCACACTAGGGAGACCGGCTCCGCGTCATATAGTAGTGTTGAATGTACATAACATTTGACAATTATAATTTTTGATCTTTCTTAGCTGTTATAATCTTTCTAGATGTTAATTCTGATTTCATGCTGCTGAAAGCATTTTTGGCCATTCCTATTCTCTTGTTGATCTCTGTTTCACTTCTGCCATCATCTGTTAATACATGTTCAAGATAGGAGAAACTTGTTACTTGTTCTAGTATTTCCCGTCTACTGTGATGTTCATTGATGACCTGTCCTTTCCACTGCTGATTATCATAGCTTTCGTTTTTTTTTAAAATGTTATTATCTATGTCACATTCTGCATTATGCCTGTTTACTTGTTCCACTAGGTTTTGTAACTCTTACTCGCTTTCTGCCAGTAACACTGTATCGTCAGCATACCTAAGATTGTTTATGATTCTTCCATTGATGTTAAGTCCACACAGTTCGACATGTTTAAAAATTCTTTCTGTGTTTAGGTTGAAGAGGCTTGTGGACTACACTCCTTACTCCTTTTTTTATCTCTATGGGCGACGAATAATTATTTCCGCATCTAATAGACGCCACTTGTTCCCAGTACAAGTTACTAATAAGTCTGATGTTATTTCCGTCTACTCCTACATCTTGAAGGCACGTAATTAATCGTTCATGTTGTACTCTATCAAAAGCTTTCTTGTAGTCTATAAAACATACATATATATTTCTGAACTTCTGTATATTTTTCAATTAACATCCTCAAACAGATTATTGCTTTTCTGGTGCAGCTGTTTTTGCGGAACCCAAATTGTTCTTCAGCTACGCCTTCATCTATTTTATTTTTAATTCTTTCTTGTATGACCTTGAGTAGTATCTTAGTTATGTGGCTCATTAAGCTAATAGTTCTGTAATCCTCACAATAAACAGCTCTTGGCTTCTTCGGTAGTGTAATGAAAATTGATGTTTTCAAATCCGTAGGGATGTAACCAGTATTATATATATCATTGCATAATTCTGTGATAGTTTCAATGCCAAAGTTAGATAAGGATTTTATCATCTCTGTTGTTATCTTGTCAGGACATGCGGCCTTTCCTTCTTTCATCTTTTTAATAGCCTTCTCTACTTCAGCTTTAAATCTGTTTGGTCCATCTTTAGTATTATACAATGTTGGCTTATCGACCCTGCTGTCCCAGAATAAATCTTGTGTGTATTCTATCCATCTTTTTATTATATCGGTATTATCCATTATAATTTCTCCATTTTGTCCTCTTATACAACCATTTCCTGTAATATTATTTTTCCTCTTTATGAATCTTTTTATATTTTCATGGAATAATGGCAAGATGTGTTTTATTTCTAGATCCTCTGTTTTGTTTGTATGTTTGTTTGTTTGTTTGTTTGTTTGTTTTTATTTTTATTTTTTGGTGTTTTTTTTTCTCCATTTCTTCTGCAACCACTCTTCTCTAGCAATTCTGCACATGTGACATATTTCTCTGTATATTAATATATACTCTGGAGTGTATTTTGCTTTCTTTCTATGAGTTATTTTGCTCAAGATTTCATGAATTATCCTTGATTGCTTTTTTAAAATATTTTCCTTCACTGGTAAGTTGGTATCTGCAATCCGTATGTGTCAGCAACCTAGTTATGACAGGCACACATGGATTCTTCTTTTGTACCACACGAATGATAACTCGTACGTCGCACAAAAGGATATAGATTTATTCTGGGCTGATTATACACAAGCTCTGAGAGCTGATAATCACATGAAATACATACATGATGACATTACTATGTTATGACATGGTCTATGGTATTATCACTGAATTATTCTAAGTCTAAGTCTATCTCTACTGTCCTGTAAACGACACAGTATTCAAAGCGAGTACACCGATCCGTCCTCTACGCTGTCAAGACCCAGTCTGGTTGACTTTCGTGGCGTGTCCCGCCACGAGCTGCTGACCCTTCGTGCGTCACGCGTTATGGTGACTTGTCACTCGGTTACTCTTCTAAAGTATCCACTGTTTATGGATACTTCTCGTGATACTGGTTTTCCCACTCTATCTTGGGTAACTCTTGATCATGTATTAGCGTGTTCCCTTTTTAGGACACGCGTGTGTTCAGTCGGAGATCTGTTTACGGTTCTCCCTCTTGCATTCTGTCCCTTCTCTCCCCTATTTCTTACATAGGGATGTTATCTCTATCCGGTCTTTGTCTTATTCCTTAATTCTCTCCTCACTTCTCTATTTGCCTGCATGCGGCTCTTTGACAGGCTCTCCCCCCCCCCCCCCCCCCGTCTGTGTTGCGTTACAAGCTTTTAGCTTATGGGTGTAACGCAAATAGTTATCTAAAAAAATTAGGCGTGTCTAATTTTGTCAAAGGCTGCATGAGCTTGCTAACTCGGTTCTGGGTCAAGAACAAGATCTCTACTTTCCCTTGTGACACTGTTGTATCACTTCACTTGGCTATTGATTACCACACCACACTAGTACAGTTGGCTAGAGCATTCGCTCATTCTGACATTATACTTCTCGGGAGTTGTGTGAACCAGAGCCATTGACTTAATAGTCCTACTCCTCAAATTGTTAATTAACTAACAACCCAAACAAATTGTCCCTATTACGGGTACAATACATGAATAATATTCATGCTCCCATATAATATACACTCCAACTTGTATACATGCTTTGTGTGTTAATGTTCACCTATCTAGCTTCCGCTCGTGAAGAAATCTTTCAGTGTTAAACTAGGGTTTCGAAATTTTGTAGCTGTCCCCTGTTGGAAAGTTATTATGCCCCTTTGACTGTAATGATGTAGTGCATCTTTATTTGTTAGTTTTCCTGTTTGGTTGCGTGTTTGTATTTAACTAATGTGTATTTAAATTACCAACATGTGTGTATGTCTATAATTTACGTGTATGTTATCTTTCAAGCGCCATAAAACGGTTTATTGTAGTCACAAACGAGTGTGTAAGGCTGATTTATGACTACTCGCCGGTTTTAGGAAGCTTAAAATATGTTTCCTATCAGTCTATTGAAAGTATGGCAACTACACAGATAAAACCAACAACACATTGTGTTACATAAATTGACACGGACGAACTACAGAAACTCATGTTGTGCGGCTAACAATCCGCAAAATGCCTCTCTCCTCTCTCTTTATTATCTCATTCACTCATTCTCTTTCACACTTCTTTTATCCACACTTTCACTCCCTTTTACACTTCTTTTACCTACACTTTCACTCCACAATGGTTTAAAAAGGCGTTATGTCATTAAAATATTGTTAGAGAAAAGAAAATAAATGAAAAAAATATATTTACAATAAATGATTGGCTCGGTTTACAGAAGTTTTAAGCCAAATGACTGTGCCGTCTTTCTGCAACGGTCATTTCTGTACAAAACTTACATGGTTGTAAGGATCGTTTCCTACCGATCCTGAGTGTAATGACTACTATAATTAATCTAATCTACGTTAGTGTGCTGAGCTGTGCTAACTAAGGGAAATAATCTAACTAAATGAATAAATTGGGGTAAAGTGTGTTAGTTACCTTAATGTGTGTTTCTAACTAAGATTATATAAGTTCTAAATGAAAGTATAAATTTTAAGTAATGTTTCATTTAACTAAACTATATGAAAATGTGTTTAAATGATGATGGATTTAAAGTTATGTTTACTAATTTAAAGAATACGTTCTAATGGTTTTAACTATATGAATTTCTAACTTAGTGTAGATGAAGTTTAACACCTAAATGTTACTAGTTTCCTAACAAACAATTTATGGGGATGGTTTTCTAAGTTCTATTGCAACTAAGAAAGTTATGATATTACATGCAACTGTCATAAAAACATGTTATGATACATATCACATACATTTCTAACTATACATTAATTACATTAATTACTTCGAGGTGTGTTGTCGGAGTAGCGTTCTCTGTTGAGTCCCGTTGACATAAAGTTAATTAAACAACGTTTGATATACGCTCTTGTCCTGGGTAAAGTTAGAATACAGTCCTACTCACTGGTTACATATAATATATGATGATGGCATAGACATCTACTCATGTGTCTGTCCTTTCTTACTCATACTGACACAGTTAGTAATAGCTAATTTAAGGCGATTCACAATTGTAAGAGCACCACATTGCCTATAATTACACGTTCTGGACACAGATTATTTACAGTGTCGATGCATGGGGTGATGTAGAATCGCTCCGCTCAGGTACATCAGGTATCTCTATCTGAGACGGTCTGCTAAGTGTGTCCGCCAGTAAGTTCATCTTTCCCTTTATATGTTGAATAGTGAAAGGGTAATTCTGGGGGATCAACGACCACCTGTAGATCATGTTATTCCTGTGGACTCCAGACTGCATTACTGTAAGAGGTGAATTGTCAGTTTCGATGACAAAATGGGTGCCCGCTAAGAAACGATGGAGTTGACGCACACAATATATGAGGCTTAAAGCTTCTAATTCAGAGACTCCATACCTTGACTCAGCAGGTGTGATTTTCCGGCTTACATAAATTATTGGGTGAAAGATTCCCTCATAGAACTGGCCTAGAACGCCAGCGATGGATATAGCACTTGCGTCTGTACGGAGAAAATACGTAAGGCTTGGATTAGGTAAGCGTAAGATTGGTACAACGCTAAACATTTGTTTCAATTTTGATAATGCATCAATTAAATCTGCATCTTTTACATTCAATTTTACAGATGATTTCAAACTATTCGAAAACACGCTGGTAATCTCAGCTAAATTCGGTATAAATTTGTTGTAGTAATTTACTAGACCAAGTAAGCTTCTAACTTGCTTCTTGGTCGTTGGCATTGTTAGGTTTAAAATTTTGGTTACGATCTTGTCATTTGTTTTAAGTTGGCCTCTCGTGATGGTATGGCCAAGGAAATCGATATCTTCCAAACCCAACTCAACTTTTGTTGGTTTCACAGTAAGACCGAAAAGTCTCAATCTATCGAAGACGTGTCGCAGTTTCTGTAGATGTGTTGTCCAGTCTGCCGTATGGAACATATATCGTCAATATAAGTTTCAGTACTCGTCACTCCATGAAGAAGGTCCCTAGTGAGTCGAACAAAAGTCGCTGGAGCATTACGAAGGCCAAAAGGAAGGAATCGCCACTCATAAAAACCTAAGGGTGTTGAGAATGCAGTAAGATGTATAGAGAGTTTGTGCATTGGGACTTGCCAATACCCTTTTGTTAGGTCGAGTTTGGAAAAGATTCTAGAAGTTGACATATTGAGAATCAAGTCTTCGCAAGATGGGATTGGCTCTGCATCAACTTTGGTCACATTATTTAATTTCCTATAATCGACACAGAGGCGAATTGTAGAGTCATTTTTGATGACCAGGACAATAGGGAAAGAATATTCTGACTGTGACTTTTGGATTATTCCACTCGACTCAAGGCTAAGGAGTTCCTTGTCGAGTTTTTCCCTGTAACTTAAAGGGATGGAATAAGGTCGGCATTTGATAGGGGTGTCATCAGACAGAATAATGGAGTGTTCGATCCTGTCAGTCCTACCTGGAATGTCGGAAAAAATGTCTCTATTATTTGTCGTCTTTGCTCGTCTGTGAGTTTTGGTTCTATCCGTATACTATCAATCGTCGTCGTCCTGTCCTACTGTCGGAACTGGTAGTTCCATGTCGTCGTCCTCTGTCTGATTCAGTACTGTGGTGGTACTAAGTGCGTGTTCTGTTTGCTGACTACATGTATCTGCATTGTCGTCGTCTTCTGTCACACTAACTAATGTAGTTGCGTTATGTACGTCTGTCGTCTGGTTGCTTGGTGTAGATGCATTCTGTTCGTCTGTCATCTGTTCTTCTTGTCGTGAAAAGTATGGCTTCAGCATGTTGATATGAAATATCTTAAATTTTTGGTTTATCGATATTTCATAATCGACATCTGATATCTTTCGTACCACTTTGAATGGCCCTTGCCATGAAGTTAACAATAGGTTACGTTTATCTGGCAATAGAAGTGCACCTCCTTTCGGGTTCGAGGTGTATGGTTTTGACAGTATGTTACTTTTAGACACTCCCATTTTATATTAATTTACTCCTCAGGATTTTCATGTCGATATTGTTCCATGCATTCAACGATTAGCCTATCATATTTATTTTGTACTGACGTTCCAGTCAAGATGGCGGCGGACGGTTGTGATGTTTTGTGACCGTTCCCTTTTTTGCGTATGGAATGGATATTTTCATCGCTTGCGTGCAATTTGTGTGCCAGGAAGTAAAACCAGGAGATTCTTCTCAAGATCTTCGCCGATGCTACGTAGTTCGTGCAGCTGAGCGAAGCAATCCTTGAGTGAATTTTCGCAGCGTGTGTGTTTCAGTGGTGTTCGGTTTTTCAACATGGCGGAACAGCATTTGTGCTCCGTGCTGGGGGAAGTCAACCTAACAATGCGACGGGAGGGGGATGTAAGCGATAAGACAGACGAAGTGGAGCAAGGCGTTTTAGACTCAACTGTAACCGTCTGGGTCTAAGGAATACTCGTATTTATATTGGAACTGTGCAGGCGTAAAACATTGAGGCCCTATTCTGGAAAACATGGTATACAGGGATGACATTGTAGCGCTTCAGGAGACGAGACTGGGTGATCAGTTACTCCAAATTGAGGGCTTAAAATGTTTCTACATCAGGCGACATCTGGGAATGGCGATTCTCATTCGCGACAGTATGATGGCTTCAGAGCTAGACATGTCCAGTTGGGACAATGACAACATACACATACAGGCGGTTAGAGTTCAATCCGGTCTACCATTCATGTTGGTTAATGTGTATGCCCGTAACGCGAGTGTGGATTCCCAGAAGTGGCAGTGCTTGAGCGACATATTAGGTCACGAGAGAAATGTTATTTTCTGTGGAGATTTCAACGCTAAAGGCAGATCATGGGGAAACATTTCCTCCAACACACAGGGGAAGGAGCTCGAAACTGCACTTGAAACCATTGACCTGGTTTTATCAACAGTGGCTGTGTCACCAGGACAGCAAGCCGTCAAGGTGATGAGGACAGTGCTATTGATCTGGCGCTAGTTTCTCCTTCACTCACAACAGTGTGTAGATGGGGTGTCCTAGGGTACCACGGCAGCGACCACCACCCTTGCAGCATGTTGGTGGAGAAAGGCAGATCCAGGCAGCACAAGTCAACGGTCAAGACTTTCCAGTATGACAGTACAGGGCAAGATGTGGTGAGTAAAATAAGGCGCGACAAGCGCAGACAGCTTGAGGGCAGGAATAAAAGCTGGGAGAGGCCACCTCGGTGGAATTTTGAGGTGGAGAAGGCCTGGGTGGATAAGCGTAGTGCTGTAAGGAAATTGCAAAACGCCCGAAGGACAGAGTTGCCCATCCTAGTCCCTGCATGCGATTAGAAAGAGAGATTCACACAAAAGTAAACTATTTTTAAAAAAAACTGGTTAAGGTGGTTAAAAATAAAAAAATGGGCAGGGGTATGTTTAAAGAATAATCATGGACAGGTCACTGAAATTATTCCGGCGACTATATGCAAGCATGAGTTGGGTAGTCAAGAATAAGAGTATTCCTGACTTCCAGGGTGCTGACCTCATCTGGCAGAGGACTGGGAAAAAAAACAAGGGCAAAGCCCTCTTCGAGCGCTATCTAAAGCAGAGGAACCAGACAAACATGAGAGGCCAAATTCTTGCCAATGAGGTCACCTCAGACAGGTGCAAGGCCCAGAACATTTCGGAAGAAGACACAGTGACAGTGAAAAAGATCAAGGCTGTGCTTCGACGTTAAAAAAACAGCGCTCCAGGGCAAGATGGCATAAGATATGACTACATCAATATGTGTACCGACAACGAACTAGAGAAACTAGCAGACATGTACAGTAACAGTATAGGGAGTGCTAGCATCAAGGAGGAGTGGTTACACAGCTACCTGATTCCCTTGCCGAATCCTGGCAAAGACCACACAAAGCTTCAGGGATATCGAGTTATAACCATGCAGAATACAGTAGGCAAGTTGCTGGAGATGTTAGTTGCCAGAAACATATTAAGCAAGCTAGAAAGGCAAGGTGTTTTCCCACCTACCCTTTGAGGTTGCCGTCCAAAAATAGAAACCTCGACCAATGCAGCAGTTTTTGCCCATGATGCCTATGAAGATTTCCACTCAGGCATTGAAACATTTGCTACAGCTATTGATCTTGAGGACGTGTAAAACAGAGTATCATTTTATTTTTTAATGTTTCAGCTTCTTCAAATCAAGATAAGTCTTTTTCTCCTTAGTTGGATCGCTGCAGCCCTCTTCCAACGGAAAGTAGTTTTTAGATGTCGCAGTTAGACTTTGGAACCAACAATATATCCTAGCCTACTACAGAGATCACCATTATCTCCGGTGCTGTTCAACGCCTACACTGTGAGAATCACCAGCGAGCAAATCATAGGACCGGGTAGGACATTGTCGTATGCAGACGATGTTTTAGTGTATCGTGACGGTAAGGATAGAGATCAGGTTGCTGTGGAACTACAAACCGAACTCAATCGCATAAGCATTTTGTGTGTTAAAGCTGGGGCAATGGTCAACCCAACAAAGGCAACAGTGACATCGATCTCTTTCAATAACCATGTTGTCAACACCCCAACGCCAACTGTAAATCTGGGTTCAGAGACTGGGGAAAGAACGCAGGCAATGAGTTACCTGGTGATACGATTTTATTGAAGCCTAACTTATACTGAGCACGTAGACCAGGTAATAACAAAGACTAAGCGGGGTTTGGCTGCGATACGGATGATGGCGGTGGCAAACTGTGAGCAGCGCCATCTATGTCTTCTTTACGAGGGTCTGGTCATTTCTGTTTTGGAGTATGCGATGGCGATCCTGACTCTCATCCATAAGCAGATAGAAAGGATGGAAAGGATACAGAACGAAGTTATGCGCATTATTCTTGGATGTACAAGAGATACAGCATGCAGAGCGCTGCGCTACCTTCTTGATTTTCCAACCATGAGGGGCAGAAAACAAATTTGCCAAACACGTGCCTATCGCAGAGTCAACGCAAACACACAACATCCACTGCATAGTGAAATTAAGAAGGTAAAGGGCAGCCGTTTAAAAAAGAGGAATGTCGTGGATGGGTCAAGCCCAAGAAATTCTTCAGCAGGTGTGTTCACTTGAGGACTTAGAACCTGGCGAGGAAGTGGGTACAAGTGCCAACAGAGTTCTGTACATCCTTTTCAGTGTGTATCCTATATGGTCGTTGTCTAGGTAACGATACTCCTGGTGTGTCAATTGAGCTATCTAACTGTCTTACAATATAACTCACCCCCGCAGTGCACATTCACCAGTCATTAAACAAGATTGCGTTGGCGCACATAATCCTTTATTGCAGAAAGAGCACGGACAAACGGAACACAACTCTATATCAAGAAACAATATAATCCATAGAATATAAATATCCTCCTCACAACTTAACCCGTACACATCACTGTCTTCTCAAGCCTGCTTCATATCAAATCCACAAGACAGGTAATCCAGCTACTATCCACGGCTGGATTTCACACAATACACCCACACACTGGGTCTAGCCTCCACTCTTGCTCATGACAAGTGTCAGTGTATGTGTGTGAGTAAAGTGTGGGAGTTTGTTCATACTAGTTTCAATACTAACGTGAGACATTTTGTATGTGTCTAGATGTGAGGAAGTGTGAGTGTATGTGGAGGATGTGTGTGAGTGTGGGGATATGTGTGGGTGGGGGGTGTGTGGGTGGGGGGTGTGTGGGTGGGGGTATGCATTTGGATGGGTTGGGGTGTGTGGGTTTTGGTGGGTAGTGGTATTTGTGGGTGTTGGTGGGATGTGTGGATGGATGTGTGGGGGTGAAAGTACGGGTGTTGGAATGGGTGTGGGGATGTGTGTATGGGTGGAGGATATGTGTATGGGACGGATGCAGGGGATGTGTGTTTATGTGGGTGGAGATGTGTGGATGGTTTGAGGAAGTATGTGTGGGAGGCGGGGTTGTGTGGGTAGGGGATTGTGTTGGGTGGATTTGGGATGGAAGGGCGGATGGGGAGAAGTGTATGGTGTGTGGGTTTGTGATATGTGTGCGGTGTGTTGGTGGGGGATGTGTGAATGATGTGTGGGTGGAGGGTATGTTTGTGGTGGTATGGGTGGAGGATAGTATGTGGTGTGGGGGATGTGTGTGATGGGTGTGGGAAATGTGCGTATGGGTGGGGTATATGTGTGGGTGAGCAGGGGATTGTGGTGGTTGGGGGAAGTATGTGGGGGAGTGTGGGTGGGAGATGTGTGTATGTGGATGGGGAATGTGTGGGTGGGGGTGTGTGAGTGGCTTAGGGATGTGTAGGTGGGTGAGGGAGTTGTATGTGTCGGGGTGGGATGTGTGAGTGGGTGGAGGATGTGTGTGGGGGTAGGGGTATTGTGATCGAGAGATGTTTTGGTTGGGAGTGGGTTGGTGGGGGGGGTGCGTAGTGGAGGATGTGTGAGTGAGTGTGGTGTTTGGTGGACGGGTAGGGAATGCGTGTGTGGGTGGGGAGGTGTGTGTGTGTTGGTTTGGTGATATTGTGTGGGTGAGGTATGTGTGTGTGGGTGGGGGATTTTTGTGGTGTGTGAGTGGGGGTATGTGGGGGTGGATGTTAAGGGTATCTGTGTGGGTGTGGTGGGATTATTTTGTGTATCTGGGTGGGGGATATGTGTGTGGTGTGTAAGTGGTGATGTGTTGGTGAGGGATATGTGTGTGTGTGGTGCGTGGGTTGGGAATAGTGCGTGGTAGGGGGTTTGTGATATCGGGTGGGGGATTGTGTGGTGGGGGAGTAGGTTAGGCATGTGTGGGTTGGTGGAAGTTGTATGGGTGGGGTGGTGGTGTGTGTGTGAGTTGATTGGGGATGTATGGGTGGTTAGGGAGATGTGTGTTGTGGTGTGGGGGGGGGGGGGGGGGAGGGGGGGGGGGGGGGGGGGGGGGGGGGGGGGGGGGGGGTAGGGACATGTCAGTTGGTGGGGATGTGTGTGTATGGTTTGGGATGTGTGAGTGGATGTGCGATGTGTGGGTTGGTGGGGGATTGTGTGTGATGGTGGGGAATATGTTGTCGATGGAGATGTGGCTGGGGGAAGAGTGGGTTTGAGGTGTGGGTGGGGAGAGGATGTGTGGGGTAGAATGTGGATGGGCGTGGGATGTGTGGGTTGGTGGGGGAATGTTTGTGGGTGGCGAGTGTGTTTTGGTTGGGGGATCAGGTGAGGGCAGTGTGTGTGGGTGGGGGATGGGTCGGTTGGTGGGGTATGTATGTGTCCCTTGGTGTGTGTGTCGGTAGGTGGGGGTGTGTATGTGTCCCTTGGTGCGCATGTGTGTGGGTAGGTGGGGGTGTTGTGTGGGTGGGGTGATGTATGGATAGGTGGGAGATGGGCTTCATACCATGGTAATTAGCCTTGTTTATGTTTACAACATTCATTTCACAATGTTTATTTTTCTTCCTATGCAAATGTATAATGCTCTTGATGAACGAAAGACGAGTGATTGGAAGGGCCGAATGTAAGACGGGCCTGCGCGCCCAATTTGTGACCCTAATAAAGTTGATTTGATTTGATTTGATTTGATTTAACTATTCAACCCACTGTGGGTTCGGGCCTCCATTAACTATCCAACCCCCACTGGGTTTTAGGCCTGCATTCACAACTGGGAGAACAACACAACCAAAAGATCTGACCGCAGTCAGTCTAAGCTCCCACTTATTAGCCCACCGATCCGCTCGGCGCCAAAACATCAACTGTCCAAAGCGACCCAACTCTCAGTTGGTCCCAGCTTCAACTGCCCAGTCAAAGTTTTCCACTGTCTTTTAACCCTACTGTGTAGCCCCTCCCTGGGCTCCCCACACCATTGCACCCCAGCCTAAAACTGTCTCTCTCCCCATCCACCCTGGGGGTCTCCATCTACCCTCACCATTATTTCTCCTGGCTGGTGTTTATCTCGTAGTCTCGCTACCAGGTCACTCACCTCACTGTCAATGACCCATGCATATGTCACAGTTAAACCAAGATATACAAAGGCATTAAAGACGCCTGCTCGTCCCATTGATTGACCCGTCACAATAGCCGCAGAACCAGCCACAGCTTCCGCCCCTTTAGTTTCCTGTCCTCGAGTCCTGGCACAATCATGAAAGCAACAGTTGTAATTGTATTGTTAATGTTATAATCAACATCAAGCTGCTCAGCGTGTGGCTTAGTTTTGAAAGTTTTTATTCACGCTTCGCCAATTAATTCTGATTCCTTATTCGACCTCTTGGCTGTTTCCAAGGATTTTGTCTTTCCTGTATATATTGCTGACTGACATAATTACTGACAAAACCTAAAAGTGACTTTGCTGTTATCGGTAAACGTAATCAAATACTACCGCAGTGATTTCAAGCGATAAACTGCATATATACTAGGTTATCATGTAATGATCAGAAATTATCAGTATCATTCCGCTTGCCTGTTTCCTTCAAATATAATATCCTGGCAGTATTTTTCTGATTTGGGAAACATCCAGCGCTCAATTATCTATTGACATCTGACCGCTTTATATAGAACACCAAGCCACCACATTCCTATTGTTACAACTGCAATTAATCTAAATAAAGGGAAAGTCAACACACTCGGTTCATACTTGCAGGTAGTCAGTCTCCTTCAGCAGACACCAAAGGATGTGAGTGCTGATTGCATCCGTTGTTCCCATGTGGACATCTGAGGTCAAACCTTTCTTCTGTTTGATTTTACCATCAGCCTTCCCTATGAAACTAGCGAAAAGCGATTCACTTGATTATTTTGTGTATAATATTTGCATAGCAGATCAGAGTATTCAGTCAGTTTACTTATATGCAGAATTCAAACAAATCCACCGACCATAGCGTTGACTGCTCGTACACGTATTCTTGTACAATTAGTGCAGGCAATTTTAACATCAACTCAAGACATATTTCTACATTAACATAAAACATATTTCTACACCAACATAAGACATATTTCCACACCAACACAAGACATATTTCCACACTCAAGATAAGACATGTTATATATCCACACCAACATAAGACATATTATATTTCCATTTCAACAAAAGGCAGATTTCCACATCAGCATACTACATATTATATTTCCACATCAACATAAGACATAATATATTTCCAGATCAACATAAGACATAATATATTTCCAGATCAACATAAGACATAATATATTTCCAGATCAACATAAGACATAATATGTTTCCACATCAACATAAAAAATTATATTTCCACATCAAAATAAGACATAATATTTCCACATCAACATAAGACATGTTATAGATATTCTATTTTCTTAGTGCTGTAATAATGAATGCCATTGATAAATAATTACAGCGGAGATATATTTAGGGTCCCTGTTGAGGTTAACACGGCAGAATGGATAAGAACGCTCGCTTTTAAACATCCTGTGTGTTGATGCTGAGGTAGTGGGTTCAATCCTTACATCGATCAGTTGGACTAAATTGTTGACTTCACGTCCTTGACTTGGGAGAGTAAATTACACGTACCCCTGAAGTCGGAATGCTTGCGCCTGATGGTGAGGAACACTTGTAGTAGAAAAAGCTCATCCACACGCAAATATCAGTCCAGTGCACTTTAAGCAGCAGCACGGGTAAGGACTACGCTTGAGTTCAAAAAAGTCCCTTTTGAGGCGAAGTTTACATTAACCTAGGACTTGCGGGTCGACCCAGCCTAACCTGGGTCCAGAACCATATGCCCAACATCCCAATGTGTGTAAGTATTGTCCTTTATCTTTGATAATTTCAATGACCTCAAGTTTTCCCCAATTCAGTGTTACACCTGTTATCTCTTTGACCAGGTCCGCCTCAGCCGTGTCACCAGGAAGGTACCACCATGTCTGTGTATGCTGAAGTCAACAAACCTCTGGACATTTACCTCTGTCTTTTGGTGTTTCGCGGAATTTTAAACTATATTGAAATAAACAATGTCAGTGTAAGACGACAGGCAGCAGATTACTACGGGTGGACTTGGGATTATTACGAAAACAAAGAAATCTCAGCTTTTTTAAGAAATGTGATTATTGCATTAAAACATGAGAACTGGACAACAGGGGATTATGGTGGAATGAGTGTCCGAGTCTACAACTCTGCCAGTGACACATTTTATTTGGATTACAACATCTCTGTTATACATCCAGGTAAGACACCGTGAGCCTGGTTGTATTAGTATTGTTGTGAGTGAGTGAGTGAGTGAGTGAGTGAGTGAATGAGTGGGTGGGTGGGTGGGTAGGTGCGTGCGTGAGTGAGTGAGTGCGTGCGTGAGTGAGTGAGTGAGTGTCTGATTGGGTGAGTGAGTGAGTGAGTGAGTGCGTGCGTGCGTGAGTGAGTGAGTGAGTGAGTGAGTCAATGAGTGAGTGAGTGAGTCAATGAGTGAGTGAGTGAGTGAGTGAGTGCGTGCGTGCGTGAGTGAGTGAGTGAGTGAGTGAGTGAGTGAGTGAGTGAGTGAGTGAGTTAGTGTGTGAGTGAAAGAGTTAGCCAATGAGTGAAAAAGTGAGTGAGTGAGTGTGAGTAAGTGGGTGAGTGAGTTGGTGAGGGAGTTCTAATGGTCCTAATGATTACAATGTAAGAAACTCTTTAAACGGTAACTCCTACAATTTACGTTTCATTTTTTTAAGGGTCACGTTTGGGTAAAGAAACCCCGGAATATAAAGAAGCCGTGGAAAAATATGTCATATTCACGTCGCCTATTCTAATAATTATCGCCGGAGCTGTTGTTGTGATCGTTGCGATGATCGTTAGGAAAGGTAAAGATTCACATTCACTTTTAGGCAGGGGCATCTTCTCTTATTGTATTCAATAGTACATGGAATTCATTGTCATCATGTGCCATGCTGATACGTGAGTACGGTCGTGTTTCGTGACGAAACATGATTGTCTTGGCATCTGTAAAGAAGGTAGTTTGCCATTGCTTTTTTTCTTATCAGTGACCATACCCTCCGATGATCGTAGATATTGTCTCCAAAAAGATATCCTCTGCCTACCGTCGTAAAACAAGAGACCATAACCTACATCTATCTGTCGGAAATTCTTCACCTCCATCTACCACCTGCACCTATGGCTTCGAGTGACCATGATCGGTGGGATAAAGTGGTACTCCAGTCCCAAGGGTGTGTTCGTAGGCTAGTCTGTTGGTCATGAGACATGTAATGTAGTGGCTAGACGTTGACCAGCCAGTCTATTGGTCATTACTTTAAATCTGCAGTGGGGCTGATTTTTAAATTGACCTTTGGGTTCGACCAAGCCTAACATCTATACCAGATTATGTCTGGGTAAGTGGCAGCAGCCAGATGACACTGATCACGTCACCAACTGAGTGCCGATTGGCCTATACACTCATGGGTGTAGCACAATGCCTAATGCTCCTAACATGTGTAAAAGTCTACCATTTCGTCTTCTTTGTTATTTTTACGAACATGCACAAACTGTCCACATTAACACTTACGGACGGTATAGGGTGGTCTTAAAACCTCTAGTATCTTGCATTGATAGTATGATCTAAAACATCTGCAATCATACATCCTTTAAAGAGAAGCGCATTTAATAAGATAGTTCCCTAATGGTTGATTAACTGACACACTGACTGACTGGAACCTTGCCATATTGACAGACGATAGTTTGTTACATTGTATTATACTTTTTTTTTTTAAAGGCATAATAAGTGCAACCAGGGATGGAGTTATACTCCTCCATACACAAAGCCTGGGCTGAATTATAGAGATCCATGTGTTGCCCATGCAGCATGATCCCTCTCTCGGCCTGTCTAGTTACTCCAGAGGAAAGGTAGCACCCCTACATCTGGAACAAGACAAGCTGCAAGAGCTGCTGTTTCAGCATAGCAATGCTCTAACTGTACTGCCTGTCGGAGCTTCCATCATAGACCCTGTTGCCGACCAAGGCTTAGGGCCTGGTCTGTCCTGCCATGACATTTAATCTTTAGGCTGCATTTCCTCGCACAGGATAGGTTTGTACCCTCCCAGTTGCTCTCCTCCACCGAAGCCGTTGTCACAATGTGGGGTGTCAAGTTTGGTGAGCGCCACATAACATTCGGCGCTAACAGAAAGCAGGTAGTGCCGTCTTCCATATACAGTCGCTCAGTAATATCTGACTGAGATCTGACTTAAAGTTCCCTAACGTACACAATTATAACACATGAAAGTGGAGCTCCACCTGGTAAGTGCGGTCCTGGGCTATCAAAAGGGCCAACATTGTGTCTGGAGAACGTTCTAGATTATCTTGTGGAGTCAACAGATGGTAGAGGACAACAAGTGATGCAAACAAAACACAGATACTTTATACCAATTGCTGGCATAAATAGCCGCTACCACAGTTGGGCATGTTCCGTGGCGAATGTGTTACGGACGCAGTTCGTAATCCCGCATACCGCGTTCGGAACACAGCTGTGGGCGATTTGGCAGCAGACCGTCTTGCGTTGTTTTTTTTATGAAATGGTATGGGTGCTGGTCGTTCAGACAGCAATGGCAAACTACTGAACGTAAACTTGCCAAGAGATCACAAACAATATTAAAATGCCGAGGTTGACTGCGACGTCCTGTAAAAGATATACAACTAACTTTTTAACTAACCACAGGTGGGACTATAGCCAGCTTGATTAAAGAGATAAACAGGTTGAAAATTGTCAAGATGATCAATCACTAATTCTGATACCACTTTATATGTATATATATATATATATATATATATGTGTGTGTGTGTGTGTGTTCGTGTGCGTGCGCTTGCGCGCGCATGCGTGTATAATTATTCTTAAGCATAAAAATTATCTTAATAAGTGTATGCTTTATTATCATATTAGGATCACGCCATGTTGTAGAAGAGAATGTTGTAGAAGAGCATGTTCTAGAAGAGTTACCAGAAGCACAAGCCCCAGAGAACCCGCTCTACGAGGAAATAATCTACTTCCCGTCTGACATGCCAGACAAGCCTGTTCATTATGTGAATCAAATATCAAAAGAGCATGTTGAAGAGGTGAAGTATGAAAAACAATACTGTCAGTGATCTCTAGAATGTACTTTCACTTAAATAGAGCTGCGATATTTAAAGATGGTCCATTATAAATATATAACACATAAGTGTTAGTGTGTAGATTTTCCATTACAAGCATATAATATATCAGTCTGGGTGGGTATGCATTTGTGGTTTTAAGAAAGAGAGCAAGCGAACGAGCGAGCGAGCGAGAGAGGGAGGAGGGAAATAGAAAGGATATGTAACATATTTCATCATCATCGGTGTCTTGCTGACTGGCATGCACACTCATGATTCTCCAAATATCACGATCTCCTGAAAACTGCATCCATCCATCTGCTGACATGATTCTGTTTAATTTACAAAACGTATGTCAAGAATGATCTCTGACTGTCTTCCTCCAGCACTATCCCCATAACTGCTTCAAGATGTCAAAACATGTTCCAGTTGTCTCTTCTCATAATTTGGCCAAAAATTTCAGCTGTCTGTTTCTGATGTTTACGCTATTGTCTTTATATCTCTCTTTCCAATTCATGATTTAAAACAAATAACTACTTGATAGCGGGTGTACTAACTTTGATTCTTTACCACACGAGGTTATATGAGGTGTGTAAGATGTTCATCTCTATGTCTACCCATCGAGGGGAGTTCACCCACCTATTACCTGGCAGTTTATGGAGAATAGATGTTGTATTGTGGATCAGTAGCTAGCCAGACATGTCACAGTCATCTTCATTATGCCCCTTGGATAGATTATGATGTACCTGACTGAGATTGTTGGGGCCAATATTAAATAGAAGAAAGAAAGAAAGAAAGAAAGAAAGAAAGAAAGAAAGAAAGAAAGAAAGAAAGAAAGAAAGAAAGAAAAAAGAACAGAAGGAGGAGGAGGAGGAGGAGGAGGAGACGTTTATAAGTTTTAAGAAAATACAGCACTCTTAAAAACTTACGCCATGATTCTGTCGTTTTGTTTGTTTTTCTAGGAGCAGTATGAAATTCCCCTACCGGCTTACTAGGCCAGTCGCAGGTTTAGGACAGAAAATCTGACCAAATAGTGATGTACGGACACACCAGATGGAAGCAGAAGAAGAGGCCGGCCACGTAAACGATGGACAGAAGGAATAGCAGAGTCAATGGGAAACTCGATATATGAAGCTCATCAACGGGCACTCGCCCTCTGTTTATGCTTTATCTTAACACTGCTAGGTACAAGAGGAACAAGATGAGATGGTGCTTATTTGTTTCTACAGTGACAAGATACAAACAAAACAATCAACCAATGCGTCCAACAAGGAAGAGAAAAGTTCTACAAGTGTGTACTGTTTACTTCTATTTCGTAATTGGATTTTTACTTCACTGCCATCATCATCATCATCATCATCAAGTAATGCAATGAATGTGATGTGAATGTATTTGTCGTATTCGCAAATGTAAAGGAAAACTCACTATGCACCTTGTAAATACACACTCTTTTGTAAAAAATAAAGTTTAAACAAAACATTTGACATGACAACACGTCATATTGTATGCTTTGTATATAATAACATGGCACGAAGACTTGTTCCTCCTTTACCCTCCTTACAACTTTCTCTAGAGCCAGATTGAAGAGCAGCGGCGATAGTGCATCACCCTGTTTCAAGCCAGATGTTATTTGGAAAGGGTATGATTTCCTGCCTTTATATGTAGGAATGTCATATTGGAGGAACATCCAAGCTGCTTGGTTATGCAGATGATATAGATATTATAGGGGAAAATGAACAAAAGACATTGGAAATATTGACTCACTTAAAGGAAAAATCCCAACAGATGGGCCTTGTTATCAACCAAGATAAGACAGAATATATGGTAATTTCAAGAGAAGGAATGGCTAAAAACTCTGGCCACATACAAATAGATAATATGACCATTAAAAGAACGGAAACATACAAATACCTGGGTACAATCTTCAACTGCTCCAACATCATAAGGGAAGAAATACAAACTAGAATCAATTCTGGAAATAAGATATACTATGCGCTACAACATCTATTAAAATCAAATGCGCTATCTCGTAACATCAAGATCACAATATACAAAACACTGATCAGACCATTTATGCTGTATGACTCTGAAACCTGGAGTACAACGAAAGGAGACGAAGCCTTGCTACACACCTTTGAGAACAAAGTTTTAAGACGCATCTTTGTACCCATTAGAGATACATAAAGTGGAGAGTAGAAAAGACGAAGTAACAAAGACATTTATGATCTGTTTAAGTCCCCGCTAATCACTGGTATCATGAAGGCTAATAGACTACAATGGCTGGGGCATATAGAAAGAATGGAAGATAATAGGGAAACAAAACTCGCTTACACTCAGGAAATAAATGACCGTAGACCCCGAGGTAGACCAAGAAGGCGGTGGAGAGATAATATACATACAGACCTACAAGCACTTGGAATCAACGACTGGCAAGAGAAGGTCCACCAGAGAGACGAATGGAGACAGATTGTATTTGCAGCAAAGAACCTCAATGGCTCGGAACACTGAAGAAGAAGAGAAGAAGACGAAAACTTATTGTGTGCGATATTTTAATATTATTTGGTTTTGGTGGCGCTATTTGTGAAAAATCACTTCCACTGCACACAAATATCTCCAGGGGATTTGGCCGACATCCAGTTCTCCGAGGAAAGACCAGACGGACAGATAATCAGATTGCAACAGGTACCATTAGTACCGTTAGTGCCTCTCTTCTCATTACATGACCGAAGAAAGCTTTTTGTCTCGTTGTTGTTTCGAATGTTTCGCGTATTCTGGTGCTCACCTGTGGAGTAGCCTTCTACCTGATCTGAAAACTCCAATGAGTCCCTACACATTCAACCGAAAACTCTTTCAATACTTACTTCATACCGACTATATGCCTCCATAAGTCACCTACTGGTATCATTTTTCACTATAATTTTTCACTGTGTGAGTGAGAGAGTGGGTGAGGGAGAAAGAGTGTGAGTGAGAGAGTGAGTATGAGACAGAGAGAGTGAGAGAGTATGTATGCGCGTGTACCTGCGTGAGTGAAAGAGTGAGTGATTGTCTGTGTGTAAATATGAAGGAGTGTGTAAGAGAGAGAGACAGTTGGTGAGCGAGAGAGTGCATGAGAAGATAATGAGTGAGAGATAAAGAGTGGGTGTGTGTGTGTGTCTGTGTAATTGTCTGCGTGTGCGAGTAAGAGAGTGAGTTTGAGTAGTGTGGTTTAGAGAGTGAATGTGTGAGAAGAGAGAGAGAGAGAGAGAGAGAGAGAGAGAGAGAGAGAGAGAGAGAGAGAGACAGAGAGAGAGAGAGAGAGAGAGAGAGAGAGTAAGAGAGTGAGTGTAAGTTGGAGAGTGAGTGCGAGAGAGAATTTTTGAGTATGCGTTTATGTGCGTCTGTAAGCGAGTGCATGTGAGTGAATGAGTGTGTACGAGAGAGATAATGGGTGAGTGAGAGAGTTCATCAGAAGTGAATGAGTGAGAGAGAGAGTGAGTGAGTGTGTGTGTCTCTGTACTTGCCTGCGTGCGAGTAAGAGAGTGAGTTAGTGTGGTTTAGAGAGTGAATGAGTGAATGTGAGTGAGAGAGAGAGGGAGTAAGAGACTGGGTGTAAGTGGGAGAGTGAGTGAGAGAGTGAGTAAAAGAGTGAACATGTGAGTATGTGAGAGAGAGAGAGAGAGAGAGAGAGAGAGAGAGAGAGTAAGAGAGAGTAAGAGAGTTCGAGTGTGATTGAGTGAGTATAAGCGAGGGAGAGTGAGTGAGTGAGTGAGAGAGAGAGAGAGAGACAATGAGACAATTAAATAGTGTGTGAATGTGCGTGAAAGAAAATAAAGAGAGAGAGAGAGAGAGAGAGAGAGAGAGAGAGAGAGAGAGAGAGAGAGAGAGAGAGAGAGAGAGAGAGAGAGAACTGAGTGCACGCATGTCATGTGACATGATATGCCATATTTTTTTTTCTGTATCCTCATCTTTCATATTAGCATTTTTATTGCCACTTGAATTTATCATGCTCTGCTTATTTCATCATGCTATGTCAATTCCAGGAATTATCTTACTGGATTGCACCACTTTTTTTTTTTTTTGGTATTACATTACACAATGAATAATTTATTCACCATTTTCCATTTTTTCCATGTTTTCCCATTTCTTTCTCCAAATGTGAATGTTCTTGTGATGATGCTCACGCTGGTCGACAGTGAATGCGTGTGTAAAGTATGGGAGTTATTCATATTAGTTTTAGTGATTATGTGAGGCAGCGTGTATGTGTGAGTAAGTGTGTGCGTGGATAGGTGGGTGGGTGTGTGTACGTGTGTCCATGTGTGTGTGTGTGTGCTTATATGTGTGTATGTAGGTGTATGTGTGTGGGCATGTCTGTACGTGTGTATGGGTGTGTATGTGGGTGTATGTGTGTGTATGTGTGTTTATGTGTGCGTACATGTGTGTGTTTATATGTATGTGCGTGTGTATATGTGTGCATGTGCGTGCGTATATATGTGTTTGTTCGTGTATGTATGTGTATATGTGTGTGTATGTGTGCGTGCATGCAGTGTATGCGAGGGAGTGTGTATTTGTGTGTTATGTGTGTGTAAGTATGTGTGTATAGGTGTGGATGTGTGTAGGTGTGTATATGTGCGTGGGTATATGTGTGTATTTGTGTGTATATTGTGTGTGTATGCTCGTGTGTGTATGTGTATATGCTTTCGTGTGTATTCGAGGGAGTGTGTATTTGATAGTGTGAGGGTGTGTGTCTGTCTGTGTGTGAGTGAGTGAGTGAGAGTGAAAGAGAGTGTAATGTAGCGTGAATGAAAGATGGAGAGAGTGAGTCATCACAGGAGGGATGAGATCAACCCCTATAGTAACAATTGAGAAAATGGGGAGGACGCAAGCTCTAAGAGAACGCAGAGATACAAAAACACTAATACACGCAGAAAAAAGTTCCCCAGCTTGCCAGGCCACCCTATGAAGAACCGATTTGAAAACCTAGCTATGGGGCGGTTGAAAAGAAGTAGTTTCATCCACCAGGCCAAACGACTCTGCAGAGAAACCATCGATCTTCCCACAGTTGGTATCCCCCTGACAACTATTCCAGAGCGAACCCCGTGGAAAGATGAACATAGACTATCGCTACAAATCCAGACAAAATTGAGAGGAATATTTGACAAGGAAGAACAGAACAGTGTACAGCGCAGAACAGCTACTCTCAGCTTCCTTGATGACGAATACCCACATGATCTCTGAATTCGAGTCTACACAGATGGGTCAGCACAAAATGCTGTTCGAAATGGAGGAGCGGGAGTGTACATAGAATACCCAAATAATACTAGGGACACGGCCAGAGTTCCAACAGGAAAGTACTGCCATAACTATGATGCTGAAATTGAGACAATAAAGATAGCCACAGAGAAATTACAAAATACCAGCCATGGTACACTACCTGTGGTGATATTGACAGATGCAAAATTCGTAATAGAGGCGCTCCTGTCTGGGAAATTGCCAGTTCTAAGGACACTACTGTCTGAACTTAGCAGTCAGCGTAAGGTCACCATACAGTGGATACCATGCCACGGTGGAGTCCCCGGAAACGACAGAGCTGATCGATTGGCTAAGAAAGGAGCAAAAGAAGAACAACCTGATGTGCCCATTACATACCACCAAAATGAAAAAAATTATCAAATCAGTCAGAAGGCCACCAAACCTACTCAAGACGACTACCACGTTATGGACAGACCAGAACAGGTCATTCTTCTCCACCTCAGAACAGGACACAATAGATTACGCAACCACATGTATACAAAATTCAAGATTGGTGACTCAGCCATGTGCACATGTGGTTTGGCGTCGCAGACAGCAGAGCACATACTCCAGGATTGCCCAAACTACAACATATCCAGGCGAACCTTCTGGCCTAGAGAGACAACAGTGGAAGATAAACTCTATGGACCGCTGAGTGAACTAAAAAAGACTTTTAGATTCATACAAGAGACAACATTGCAGTTATAAACATATTTCAGGCGAACGAAAGAAGAAGAAGAAGTTAATACGTGAAATAGTGATTGCGAGTGAGAGAGAGTGAGCGAACGAGAGTGAGAGAGAGAGAGAGAGAGAGAGAGAGAGAGAGAGAGAGAGAGAGAGAGAGAGAGTGGGAGAATGGATGTGTTAGTGTGTGTGTGTATGTGTGCGCGCATTATTTGTGAGTGTCTTTGTGTGTGTTGGTGAGAAGAGAGAGAGAGAGAGAGAGAGAGAGAGAGAGAGAGAGAGAGAGAGAGAGAGAGAGAGAGAGAGAGAGAGAGAGAGAGAGAGAGAGAGTTGAATTGCATCACTTATTTTTACGCTACACAATATATACGTACAATTGTTTCCCCATTTCTTACAATTTTTGCGAGAATGCATCGAAATCGTCAGTGTATGTGTGTGTAAAGTTTTGGAATGTGTTCATACTAGTTTCAGTGATCATGTGAGGCATCATGTATGTGTCTAGATGTGAGGATGTGTATGTGGGTGTGTATGTGAGGGATGTGTGTGGGGGGGGGTGTGGGGGATGTATGTGTGGAGGGGTTGTGTGTGAGTTAATGGGTGATGTGTGGATGAGTGAAAGGATGTGTGGTCGGTGGGGGATGTGTTGTGTGTGGGTGGGGGATATTTGGAGGATGGTTGGAAGTGTGTGGGTGTTGGTGAGTTGGGAGTGTGGGTAGGAAATGTGTATTTGGGTGGGTGGTGGGTGAGGGATGTGTGGGAGAATGGGTGTGTGGGAGATGTGTGGGTGTGAGTGGTTGATAGATGAGTATGTGAGTGGGTAGATTTCTGTGAGAAAGAGTGTATGGATGGAGGATGTGTGTGTGGGTGGGAAGATGTGTGTGGGCGGCAGATGTGTGTGGATGGGGTATATGTGTGTGGTGGGGTGTGTGTGGGTGGGATTTGTATGTTTTTGGATGGGGAATGTGTTGGTGGGTGGGGATGTGTGTATGGGTGGGGAGATGTGTGTGCGTGAGTGTATGCGTGGGGAGATGTGTAGTTAAGGGATGTGCAATTGGAGGATTAGAGATCCGGGGAGGGGGCGGGTTGGCGGGTGGGTGGGTGGAGGTTGTGTGGGAGGGTGAGAGTGTGTAGGGTGGGGAGTGGGGGACGTGTGTGTGTGTGTGGGTGTGGGATGTTTAGGTGGGGGAGAATGTGTGGGTGGGGGATGTGTGTAAGTGGGGGGTGTGGGTGGGTTCGAGTTTTGTGTGTGGGTAGGTGCGGGATGTGTGAGTTGGCGGGAATATGTGTGTATGGGTGGGGGATGTGTGGTTTGGGGATGTGTGTTTGGCTGGGTGGTGTTGTGGGTGGGTGGTGGAGGATATGTGGGTGGGTGAGTGTTGGTAGGTTATGGGATGGGTGGAGGATGTGTATGTGTGTGTGTGTGGTGAGATGTGTGAAGGTGGGAGATGTGTGGGTGGGTGTATGCATCTGTGCCTGGGTTTGTGTGTGGGTTGTGGAGGATGTGCGTGTGGTGGGGGGATGTGTGGTGGGTGGGAGATGTGTGTTTGTGTGTGGGTGTGGAGATGGTGTAGGTAGGGAGGTGTGGTTGGGGATGGGTGGATGGATGGGGGAATGTATGTGCCTGGGGGTATGTGTATGGTTGGGTGGTGGATGTGTGTGGGGGGACGAGCGGATGGATAGGGATGGGTGGGTGGGGGGATTTGTCTCATAGCATGGTAACATGCATTGTTTATGTTTACAACATTCATTTGACAATGTGTTTTTTTTCCTATGTGAATGCACTATGCACTGATGGACGAAAGATGAGTTATTGGAAGGGCCGAATGTAAGACGGGCCTGCGTGCCCAATTTGTTACCCTTTGAAAATAAAGTCCGTTCGTTCGTTCGTTCGTTCGTTCGTTCGTTCGTTCTTATTGTTGTATATAATGTTCTAGTTTTATTAGCCTCTTTCAGGAAATCGTCGTTAGTTACTTTGGCAGTTAAAGGAATTCGCAACATTCGTCTCAAGAATCGCATCTCTGTTGCTTCCAAGTTCTTCCTAATTTATTTATTTAAATTCCAAGATTCACTGCCGTACAGAAAACAGGTTCTATATAGAACTTCAGCACTCTCTTTCTTACATTCAATGATAGTGACTTATTGCAAAAGATACTTTTCATTTTCCGAAATGCAGCTAGTGCTTGCCCTGTTCTGCTTTTAATCTCCGTTGCGCATCTTCCATTTGATAATATCATTGTCCCTAAGTATTCACATTTATCCACTTGATTAATCATTTTCCCTTCTATTGTTATCTTACATTTTGGTGTCATCTTTTTCTCTGATATCACTTTTGTTACTGCTTTCTTGATATTCAAGGAAAGCCATTTCTTTGCACTATTTGCTACTACAATGCCCACAAACTGTTGTAGATCTTTTGCGTTTTGCGTCATCAATACTGTGTCACCTGCGTAGCTTAAATTGTTTATAGTATAACCTCAGAAAATGATGTAATAAAAATACAGTTAACAAATGGGAGGTTGTTGTTGATGTTGTTGCTGATGTGTGTTTTTTACCATGGGGATAACATATGTTCCAGATTCGAACAATGCCTATGACTATGTATTTTAATTGTTGTTGATAATGTTGTTGTTTTTATTGCTGCTTTGGTTGCTGTAGTAGTAGTTGTTGTTGTAGTCGCTGTTGTTGTTGCTGCTGCTGTTGTTTGTGAATTCTCTGGAAGACTGTGAGCTCTAACTCTCAAGCCCTATGCACAGACTCCGCAGATTTGTGTATAGATTGTCCCTACGAACCAGTGTCATTGTACACTGTGCGGTGACTGTGTTGGTGATCTCTCCTTCCCCTCTGCCCCCAGGCGTAGTACTCAAAACCGGCACTAGAGCATCATATCTGCGAGGAAGCACATGGTAGTTTAACCAAGTCATGATACAGATATACAACATACAGACATAGATGTACAAAATATAGATACAGATATACAACATACAAATACAGATATATAACATACAGGCATAAATATACATGTATAACATGTTTTGCATATCCTTTACAGGACATCGCTTGTCAACATCAGCATCTTTCAGCTGATTGTTGATTTCTTGGCAAGATTAATCTCAGTAGTTTGCCATTGCTTTCTGAGTGACTGGCTCACATACCCCGGTAAGTTACCGAGGCGGGTCGAACCGCTACCGATTCTCGCCGTCGTCACGTTACTCGTGAGAGTATACGGGATTACGGAGAAATTCGCTAACTCCTTGGCCAGGGAGCTGGCAGAGACAGACAGACAGACAGACAGACAGACAGACAGACAGACAGACAGACAGACAGACAGACAGACAGACAGACAGACAGACAGACAGACAGACAGATAGATAGATAGATAGATAGATAGATAGATAGATAGATAGATAGATAGATAGATAGATAGATAGATAGATAGATAGATAGATAGATAGATAGATAGATAGATAGATAGATAGATAGATAGATAAACACACACACAGAGAAATACAACATACAGATACACACATACAACATACATACATAGAAATACAATATACAAATACAGATATACAACATACAGAAATAGATATAAAACATACAGACACAGATTACAACAAACAGACACAGATATACAAAGTAGAGACACACATATACAACGTATATACACATATATACAACGTACAGACAGATCTACAACATACAGGCACATATATACAACGTACAGAGAAATTAAAACCGTAAACTGATTAAAGAAATTAGATATGAACAATCAAGAAGGTTTAGACAAATTATGAGAAGAAATAAACTGAAGAATTTGGTGGCAACTTGCACGCTTGATGGGAAAAGAGCAATGGGAAGACAGAAAGGTAAATATCTTAATGGCTTTGGCCACATGGCATGGTCGAGACAAAAACACAGAGTTGATCCACGACACTGATGAGCTTGTGAGATGGCGAAACGTGACCGCTCACACTTATCGGCATGGTGCATGATGGTGATAAAAATAAAAGCAGCATGACTCCATGTTGTTATATTTTGTTCACATTTCTACAGCGTTAACGCAGTTCTGCTAATTTTATTCATATCTTAAGAAGCGGACAGCGTCATGTATGTTGGTCAAGTTATGTTGATAGACAACATCCAGAGACGGGTTGGTTATTGTAGGACTTGGTCATTGGTTTGTCTGTCTGTCCGTTCTTTAACAATACAATACTTGATCACTTAATGTTAGAAATTCAGCGGCGCATTGGCTCGGTGGAAGTTAACCTATGTATTAACGAACTATGACAAAATAAACATATCAATAAAATCAAAACATAAATATTATTATAATCATATGTCATCTCCGCATTAAAGGTGAGCTGCAATTAGTCTCTAAAACACCGTCATGTATCATTAGGGTGCACTAAACACAACCTAACCTATGTAGAAGAAACAAATGAAAATCGTACACTGATTAGAGAAATTAGACGTAGACAGTCACAAATATTTTCTCACGTTTTGAGAATGTGCAAACAATACCATGGACAGACAGAAAAACCAATGAACAAGTCCTTCAAGAAGCAAATGAAAATCGTACACTGATTATAGACATTGGACGTGGACAGTCAAATTTTTTTGGGCATGTTATGAGAAGGAATGAATTGGAGAACTTGATTACAACTGGCCAGATCGAGAAGAAGAGAAATCAAATCAAATCAAATCAAATCAACTTTATTAGGGTCACAAATTCGGCGCGCAGGCCCGTCTTACATTCGGACCTTCCAATCACTCGTCTTTCGTTCATCAAGAGCATTATACATTTACAAAGGAAGAAAAATAAACATTGTGAAATGAATGTTGTAAACATAAACAAGGCTAATTACCATGTTATGAAGCCCATCTCCCACCTATCCTTACATCACCCCACCCACACAACACCCCCACCTACCCACACATACGCGCACCAAGGGACACATACACATCCCCACCTACCGACACACACGCACACCAAGGGACACATACATACCCCACCAACCGACCCATCCCCCTCCCGCACATCCCCCACCCACACACACTGCCCTCACCTGATCCCCCAACCAAAACACACACAAACACAAAAACACAGAGAACAAGGGGAAGGTAGAGAAGTAAATGCCTGGATGGCTTGACCATGTGGTATGGTCGAGACAAGAACACAGAGCTGATCCACGACTCTGATGATCGAGTGAGCTGGTGAATCATGACCGCCCACGCGTATCGGCATGGCACATGATGAACTGTTAAGGAAGAAATAATCAAGACAAGTAAGTAGAGTATGAAACTGTCATCTGTCATTTACTGCCTATATGCGGTGTAGGACAGGGGAGTCTTGAACCTGAGGCATTAAGGTCGCATAGCTAGTGCAGTCGCAGTGGACTGTGCAGGTTTTAAAACGTGACATATGTGCCTTGGTAGCGCAGTAGGTAGCGCGTCAGTCTCATAATCACATGAACGTCCGAGCAATCTGAAGGTCGTGAGTTCGATCCTCACCCGGGGCATATTTTTTTTCTTTTTATCTCCTTGGCGAAATGATCAACTGTTTGACTCGGGCTCCGAGGGATGTGGGTTCGATTCCGGGTAGCGTCCTTCGGTTCACGAGTGAAATTTTTCAGAGACCCTCGTGGGCCATCGCTAGAGCTACGGAGTTCGTGATTTGTGCTACGCTTTCTGCGCTGCGGAAAGAGACCGAGCCATATGGGATAAAACCCGGTGCAATGAAGTCGAGCCTGTCGACTTTTAAGTGATTTTTTTTTAAACATGATGAAATAGAGGATATCCACGGGAAGGTTAATTTGGTCAACAAATGCCCGCAGACGTCGGATGTGTCGGTCTAACAGTGCAATAACGCAGCTCTGCTGTTTACAGGCAAAACGCAATCACGTCCGAAAATAAAAAATACAAACTCCGGATGAACGCAGAAGAAGAGGAAGAAATAGAGATATTTAAGAAATAAAAAAAAAATATATGCCCCGGGTGAGGATCGAACTCACGACCTTCAGATTGCTCGGACTTTAGTGTGATTATGAGACTGACGCGCTACCTACTGCGCTACCGAGGCACATAAGTTGCGACTGACAAATTTGTATATAATATAAACAGTATTGTTTTCCGTTTCACGTGTAGCTTTCTTTGTTTTATTTTGAAGATGGTGTATTTGTTTGAAGTTGTATTTGTATTCTATTTATATTGTACTACAACCAAACAACACATGTGTAGTCTAATACCACACCTTTTGCTGCTTTTATTATCTTTGATTGCAAAGTTGGGTTGAGCTGGAGTCAAGAGCCCATATCGCATCAATCACCACAGCACTCGAGCGTTTTTAAATTTTAGTCCTCATCTTTAATCAGCGAAGAGCCCTTCAATTAATAATAATATAGTAATAATTAATAATGACGACCTTTCCTCGGGACACTCATTGTCGACCAGATCTGATCACTGTCTACCTGCCGTTCCATTCTCTCCAGGCCAAGATGATTAATGCATTACTAAAAACTACTATCAATCAACTATCTGTTCATCACGGGATTGCAAGATTTGTAAATTATAAAATCTCGTGAACATAATAATAATAACAACAATAATAATAAATAATGAAACCTGCTTTCTGTTAGCGCCGAATCTCTCTCTCTCTCTCTCTCTCTCTCTCTCTCTCTCTCTCTCTCTCTCTCTCTCTCTCTCTCTCTCTCTCTCTTTCTCTCTCTCTCTCTCTTTGTGTTATTTTTCTCTATGTGTGTGTGTGTGTCTCTCAGTTTCCCTCTCTCTGTTTTTTCTCTGTCTGTGTGTGTGTGTCTCTCTCTCTCTTTGTGTTTCTGTGTGTGTGCATGTGTGTGTGTGTGTCTGTTTCTCTCTGTCTCTCTCGGTGTCTCTCTCTTTGTGTATTTCTCTCTCTATGTGTCTCTCTCTGTATCTGTCTATGTATCTGTCTCTCTCTGTGTCTTTCTATCCGTCTTTCTCTGTCTGTCTGTCTGTCTGTCTGTCTGTCTGTCTGTCTGTCTGTCTGTCTGTCTGTTTGTCTGTCTGCCTGTCTGTCTGTCTGTCTGTCTGTTGCTCCCAGTCTGTATCCCCTTCTCTCTCTCTCTCTTTCTCTCTCTCTCTCTCTCTCTCTCTCTCTCTCTCTCTCTCTCTCTGTGTTTCCTACAAAAAATTAACGCTACATCTGACAGGCGCAGTCCGAGAATTACCCTCTGGCCCTAAAGAATGCGAGGCAGGCGTCTTGGCCACTTTACCGCGGAGTGAACAACAACAGTAAAGGAACTATTAATGTGCCTTAATGCGCAGTCTTCATATCGTGCTATACTCATATTTTATATAGACCCCTCGGCACTTTTCGGGTGATGTCGTCTGCATCAAGCTGGCCGCCTTTACTTCCCAAGACATTTCCTGGCGCCCATTTTAGTCTGGGTAGTTCCGGCAGCCCAGATCAGCTTTAACAAATATGAACCCGTCCGATGCAGATCGAGCCTACGACCACCGAGCCGGTAGTCGAGTGTCTCCAAACTACGCCATCGAGGCTCTCTCGTCACAGAGACCCCGCTTAAAAAAATAACTACCTACCAACATAGAGCTGGTGCTGTGGCGAAGTGGTTGCGAACGCAATTCGCAATCTCGTATACCGCGTTCGAAACACAGCTATGGGAGAATTGATAGAAGACCGCCTTGTGCAGTTTTTCATACAATGGTATGAGTGGCGGTGGTTCAGAGTTAAAGTTAGTGTCAGGGTCTTAAACTTGGCTCGCTTTCCTAACACATGTGAGACATTACAAATACAACGTGATTTGACGTAAGACTCAACGACACACCGTTCAATGGATTTATTCACATATTAAATACAGAACGATGATCACAACACTATATACTGAATACTTCATTACACTTACATCCACAATACAGCTCACACGTCTCACTCTCAAGATGTCCAGACACTCGACTTTCAGCACAGAAACCACACAACGCCTTTCTCTCTATCTTGCGTCCGTCCACGTCCGTGTCCCAGAGCTGTCTGCCGCTAGTTCGCACCTTGCCTCTCACCTCAGGTGACATCACGAGGCATGCGTGCGTTCCGCGTCGTCCTTGCTTGACCGCTGGTCGCTTGTCAGCCAGCAGTCTTGCAGGCCGGTGACTACCACTCGCCTGGCGGCGTAACGAAGTTACTGTGTCCCTACTGGGAGCTAAGTCGCCTGGCGGGCGTAACGATGTCACTGCATCACTGTCCCCTTTCTGGACTCTGACACGCTCCCCCGGCAAATTCATGAAAGATGTCATCTTTCATGTATCATATATATACATAATGGGTTAATATTTACACCTTGTCAGAGTCTACCCTATTGTTGTTATATAAGTTGGTATCAAAATACAAATACATACACATATGCCATAGAAATATATAAGAAATGGAAGTTGCATTCAACGACATGTGGTGTTCAACCTTTAACACTTGTCAGGTTTCATCATCTCGATGGCTGATTACCTCAATTGCATGAATGACCCAGTCAGATCGGTAGTACCAGCTTCACGCATCTACCTCGCAGCAATTTGAAAAAAAAGTAATAATATGGTTCTTGAAACCGAAAGAAGAGAAATAACCCTAAACTACATAAAAGAACATTACCCAAGCAGGAATTGGACCCATGCATATACAGATGGATCAGCCAAAAATTCAATAGAGAATGGAGGAGGCGGAGTTCTCCTAAATTTAAAAAATGGAGTGAAAAAAACACATTCAATGGCAACTGGAAAATTTTCAAGTAACTTCAAAGCGGAGGTAGAGGCTCTGAAAACTGCAGCAGAAATGCTCCTGATGGAGGAAAATAAAGAGAAGCAAATAGCTATCTTCACAGATGCAAAGGCAGCTGTCTCAATACTGAAGAGCAATAACAGCACAGAACTAACTGACCTAAGAGCAGCACTCCATGGTCTATGCCAGAAATCCAAAAAAGTTGTAATACAGTGGATCCCATCACATTGCAGTATACCTGGAAACGAAGAGGCTGACAGACTGGCAAAAGAGGGCGGACGACTACCACAGCCTGACATAGACATAACCTATAATGAGGCAAAGAGGTTGATAAAAAGCACTTATAGAACCAAATGGGAATCAGAGCATCCAGGCCATCAGAAGGATGATGCATATTACAAACTCGACCGAAGAGAACAAGTAGCAATCTTCAGACTCCGCACAGGACATAACAGGCTGAAATACCACTTGTTCAATAAACTAAAGATAGGAGATACCGATGAATGTAATTGTAGAACTGGAAAAATGACAGCAAAACATTTGCTGCAGGATTGCCCAACGTATGCAGAACAGAGAAAGATATTTTGGCCCACACCTGCTTCATTTGAGGACAAGCTCTATGGAGATATCAACAAGCTCAAGTTGACCGCAGCTTACTTTAACTATATACAGGTTGACATTTAAAGGTGCATGAAGACCCAGAGGCATGAAATGGAATATTGCTTGGATAGCAAATCCATTATGTGGAAAGTCCAAATCGAAAGCTCGCTGTGTGGGTTTCATAAAAGGTGGAAAAGTGTCCTAGTGGCACGAAATGGAATATTGCTTGGATAGCAAATCCATTACGTGGAAAGTCCGAATCAAAGCCCATTGTGTGGGCTTCATAAAAGGTGGAAAAGTGTCCTAGTGGCATGAAATGGAATATTGCTTGGATAGCAAATCCATTACGTGGAAAGTCCGAATCGAAAGCTCACTGTGTGGATGTCATCTGCAGACTGCATACTTCTGGTTTCTGGAAGAACAGCCTATGGTGAACGGAAGGCCCAATATACGGAAGTGAGGCTAAGCAGCCATGTGCAGGACGTGACGATTCCTTGGGTGAGCCCAGTACCAGAGCGCTATGTATCGGCTCTGCAAGTATGGAAGCCTCCTTGGATGGCGGGGAATGCCCATGGTCTGCCCCTGCCTTCCCTTGAGGGCTGACCAGGATCTTTGGCTGTTCTATATGGACCCGCTGGGATGGGGGATAACACCACAACAGTGAGAGTCAAACGTCCTAAGAAACCCCCAGGAAGGTTAACCCGGTCAACAAATGCCCGCAGAAGTCGGATGTGTTGCCTAACGGCGCAAGAACGCAGCTCTGCTGTAAACAGGCACAACGCAATCACATCCGGAAAAAAAAACTCCGGATGAACGAAGAAGAAACAAAAACCATCTAGCTAGACTGAAATACGACTTTATATAAGTCGCATAAAACGCTCAAACCCTGCCCTTATTTGGTCAGTAGCTCTTGTGTTGGTCTGCAATGTTGGTAACACTTTGCCATGCCTAGTAAATGGCTACCTGTTGTGTCAACAATCTGGCAACAACATGTTTATATACAAAACATTACTGAATACATTTCAAATTATGGCCCCTTGTGTAATTGATGTATTAACAAATCAATGAAAGGGAAATAATTTTAACATTCATGAAATACAATAATTTACAATAATTCTTTTATTTCTTAGTGTCATTGCTTGACGTTTCTTCATATTAACGAGAAAAAGTCGGTAATATGAATACATTAATCAAGATATGATTCTAAGATTACACTAGAGAAATATATAACCACACAATTCGTGTATTTCATTTTATAGAATCTTAAAGATTTTAGAATCGTCATAGCTTTTTAAACTTTTACATGTCGTCTGCTAATTTTACTCTAAATTTCTAACTAATCCGGAAGTACACACGAACATTAAAAACAGCTGATGTTGAAGCTTGCAGAACACACTTGTTCCGGTCTGATGTAGCTACGGAAAGTACCAAGTTCTCACAGTTCATGTGTTGGATGTTTCACAAAACCTTCTGGATTACGATTGACTGTTCATGTGTTGGATGTTTCACTACCGAACATTATGGATTTCGGTTTTCTGCAGTGGTGTAGCTGTCAATGTTTAGTTCACACGTTCACACACGTCATTAAAATATCCCTGGAATGATCCACACGCAGATGTCACTGTCAAATTGGATAGTTCGCTTAAGGTTAGTTTTTGAGCGAATGTGACACTGTTCTTGTTGGTAATATATACAATTAATAAAGTTCGCTTTCTACCACACACTACACAATTATACACGACAATCACTACATGAATTAATAAAATAAGAACACTATTTATAATGGGAGTAACCCCTATCACATCACATTGTAGACATTACACAGCTTTTTGTGAATGGAAAAAATTATTCACTAATGACTGGCTGTGTCGGTCTGAGTGTACACACTGCACTCAGACATTGGTGCTTACTGGGTCGGTCGGACAACGGGACAAAAGATCGGCAATTGAATTGGCTCTGCCTGGGATATGTCGAACCTCAAAGCTATAATCTTGAAGTTTCAGAGACCAGGGCGCTACCATATGATTTGAAGGTACTCCTGAATTTATAAAACGCAATGGGCTGCTGTCAGATTCCACGATGAAGTGCCGTCCTAGAAGAAATCTGGACAATTTGGTTATACCCACCACTAAAGCTAGGGCTTCCAACTGAGGTATGGACCAAGCCCGTTCTCTGGCTTTTAGTTTTCTGGATACGAAGTACACAGGATGGAGCGTGTTATTGTACTCTTGTAACAAGACTGCTCCAATCGCCACGGAGCTAGCATCTGTACGCAATCTGAAAGGTAAATGGATATTGGTCAATTTCAGGATGAGATTGTTTACACTATTATCAGAAAAACACTCGAGTACTTTGTTGAATGCAATTTTTAGGCATTCATTGTGTACAATTTTCTCTGGTTTATCTTTTGTTAGTAAATTAGTAAACACTTCGGTCAGTTCGAAAAAATCAGGAATGAACTGCCTGTAATAATTTATTAGTCCCAACAGACTTCTGACTTGTTTCTTAGTAGTCGGAAGTGAGAGTTTTAGTATCTTGGACACAATTTTATCGTCTGTCGTGACAAAGCCATTGGATATTTTGTACCCCAAGAAAGTTATTTCCTGGTAGGCTATGTCTACTTTCGCAGGCTTTACAGTCAGTCCGTGCTGTCTAATACGTTCAAATGTCTGTTCTAACGTCTTCATGTGCTCTGTCATTGTCTCTGTGTGAACACAGATGTTGTCTATATAGCAAATTATGTTAGGAATGTCTGCTAGAAGGAGTCGCGTCATACGTACGAATGTGGCTGGGGCATTGACTAGCCCAAATGGAAGTTTGCACCATTCGTACAGTCCCCAAGGTGTGGCAAATGCTGTCAGATGTCTGCTCTGTTCGTCTACTGCTATTTGCCAATATCCTTTCGTCATATCTAACGTCGTAAAGAACCTAGCGTCTGTCAGTTCTGTCAGAAGATCGTCAGTGTTTGCCATTGGCTCCAAATCTAGAACAGTTATTTTATTTAACTTCCTATAGTCAATGCACAGTCTTATTGTATTGTCCTTTTTTGCGTACAATCACCATTGGAGATGAGAAAGTCTGATTGGGAATCGTCTTATGATGTTGTTTTTCTCTAAGTTGATGATTTCCTGGTGTAACTGTTCTTTGTAATGTAATGTAATGGTGTATGGTCTGCATTTTATGGGTGTGTTTGATGTGAATGTGATGTGATGCTGTACTAATTCTGTTTGTCCTGGGTTGTTGGAAAAGATGGTGTTGTACTGTTGTATAAGCTGTTTGCAACTGTCTGTCTCTGCTTGAGTTAACTTTGGGTTGATTTTGATCTCCTTCAAGCAGCTTGTCGTGTCTAATGTAGGTGTTGGAATCTCGTCACTAGCATCGTCATCTTCGTGATCTATTATCACTGTACACGCTGTCGTATCGTCTTGTTCGTTGTCTCTGTTGTGGTATGGTCTTAGCATATTTATGTGGAATATTTTGTGTTTGTCTTTTATTAGGATTTCGTAATCTACAGGTGAAATCTGTCTCGTCACTTTAAAAGGTCCCTGCCAAGAGTCAGTCAATAAGTGTCTGTCACTAGGTAGTAGAAGAAGAACGTCCTGTCCATGTGTCAAAGTTATTGTCCTATTACCTTTGTCAGCATACTGTCTATAAGTAGCACCAGATAGTTTTAGTGCATTCTTTGCAATAACACAGGATTTGATGATTCTTTCACGCAATGATGTGACATATACGTATGATGATATGGGTTTAAGTACTGGAGTAGAGTCAGTTAACATTTGGTGGTAAATAGTCAATGGGCCACGTGGTTTGGCACCATAGATAAGTTCAAAAGGAGAGAAACCGGTACTAGAATGTGGTACCTCGCGATAAGCAAAAAGAATAGCTGGTAGATATATATCCCAGTTATTGGGGTGCTCTTGCGTAACTTTTGCAAGCATGTGCTTTAGATCCCCGTTAAATTTTTCTATTACTCCGCTACTGTGAGGATGGTACGGGGAATTGAAACATTGCTTCACTCCCAACATTTTGGTGAAAGCCTGAGTAGATGCGGCAATAAACTGAGTGCCCCTATCAGATTGGATAGTATCTGGAAAACCTATCCTAGAAAATATATGGAAGAAAACTTCCATTATATCATTGGCAGTTATGTTCTTTAGCGGAATAGCTTCTGGCCAGCGACTACATTGATCAATGACAGTTAGAATATATTTATTCCCTCTAGTTGTTGTATGATTAAGAGGGCCCACTATGTCAACAGATAGTTTTTCAAAAGGTCGACTGGCTAAGTCAGTGACTTGTAACTTTGCCTGTGGGTGTTTACCTTTTTTTATCAGTTTCTGGCAGGTGTCACAACTTCTGCAATATTCTTTAATGTCATTGCAAAATTAGGGTATGATTTTCGCTTGGGGTGCGAGAGGTCCCGGGTTCACATCCCGGACGAGCCCCCACGTCCACACATGTCAGGGTCTTAAACTTGGCTCGCTTTCCTAACACATGTGAGACAGTACAAATACAACGTGATTTGACGTAAGACTCAACGACACACCGTTCAATGGATTTATTCACATATTAAATACAGAACGATGATCACAACACTATATACTGAATACTTCATTACACTTACATCCACAATACAGCTCACACGTCTCACTCTCAAGATGTCCAGACACTCGACTTTCAGCACAGAAACCACACAACGCCTTTCTCTCTATCTTGCGTCCGTCCACGTCCGTGTCCCAGAGCTGTCTGCCGCTAGTTCGCACCTTGCCTCTCACCTCAGGTGACATCACGAGGCATGCGTGCGTTCCGCGTCGTCCTTGCTTGACCGCTGGTCGCTTGTCAGCCAGCAGTCTTGCAGGCCGGTGACTACCACTCGCCTGGCGGCGTAACGAAGTTACTGTGTCCCTACTGGGAGCTAAGTCGCCTGGCGGGCGTAACGATGTCACTGCATCACTGTCCCCTTTCTGGACTCTGACAGTTAGTTACATATCCTTTACAGGATGTGACAGCAACGTCATCATTCTTTGGTTGGTTATGATTATTTGGCAAGTTTTACGTTCAATAGTTTGCAATTGCTTTCCGGCACTCAGACCTTTATGTGGAAACCAACTTAAGGTGGTCTGCTTCCAAATCTACCGCAGCTGTATTTCAAACGTGTTATGGAGGATTACGAATTGCATTCGTAACCCCTTCTTTAGAGAGCAATTACAAATTACTGAACGTAAACTTGCCAAGAAATAACAATCAGCCAAACAATGCTGGGGTTGACTGCGACGTCCTATAAACGATATGCGAGTAACTTTAACCAAATATAAGCTAATAGAATGATGACGAAACACCATATCATCCATGATATTAGTTAAGTTACTGTAACAATGCGAGATCAGTGTTTGATCAGTAGCAAAACTGCAGGAAGATTATCGTATCACCAACACAGTTGATTACAATCATGACACACCCCATACGTGACTAAAGTACGGCGTAATGCCTGCAGTTTTGAACCTGCTAACTTTCGCTGTACTCGTCGGGTTATCAAAAGTGTAACTTTTATGTAAAGATATTCTCGTATCAAGGGTCAGCTTGGACACGAAGATTAACGAGATTGCGCTTAAATTTTTGTGCTCTGGCGGCTGGGTAGTTGGTTCATTCCATACACAGGTCAGTTAGAATTAAGCGTTGACTTCTCGTACAGAAAGCAATGTCGAACTGCAGAACTTAAACACAACGTAGGACATCAACTTAGGGTTCGATCACAACGTTCTGGAAAGCACATGTAACATTTAGAAGTTCTCATGGCATTTATTAAAGTTTTCACATATGGAAACTATAGACGGTGACTGACCAGCTTTCACATATGGAAACTATAGACGGTGACTGACCAGCTTTCACATATGGAAACTATAGACGGTGACTGACCAGCTTTCACATATGGAAACTATAGACGGTGACTGACTAGCTTTCACATATAGAAACAAGAGACAGTGACTGACCAGCTTTCACATATGGAAACAAGAGACAGTGACTGACCAGCTTTCACATATGGAAACTATAGACGGTGACTGACTAGCTTTCACATATGGAAACTATAGACGGTGACTGACTAGCTTTCACATATGGAAACTATAGACGGTGACTGACCAGCTTTCACATATAGAAACAAGAGACAGTGACTGACCAGCTTTCACATATGGAAACACGAGACAGTGACTGACCAGCTTTCACATATGGAAATTAGAGACAGTGACTGACTAGCTTTCACATATGGAAACTATAGACGGTGACTGACCAGCTTTCACATATGGAAACTATAGACGGTGACTGACCAGCTTTCACATATGGAAACTAGAAACAATGACTGACTAGCTTTCACGTATGGAAACTATAGACGGTGACTGACCAGCTTTCACATATGGAAACTATAGACGGTGACTGACCAGCTTTCACATATGGAAACTATAGACGGTGACTGACCAGCTTTCACATATGGAAGCTATAGACGGTGAGTGACCAGCTTTCACATATGGAAACTATAGACGGTGACTGACCAGCTTTCACATATGGAAAGAAGAGACAGTCACTGAACAGCTTTCACATATGGAAACACGAGACAGTCACTGAACAGCTTTCACATATGGAAACACGAGACAGTGACTGACCAGCTTTCACATATGGAAATTAGAGACAGTGACTGACCAGCTTTCACATATGGAAATTAGAGACAGTGACTGAGCAGCTTTCACATATGGAAACTAGAGGCAGTGACTGACCAGCACGAATGACACAGAACATTCTTGTTCATCTTCTTTTCTTTATCCCCGGCTCCATGGTGAAAGCATTACGAAAGCAAACCACGTTCGAAACACAGCTGCGGGCGATTTAGAATCAGAATGCCTTGCTTTGGTTTCCATACACAGGTATTAGTGCCGGTCGTTCAGAAAGCAATGGCAAACTACTGAGCGTAAACTTGCCAAGAAATTGCAAAGCAAATAGAAACAGGAATGAACAATAAAGGTGTCACATGAACGGAGCTGCATGGGATCGCTACAGATAGGGGGACTTGGGGTCAGTTGTTTCAGAGCTTATGTCCCATTGGGGAATATAGGGCCCATGAAGAAGTACCCAATATTATCGTGACCCAATAAATGATCAATCCTGTCACTTTACGACCCTGCTCCCAAAACTGTTATGCTATTGTCCGTTACCACTTGCCGTGTCGACATAACAGATATTATATAACAGTACAATACAATTATTGTTTAGAAACGATTCGGGGATAAAGAGTTGAGTTGAGTTGAGTTAAGAACCGACATGACTGCACTCAGGATATTCCCATACGTGCTACGCCTCCTCGTTCAACAGCCAGCGAAGAGTCACACTACTAATCGTTCCCACCGCCATCTGATTAAAAGTTGTCCTGGTCTTCCTTCTCAGTTTTGAAATTCTTCTAGAATCCCCGCCGATCCCCCGCAATCTCATTCTTTCCACATATGGGTTCTCAATCTGTTCCTCCGCCTTCTCCACCTGGTCCCACAAGCGCACGACCACCTCCCCCCTGTCCATAGGCAAAATTCCACCAAGAGGTGCCTTCCCTACTAGCCTATCAGCCTGTTCATTCCCTCGTACACCCGCATGGCCAGGGCAAAATATCCATATCGGGGATATCGGGGATAAAGAACAAAAGAGGAACCCAATATTGAATAATATCGTGGCCCAATAAATGATAAATCCTGTCACTTCAGGAATCCACTCATATGCTACTGTCATATATTATCCGTTACCACTTGACGTGTCGTCATAACATACATTACTGGATATTACGTAGATAACTGTACATTTTTTGTTTTGCTATCACTATCAGTGGGGGATAAAAGATAAAACAAAGAAGGACCCAATAATATCATGATCCAATAAACGAAAAATCCTGTCACTTCACGACCCCGCTTCAAAAACGACCATGCTATTAGGAGTATCCGTTATCACTTAACATGTTTTCTTTTTTTTTTAAAGACTTAACGTGTCAACATAACATACATTAGATAACAGTGCAATTCAAATATTGTTTCGTAACCTTTGAGAGATATTTTAAAACTCATGTTTTGTCATGTGACTAAGAGTGTACAATCAGAGTATCAGACGTGAAACTTTCCTCAGAAAGTTCGTGCAGACGGATACAATGTTGGCATCGCGGATCTGTTTTACTTTATTAAGTGGAAACCCAACGGTCATAACAGTATCTCGTGACGAATTTATATCATAATGTTAGTAACTTAACGGATGCAACATAACATAGGTTCAAAATGGTTGGAAACGGTTGTCAATTTGGTTTTGTAACTGCGACGTTGGTTGTGATTTTATGTACTCCAGTTTTTGAATGGAGTAGTGTTTTGTATACAGAAGCTACCCTTCTTTCATCTTTTGATGTCCCAGTGAAGACTTTAGTCCTGAATGCTAGTTTTGATGATATGTATTATAATTTTACGGTGAATGCCACTTCGCAGATTATGTTCGTGTACAGCTACACAATGGACAATCAGGTTTGGTTTACAATTTATAATTTAAATTTTAATAATTGAAATTGATTGATGATTGAAATATTGATGAATGATAATGATATTTATTTATTATTATTGTTTACATATGAATTATGATGACTCCATTGATTAAGTCACTGGGTAAGTCTAAGTTCTGATTGGTTGGTGTGCCGAAGCATACCCACCACACTCATTAATGGAAAAAAAGCTGTCAGCTGCAGTGAGAATAATGCTATATTAATATAGAATTATAGAGCAGTATTGATTGAAAGAAGGACCACAATGTAACATCCAAGACTAAATATAGACATTCTTAAACAGGTGATTCTATCCAACTAGCTTACAACACTCATATATGGAACATGGACAATAAGCAGAAAAGCTGAGTAACATCTAATGGCAGCAGAAATATGGTTTCTTAGGACAATGTAAAGAATGTCATGGGCAGACAGAAACACAAGCGACTGGGACACTTGACAGGCATTCAAGAAATAGATGGACATTTTAAATTAAATAGAGAAATTAGATGCAGATAGTGAAATTTGTAAAGGCGTGTTATGAAGAGAAATAAACTTGAAAACTTAGTGATAACTGGCAGACTTGATGTGAACAGAGTAAGGGGAAGACAATGAAATATATACCTAGATGGGTTGGCCACACTGCATAATGGAGACAAGCATACAGACCTACCAGAGACGCTGGTTATTGTGTGAGGCAGTAAACCATGACCACCCATGCTTGTCGTTATAGTAGATGATGATGATGAAGCCACCATAGAAGGATCAGAGAGGCTACTATTAAAAATGCTGACAAGAATCATTGATGCAGCTAAGATAATTAACATGAAGATAAATGCTGGAATGACAGAAGTGATGATGAGTGCCAAACAAATCCATCACATATATTATTAGCATCTAGGAAAATACCATTGAGTGAGCCAAACAAACCCATCACAAATATTAGCATCTAGGAAAATACCATTGAGTGAGCCAAACAAACCCATCACAAATATTAGCATCTAGGAAAATACCATTGACTGAGCCAAACAAACCCATCACAAATATTAGCATCTAGGAAAATTCCATTGAGTGAGCCAAACAAACCCATCACAAATATTAGCATCTAGGAAAATACCATTGAGTGAGCCAAACAAACCCATCACAAATATTAGCATCTAGGAAAATACCATTGAGTGAGCTAGTGCAGAAGTTTCTCTGTCTGGGCCTATTCAATACAGATGATGCTTGTTGTGAAGCTAACATATCTAGTATCACAGCAGCAGTTTAAAAAAAGCATTGGCAGAACAGAGAGGCAGTTGAATGAGGAGGTAGAACACATACCCAATTGGATTGACAGAATAATAATTTAAGACTGTGAACCTGGCAACTACGCACTGCAAATCTCCCATGTCGACTGGATGGCACATTTTGGAAACTGGTCATGTGATTGACAGGGACAATGAGTTTCATATGTTGTATAACCCACAAAATGGTCGCATGTTAAAACTGGCAGAGGCAATTGCCATTTCATTTTACAGAAACCAACTTTGTGCAAACAAAAAGACATAGAAGTCAGTCTTGCCAATTGGCAAAGCACTTCATGATGATGATAATGATGATGAAGGTGATGATGATGATGGTGATTATTATAAAGAAATATGAAGAAATAAACTACAAAGAAATTATCACTTATATATCATCATCAAGTGCCATCTCCAGATTGAACGTCGGCTGTTATTACTCTCCAAATCTCACTTTCCTGCATCTTCATTATGTGTTCATACAGGTTTCTTCCAGTCCATCTCTTTATGTTGTCCACCTGCCTGTAATGTTGTCTTCCTCTTGTACACTTCCCCTCCACTTTTCCTCCATCATACATTTTATAAGAATTTTTTTTAAATGTGGCCAAGCTACCTTAATTATCAGATCTTAATCTCATTCAGATATGACTGAGCTACTTTATGACAGTAGACGGTACTACCTACTTTCTGTTAGCATCAAATGTTGGACGGTGCTCACCTAACTAACATGATACAGTGTGCCAATGGCTTCGGGCAGAGGGACGCAATTGGGAGGGGACAAGCTTACCCTTTTTTTTTGCATATCCTTTACAGGACATTGCAGTCAACACCAGCATTTTTCAGCTGCTGTTGATGTCTTGGCAAGATTACGCTCAATAGTTTGCCATTGCTTTCTGAGCGACCGGCTCACATACCCCCATAAGTAATCAACGTGACACTATTCTTTACCGAATCTCGCGCAGCTGCGTTACCCACGTGGATATACGGGATTATGGAGAAAGTCGTAAACTCCTTCGCCAGGGAGACCGGCAAGCTTACCCTAGTGCAAGGAAATGCAGCCTAAAGGCTAAATGTCATGGGAGGGTTAGGCCCTAAGCCTTGGTTGGCAACTAGACTAGGATGGAAGCTCTGACAGGTGGACAGTTAGTCTATTACTTTGCTGATCCGGCAGCTTCTGCAGCTTGTCTTGTTCCAGACGTATTGGTGTTACCTTTCCTTTGGAGTAAACTAGGCTGGTCGAGTGAGGGATCATGCTGCATGGGCAACACATGGTCTCTAAATTCAGCCCAGGCTTTGTGCTATGGAGAGGTATAATTTCTTTTGACAAACTATTGTCTATCAAGATGGCAATGTGTCAGTCAGTCAATCTCATTTGGTAATGTTTTATTCAATCCTGGTTTTTATCATACTCTTTGTTTTCTTTTCCTGCCGTGATTTTCTTCTTATTTGTCTATGTAACCACATTTTAGCCTCAACCCAATTGAATAGTGAAAACCACAACTTATATCTTAACATAGCAAAAACAAAGATAATGCATACAGATAAAACTACTATGGAGAAAGAAATATGTGTTAATGAGGAAACATTTGAGGTGGTGGACAATTTTGAATATCTTGGGTCAATGATTACCAACAACGGTGACACAATGAAAGAAATTAAACGACGACTATCAATTGCTCATCAAAGACTAAAACAACTGAATAAATTATGGAGTGGGACAGACAGAACTACAAAAATTAGATTTTTAAGAGCATGCATCTTTTCTATTGCAACATACGCCTGTGAGACCTGGACACTTACTAAACTAGCTGAACAGGGCATAAATGCCTTTGAATATAAATGTTATAGACGAGGTCTAAGAATATCTTGGCTAAAGAAAAGAACAAATGCATTCATACTTCAAGAGCTGAATATTGAAGAAGGTTGGCTATTAAAGACGATAAAACAAAGAAAATTGAAATAATTTGGTCGCTTGAAACGTCACGAAAGTTTGGAGAAAACAATAATGGAGGGGTACACACCTGGGAAGAGAGGAAGAGGAAGGCCAAAGAAAAGATGGGTGCAGGATGTGGCAGATGATTTCCAGATGGGTGTATTGGACGCAGGACATCTTGCTTATGATCGAGAGGTTTTCCGGAAGGTTGTTATGTGAGTGAGGTTTTGCAAAGGACATGCTACTGAATTAATGAATGAACGACATTTTGAAAGTTTTATTTTATAAATATATATTATAAATAAATGCTAGCAAAAGATACTTTCATGTTTAATATTTACTTTCCATTCCATTTGTATGTATGTATTTTCTGTTGATCTTAGACTACAGCGGTGAGAGTTAGCGTGTCGTCCAGTTCGGCTACAGAAAACTATCCAGTTATGTTTGTAGCAAGACAGCAGGAAACTATCCTGTCCTGGCAGATTCCTTTAGACATCGGTGACATGTAAATATCTTAATTGACAATAGTATTAGAGAATTAGAATGCAATAAGCACATCTGATATGGTGGGATGTTTGAATTGAAAATGATATAATTGCAGAGCACTGAAGCAAATATCAGAGCACATCCTTCAGGACTGTCCAGTTTTGTCACAAGACTGCTCAGTTTAGCCATAGGACTTCCCAGTTTTGTCACAAGACTTCCCAGTTATTGTAATAACTGGTGAGATTAATAGAAAATGAGACAAGAGGAAGGTTTTGTCACATGGCTGCTTTTTGTCTATAGTACACTTAGTTTTGTCACAGGACTGTACTATTTTGCCACAAGACTGCCCAGTTTTTCCAAAATGAGAATGTAAATCTGGCCCATGGGTGCAGCCCTACAAAACAAATTGTGGCATGGGTTTCATGCTTCCCCACAACTTTTGTTCCTAGTAAAATGTATCAGCTCATGTGCCATCTTTCTATGGTATGATAAAAATCAGACAAGAATCTTCTCTTGCTACCTTCCTCTCGTCTCTTTTTCTATTAATCTTACCAGTTATTACAATAAGTTTTTAAGTTTTTCTCAGTTAATGTGTCCCAAAACATGTTGTTCTTGTGATAAGTTATTTTCTCTCCTTAACCTCTTTGAAAATATGTAGATTTCTAATTTTTGCTGTCTATGGTTTTGTCAACAATCTTCTGAAAAACCAGATTGCTCTGTCTTCAAGAGATGTTCTTGCTTGTTTACTAATTGTCCATGATTCACAGCCATATATTATAGTCTGTTCTTCTTCTTCTTCTTCTGCGTTCATCCTGAGTTTTTTTTTTGGATGTGATTGCGTTGTGCCTGTTTACAGCAGAGCTGCGTTCTTGCGCCGGTAGGCAGACACATCCGACTTCTGCGGGCATTTGTTGACCGGGTTAACCTTCCCGGTTATAGTCTGTTCTATGTAACATGCCAGAATTCTTGCAGGCTCCTGCTATAAAACAGTAAACAGGCAATAGCACCATTAATTTAATACACAGCAAACAAGCAGTAATTGTTGTAATTAACGTTGTTAATACCTTGACAATTGGGCTGTTTGGCCCTCTGCATGGCATATAATGATGCATGTATGTATCAGTTGTTGCATCCTCCTCCTCTTCTTTACCCTCCTCCTGCACTGCCACCCCTTCTCCTTCTCTTCATCTTCTTGTGATCTTTTTCTTCCTCCTTTCGTCTCCCAATGGAGCATTCTCCCCTCAACTAACCAATGCTGGGCCCTTTTTGTAACAGTTCATAAGTAGTTGGATTTTGCAGCTAAGGTTTTCTACCGGATGAGTTGGCCAGCCTCGCACCAACCCTCTCTAATTACTTGTTACAACTTGCGTGGTAGATTACAGTGTTACTATTCTTTGTTTTCCTAAAGAGCCCTGTTAACATGCGAGTGAGCTGATACTGTGTTTATGACAACATATTCCAGTTACGTTTTCATTTGTTCATTATCTCTTCTAGTTCAGTCAGCTCTGTGGTAAAGAGATTACGAATGCGATTAAGAAGCTTACCGCCTTGTGTTGGTTTACATACAGTGGTATGAGTGCTGGTTATTCAGAAAGCAAAGGCAAACTACTGAATGTAAACTTGCCCAGGAATCGCAGCCGAAAATTGCTGGAGTTGACTGCTACATCCTGTGAAGGATATGCAACTAACTACCCAGTTTAACTTCAGAAAAGAAGTTATAATAATTAGGGCCCATCCCACGCTCAGATCAATAATCATGTGACCACATCAGCCACATTTCAGTTATATTTGAAAGGGATTGTTGTCCATAGGAGGTAATGAAGTATTCAGAGGTTCCATTTATATGGCTAGTGCCTTTTGAAATGTTCCATTTATTTATCTGTGGTGAAAGTCACAATTTCCAGATTCTTATCTACATGTGCTAGTTAGACAAAGACGCTTTGCGTTACTGTTTATGAGGCTTTGTGCTAAGTAGACCAATCTGTAGTGTGTTGTTGAATGCTACTTGGGTGTGTGAGAAATGAATTATGCCCTGGTCCTTTCTTGTCAGGTGGTTAATGTTGTCCTGTTCGTTAGAACTGGGCATCTGTCTGTAGACTTATTGTTAAGGATGTCAAGAGGGTTAAGCACATGTCATAACAGTGTAGACGAACACGGTGACATCATAAGGACAGTATAAAGATGGCTGCCTCATTTTTGACATGCACCAAAGAGGAGCTGTGTTATGTTTTTATCAGTGAAGGGGTTAAACTTATAGAAATTCATTGGTAAAAAAGGTCCAGTATGGCGATGCATGCCTGTCAGTCCAGCAAGTGTATGAGTAGAGTAGGAAGTTTCAAAACGGCCTGACTTCTGTGACAGACTGTTCATGACCAGGTTGGGCACACCAAGTAGTGACACCTCAGAATTTTTTTTAATCCAAGCACTTTATCAGCGATGGGGGACTTGCATTGAACGCAGTGATGACTACATGGAAAAATTATACATTTGTTCTTGGCATTTTCCTCTCAGAATATATTCACACAAAAAACATTTAAGGTTTTAATTTGAAGCCAGCCTCCTCCCTTTTACCCCTCCTACCTCCCCCCACATACATAAGTAGCTGTTGGGAGAGTTGCTGTAGCATAGTTGCTGCCTGTCATCCTTGTGGTCAAAGGTTCACATTTGCACTGTGGCAGATTTTTAAAACTTTACCTGCGCTGACAGGTCATCCTGTCTAAAATGGGTACAGGGAATGTCTTGAGAAGTAAAGGCATTGATGATATCACCCCTTGGAGTGTTAATTGGTCTATGGAAATATGAGTCTAGTGCCATATACCTAATAGATGTATGCCAAACAATCACTAGAAAGTTTATCAATCAGCACAGAGGACTGGGATACGTTGACGACAGGTTGTAGTGCATGGGAAGCATCATTTCATCAGGGTATTGGGATAAGGGTGTGGAAGTCGATAGCAAAACCCTCTGGTAATGAACCGAGCAGTTGGACACAGGGTTTGCCATTTGGAAAAATCAGGGAAAGGTTGGCCACATATTGTTGTTTGTCCATCAGGAATTATGATAACCATTCATTTCATCCAGTGGGGTTGAAGGTATGGAGCCATGAGTTCTAAGATGGCTGATAAGGCCTATTTTGGCTCGAAATGTTCTTTGACATTGTGGACAAAGAATGCTTGACGTTTCTGGAGGAGGATCTCCTGCACTGGTTTTTCTGTTCTGTCTTTTCTTCACAGCTCTTGCAGTCCTGGTTGCCTCACAAGTGACTGCACCCTTGCGTAATGATGCACGCCACGAATTTCGGTCTCTGGCTGCAGTCTCCCAGGTGTCATGATGAATTCCAAAAGTATTCAGTGATATTTTCAGTGTGTCTTTAAAGCGTTTCCTCTGGCCACCTTAGGAGCATTTACCACAACGCAACTCGCCGTAAAAAATTTGTTTAGGGAGCCTGTGATCTAGCATGTGAGTCAAGTGACCAGCCCAGCGAATCTGATTCTTCATTAGTAGAGTGTGGATACTCGGCATAGACGCTCTTTCTAGGATTTCAGTGTCTGGGATCTTGTCTTGCCATTTAATCTTCAGTAACTTCCTAAGGCAGACTGGCCACATATTACTCCTTGTTCTTGGCCTACAAAATCTGATGGTGCTATCACATCACAGCCCGTTATCAGGAAACTTCTTTCAGACAATTCATTATATTATTATTTATTAAGATAACGATGAAGATAGATGCAGAGACAGTGGAAGACAGATGCAGAGACACAGGAAGACAGATGTAGAGACAGTGGAAGATATGAAGAGACAAAGGAAGACATGCAGAGACAAAGGAAGACATGCAGAGACAAAGGAAGATGTCCAGAGACAAAGGAAGACATGCAGAGACAAAGGAAGAATGCAGAGACAAAGGGAGACATGCAGAGACAAAGGGAGACAGATGCAGAGACAATGGAAGACATTCAGAGTCAAAGGAAGACAGATGTAGAAACAAAGGAAGACAGATGTAGAGACAACGGAAGATGAATGCAGAGACAAATGAAGACATATGCAGAGACAAAGGAAGACAGATGCAGAGTGGAAGACAGATGTAAGCACAAAACTGTACAGCCACAATAATTGGCAGCGAAACAGTCTGCAGCAGATAACCTGTACTTCAAACTTTCTGTTGGTGACAAGACTTCCAGCCAGTCATTCTAATGTTATAAGGCACTAAGCCAGCCTAGGATACTGTTTACACATATTGCAAAAATATCTGTGCTAACAAATGTTATTGCTGGCTCCCTGGCCGAGGGGTTAGCAGCTTTCTCCGTAATCCCGAATACTCTTGTGGTTGACGTGAGTGCACGAGAATTGTAAGCGGTTTGAGTCGCACCAGTGACTTATGAGAGTATGGAGCCGGTCGCTCAGAAAGTCGTGGCGTGCTGATGAGCATAATCTAGCCTAGGAATCATCAGGACGGAAACGCGAAAAAAAAAAAATGTGATGTAATTGTAGTTGTCACTAATTGCTATAGCTATTTTTATTCATGCCGGTCTCCCTGGCCTAGGCGTTAGCGACTTTCTATGTAATCTCGTATACTCTCGTGTGTAACGTGACAACGTTGAGAATCGGTAGCGGTTCAAACCGCATCAGTAACTTACGGGGTATGTGAGCCGGTCGCTCAGAAAGCAATGGCAAACTACTGAGCCTAATCTTGCCAAGAAATCAACAATCAGCTGAAAGATGCTGATGTTGACAGCAATGTCCTGTAAAGGATATGCACAAAAAAATAAAAAATTTATTAATAAATAAGTCTTATACGGCAAACTTTTAGTGGGAGGAGAGCCACAAGGCAGACTCCCAGATTAAAAAATACATATCAAAAATCACTAGAGAATTTCTCTGTTAACACTGAGCACTGGAGTACATTAATGGAGAGCATCTTTTCGCAAGGACAATAAGATATTATTAGACACCTAAGGCAGTGAGTAAAGGAACTGGCCACCCTACCTAAAATGTTGTTGCCTAGAATACATGAGAGCAATGGTGGCACAGTGGTTAGTACGCTTATCTGGCAAAAGAGTGATGCGGGTTTAATCCCAAGCAGAGGCAGAATCATTTTTTCCAGCCAGTATGACTCCGGTGTCGACCTAACCTCATGCATTGAGTACTGGATAATTTTAAGAAATTTCTGGCATTTGCAAAAGGAATGGTAACAAGGAAGGGAACTGGCTACTTGCAACATATGCTGTTGCCAGCGAACAAAATAAGGGGTCTTCTTCATTTGCTGGTCCGCTCTTGGTCTTGGTAGAGGGTGCATTAATGCCCACTAGTAGTTTTTCATAGCGTGCCTGACTGCACACAAGGTTGACAGGGTCATATGCACTCTGCGTCTAACTGAAGGTTGACTCGTCTCTTATGTAATTCAATTACATATGTGATTCTTTCTCTTGAACCCAGCTCAGTAAATGTTATCTTGAATGTTGGACATTATATTTAAGTACCGCAACTCTCTGATGTTTCCCTCTCAATATTACACTTGATTATGTGAAACTGTCATTCTTTACTTCAGCGCAAACTCACACTGTGCACAAGTATAACGCAAAGTTCGATACTCAACGCAGATTGATTTTTTTTCTTCAATGTATTGACTAATCACGAAATACACTTCATTCACACTAGCACCATTTCTCAACGTTACGAATTAACAAAACTACTTAACGAACATAATTCCTAACAACAGGTTCATAGCGGCACAATTTGGGTCGTGCTACTGCAACAAAAAAACCATGTCCAGACTTGACCATGGCTCTCGTTCAACTCGTGCCTTGCGGAGATGATGTCCCCTCGCTTACAATTTTGCCTTGCCATCTCCGTGCAAGGCATGCGTCTACAAATTCACGCTGAATTGCATGAAGCCCTGTTTTCTCTCGGTAAACTACTCCGTGACCTCATATAGGTTCATGGCAGTCATGGCCTAGAATGTGTTAAGGTCTAACACTTCACTCCTCATCTTCTATGAGGCTACCTTTATCTTGTTCAAGATACCAAATGAAGTAACTATACTATTCTACTTATTTTCAAATATTTTTACTAATAAATGTCATAATGTAATTGTAACCTGCCTGTTATTGTTCCTGCAGCTACTCCTACCACTCACTGAGTAGGACACTGTGTCCTATTGACAAGACACATCGAAAGGACATTGGTCATCATCAGCTTATCTACATCACAGTGTCCAGTATGTCCCCTGACAGTCTGGACTTCAATTTGACAGCTACTGTGTTGACCGACTTTGAGCTCCGGTGAGTTTAGATAAGATTTACAATAAATATCCCCTACATAAGACTATGCCGGCTATGTGGCAAAAGGGTTATGGACGCAGCTCGTAATCCTGTATGCCGCTTTCGAAACACAGCTACGGGTGATTTGGCAACAGACCGCCTTGCATTGGGTTTTTATAAAATGGTATAGATGCAGGTCGTTTAGAAAGCAATGGCAAACTACTGAATTTAAACTTCCTAAGAGATCACAAACAGAAAAAAAGACTGGGGTTGACTACAATGTCCTGTAAAGGATATGCAGCTAACTTTTTTAACATAAAAGTATAGCTTCTTCTCGCAGTCCACGCTGTCTCATGTTCTGCCAATCTTCTCATAGTCCATGCTGTGTGGTGTTGATGATCATGTCTGCCCACAGCCTTCTGTCTCATGTTCTGCCAATCTTCTCATAGTCCATGCTGTGTGGTATTGGTGACTGTCCACAGCCTTCTGCCTCATGGACTGCCAATATTCTTATAGTCCATGCCGTGTGATCTTGGTGATTATGTCTGTCCGCAGTCTTCTATCATGTACTGCTAATCATTTAGGATACCGATGTTCCTCCATGCCATGATACCAAACTGTCCAGCATCTTCTCTCTGTCTCGCCTGTCACTCCCCTCCAAATTTCCCATTGTCTAGACAAATGCCGGTTTTCTCCTTGTCATAGCACACAAAGAATGTGGACTATCTTCTTCTGATACGGATAACCAGTTCTCTTTGTTAACTTCTTTCAAGATATTTTTTAAGACGTCTTCATTACACTTTTTGAACGTCCATGTCGTTCTCATCATTCTTCTTTAAAAGCTTATCTCTGTATTTCCTACATGATTCCTCACAGGTCTGCTAATTGTTCACACTTCACTTCCGTATATCATGATTGTCTCAGTATAGCTATTGAGAACTCTTTTTCTCACCTTCTTGACATAGATGTATTGCAAGAATATTCTTCATCATGTAAAATGCTGCTTGTAGTTGGGCTGTTCTGCATTTAACTTCCTTAATACATTGTTCATCCACTGTCATTAAAGGACTTAAATACATTGACTTGTTTCAGACTGGTTTAATTCACATTTATTTTGTATGTTGGAAAACGTTCTTTCTATGTAATTACCATTACAGTTATTCTGAAGTTTAATTGAGTCAAGAGCTAACATCACAGCACTCAGGACATTCTGCCCTCATCTTCAACAGCCAGCAAAAAGTCTGAATACTGATGGTACACATTGTAATCTGATGATCTGTTCATCTGGCCTTTCCTTGAAGTCAAGTACTGAATGTGGGCTAGATTCTCCGATCCCTGCCACACCATTCTCTCCAGGCAATGATGGTGTATCTGTTCTTCTATACTATACACATGATCCCAAAGAGCCTTGATCACATCTGCCTTATCTTGCACCAATACCCCACCAAGCGGTACAGACCAGCCAATTTGTCTGCCTGCTCATTTCCCAATGCACCAGCATGCCCTAAGTTAAAATTCAGTAGATGCTCCGTATCTTTGATTGTTTAATTGGAGCATGCCACTCATCATGAAGCATCTTTGTCTTCACCCTTCTCAGCATGCTCTGTCAGTCCTGTTACAACTTATGTCATAATATTAAAGTTTCTGTGAAGTTGACATTTTTGTGAAGTTGATGTTTCTGTGAAGTTAAAGATTCCATCTGAGAAAGTTTTACTTGTCCTCCTCAGCCATGAAACTCCAAAAAACCTCAATGTCACAGCACCTCGCCCGGTTTATTACATGTACACCTTCCCCGAGGACGTCTCTTCGGTGTTGCTGAAAGTCAGCTCTGCGTCTCACACCTGTATGACTGTCTCCGTCCAGAAAATTAAGGTACATTCATCTATGATTATTTCAATGTCTGTTTTTCGGTGTAAGTAAGGAAGTAGAGAACACTTTTACGTGCTAGGTCCTTAAATTTACAAACCACTCAGCACTTGGAGGAGCGGCTGGCAGAGTGGCTAGAATGCCGGATTCTCCTTCAGGAGACCCAGATTCGAATCCTCAGTAAGGTGTTGAGTTTTTTTCTGTCGGCGGCAAACAGAAAACTCTAACTTGCACAGTTTGCGGCGACTGCACTAGCCAGGCGGCCTTAATTCCTCAGGCTCAAGACTCCCTTGCCATACACTGCAAGTTATTATATTGGCAGTAAATGACAGATGATGACTCAGCACTTGGTAGGCGATGTAGTCAGTGTCACACTGGCTGCCTTTACTTGCCAGGACATTTAATGGTACTCTGCGATGTTCAGCTGCCATGGACTTGTGTATTGTGCACATGGGACCTCCTGTTTTTTCACCCTTATCTGAGAAATACCCGACCTGCCTACCCAAGAGATCAGAGAGGTATCATTAGAAACCAAGTTCTGATAAAACTCCCAGTGCTGAGATTTAAACCTGTGAGCCTCTGAGCCGGAGGTGAAGCATTTAGTCACTTGTGATTTTCATGTATATTTGAACACAGAGCTCTCCAAGTACAGTTCTGGTCCTCAGTTAAAGTCAAACTGTACAGATATCTCAGTGAGCTCAGAACAACACCAAATTTCATATCCACAACTGGAATCAAAGTCTGAGAAATCATGCAATATATTGTCTGTAGTTTCTGTGTTTATATTCACTAAGGGAATATATTGTTTTGAATTTCTAACAGCTTTATTTAGGTATGTTATTTTATTGTTTGATTTTGCCACTATGAGATATGTGATTATGTGTTCATTGTCATCTCTCACACCCATGCACGTGACTTTATCTAAACAGTTCCAGACACCATTACACTATACACATTTTATTTCATTATCTAATCATTCAGTAAACATTTCTCTGCCACACACTCTTTCAGTGTCCTGTCTTTGACCTGGAAACTAATGTGGAGTTCGAAGGTCAGCATCAAACCATGTCCACACAGGCAGCCATGTTTTTGGAGGTAAGATAACCAGAGTTGACAGGAATAGGGAACTTGAGTCTGTTATGCCAGGTGGTATTTTGTCTTTCTGGGATGGTCTTTTTCCTGTCTGGGATATCATCCCGTAGTTGTCTGCTTTTCCAGGAAGGCATCTGCTGTCTGTTCTTGAAGAAAACAGTTTAAAGACAACAGGAAGTTCATTGCACTGGGTATTATGCATTAGGACTCAGTCTCTTTCCACAGATCGGCTGCCAAAAGTGACACAATGATGACCCCTAGGGGTCTCTGAAAATATTGCACTCGTTAAACCAAATTCTGGAGTCCAGAAATGAAGCCCTGGCTTTTATTAATCCAGCAACGACAACCAGGAATATGTTTTAAAAAGTTGCACTCGTAAACTGAATGATGAAGTTCAAAATGAGCCCACGACTTTTGGAGCTTGAGGCAAGTAGCTTGACTATTCACCACAGTGACCCTTGCCTGGGTACTGTGATTTTTCATGGAAAGCCAGTAAATGAGCTATTTCTTTGTGTTGATTACAGGATAACTTGAACTGAACTTTTTGTTTCATTGTGCCAGGTTATACATTTTAAACATCCCTTTTATTTCTAGTTATAATACCAATCATCACCATCATCATGATGTGCCTTGCAAAGTTGCATACGCATTGCTGTATCTCCACAGATCTTGGTCGTTGGTGTTCTGAATCAGTTCTGTTGATGACATTCCTCCATATCATCATCTTAGACCATCCAGCAGAATTGTTCTCAGACTGCTTCTGCTTCTTGTATTGCTGATCTTTCCAGTTGTCACAATGTTATCCACTGCCTGTCTTCTCATATATGACAGAAGAACACTATCTCTTTCTTATAGTTGTATAAATTGTTCTGCTTTAATTATCCACTTCCAGGCAATCATTGTTAGTTACTCTTGCTATTCAGATGTATTCACCACATCTTTACTGCCTCCAAGCCCTTCTTAGTTCATTCATTGACATTCCAAGATTCACCATCATGCAACAGAATATGATCCATAAATATACCAGCCGTAGAAATCATGAAAATAACCACTATTCTTTAACACTTAATTAACATGCAGAGAGAAACATTTTTCTCCACAATCTTGACTGTAAGTGCTAAATGTATTTCTCAGTTCCACCAAGTGTTGTTGGGAGGTGGAGTTTTAAAAATGTTTGTTGTTACTCTTTTTCTAGATGTGCCCTGTCGAATGCAGATGAATTGGAGTGTGTGGTTGAGGGAGTAGTGCAGTAGTGCATGGACAGAATTAGGGTAAAAGAGTGTATGAAGAATAAAGAGTTAGCAGAAATCAGAAAGGGAATGAATAAAAAGCAAAAAATAAGCAGGGAGAGTGAGAGATATGGTTTGTGAATGATAGAGAGGTTATGGGGGGAAAAAACGCATGCACGCATTCATGCACAGAGAGAGAGAGAGAGAGCATGAGAACACAAAAACTGTAAGAAGCAAAACATTAAGAAAAGGAAAATGGTTTGTGAAACACAAAGAAATCATCAAGAGCAGGCTGTATATTACCCTGTAAGTGACGGCTTGGTCATGTGTACTGCATGCCAGATAGATGCATTGCAAGGGACATTCTTTCAGGGCAGCTGACAAACAGCAATCAATAAATTGGGTGTCCACAGCTATGACGCAAATACAATATATATATATATATATAGATATAGATATATTCAAATACAAATGTATTAGCAAACATAATATAATACAAATGTAATTAGCAAACATAATATAATACAAATGTAATTAGCAAACATAATATAATACAAATGTAATTAACAAACATAATATAATTCAAATATAATATATTTAAATACGAATGCAATTAGCAAAAATAATAATATTAAAATATAATATATTCAATTACAAATGTAATTAGCAAACATAATATAATTCAAATATAATATATTTAAATACAAATGTAATTAACATATTATAATATACTTCAAATTTAATATATCCAAATACAAATGTTATGGAAAGACATCACAATCTGGGAGGAAAGGCTTCTAACCATAACACATGGAGATGCACTGTAAGGAGTCTTGTTGCACCCTGTGAAAGGAGACTACTTCAACCAGCAGAGGAGAAGAGAACTCACTGAAAGCAACAACAGATTGTGTGGCTAGTGGTTTCCAGCTCAAAGCATGCATCACTCATGGTCAGATATGACTAAATGAGGCCAGTCTATGGACACTGCCAGTGGTAAAAATGTCAAAATTAGAATACCAACCACCGGCTGGTCTGGTTTGCTGCTTACAGACACATGTCTAGTGATTATTTTCTCGGATGGCTATCTGTGGTGTGCCCAGGTGTGGGTCTTTCCAGCTGCTGCAAAGAAGCGAGGCAGTCATTTAGAGTATGCGACCAATAATCAAAGTCACTGTGAGCAGGCAGTCGAGCAAACCATGCTACAATAGAATCTTGACAGTGTTTGTGGATAGGATATGCATATTATGTTTGTGGATAGGACGTGCATATTATGGGATCTGTTATGGTGCCAGAGAGTTTATGGATTACACTGAGAGCCTCCTGTGATTTATAGGATGAGGCTGGAGCACTTATAGAGGTATCCATACTGGGGACAACTGCCTATTACTGGGAACATCTGCCTTCTACTGGGGACATTCATCTACTTCTGGGGACATCTGTATACAACTGGCTAGATCTGCCCACCACAGGGGACATCTACATACTACTGTAGAACATATATATTATTGTGGGACATATACATATTATTGTGTGACATATACATATTATTGTGTGACATATACATATCATTGTGTGACATATATATATATATATATATATATTTGTGTATGGGGCATATACATATTATTGTGGACCATATACATATTATTGTGGACCATGTACATATTATTGTGGGACATATACATATTATTGTGTGACATATACATATTATTGTGTGACATATACATATCATTGTGTGACACATATATATATATATATATATATATATATATATATATATATATATATATATATATATATATATATATATATATATATATATTTGTGTATGGGGCATATACATATTATTGTGGACCCATATACATATTATTGTGGACCATGTACATATTATTGTGGGACATATACATATTTTTGTGGGACATATACATATTATTGTGGGACATCTGCCTACAGTTGGGTACTTCTGTCCTCCACTGGGTATATCTGCCAACCATTCAGTAGATCTGCCTAACATTGGGGACATCTACCTACTATTGGGGACACCTGGCTAATGAAACATGAGCAAACATCTTATTGACTAAATATTATGGGAAATTGCCAGTACTAAGGACACTACTTGCTGAACTTAGCAGTCAGCATAAGGTCACCATACAGTGGATACCATCCCACTGTGGAGTACCCGGAAACGACAGAGCTGATCAATTGGCTAAGGAAGGAGCCAAAGAAGAACAGCCTGATGTGCCCGTTACATACCACCAAAAGAAAAGAATGATCAAATCAGTCAGAAAGCCACCAAAACCTGCTCAAGATGACTACCACGTTATGGATAGACCAGAACGAGTCATTATTCTGCGCCTCAGAACAGGGCACAATAGATTACGCAACCACATGTATACAAAATTCAAGATTGGTGAAACAGCCATGTGCACATGTGGATTGGCATCGCAGACAGCAGAGCACATACTCCAAGACTGCCCAAAATATAACATATCTAGGCAAACCTTCTGGCCTAGAGAGAAGTATGCATAAAATTTGGTGGAACTGCGGTAAAGCTGTGAAAGTTTAAACAATATAAAATGACACAAAGTAGTGCAGCTTTACATAACAGAGTTACGACACATACAGAACGTTGCGGCGGTTAGCCTTCATCAGCAAACAAACACATTCACAAACACAACATACAGTCAAGGAGAACTCCTGTGACTACATTAGAAGATGATGACAGGACGAGAGGAACAAATGCATGGAAAAA
>JACEFZ010013301.1:330000-389173 GCA_014155875.1 Cepaea nemoralis
CACGTAGACCGACGCGCCCCACACGCCTCATGTGGTATATCACAGGCACTTTTCCTCTCTCTCTCTCTCTCTCTCTCTCTTCTCTCTCTCTCTCTCGCTCTCTCCCTCTCTCTCTTTCACCCTCTCGCTCTCCCCTCTCTCGCTCTCTCTCCTCCTCTCTCACTCCCTCTCTCTCGCTCTCTCTCTCTCCCTCTCTCACTCCCTCTCGCGCTCTCTCTCCCTCCCTTGATCTCTCTCTTGCCCTCCCCCTCTCTCGCTCTCACCCTCCCTCCCTCTCTCCCTCCTTCTCTCTCCCTCCCTCTCTCTCTCTCCCTCTCTCTCTTCCTCTCCCCCTCTCTCTCTCCCTTTCTCTCTATCTCTCTCCCCTCTCTCTCTCTCTCCCTCCCTCTCCCCCCTCTCTCTTCTCCCTCTCTCTCCCTCCCTCTCCCCCTCTCTCTCTCCCTCTCTCTCCCTCTCTCTCCCCCTCTCTCCCCCCTTTCGCGCTCTCTCTCTCACTCTCTCCCTCTCTCTCTCCTCTTACATCTGGCTTCTCTGTGCATACCTTCTTCACGTGCATTGCCAGTGGTTGGATCTTACACAACCCCAACAACTCTAGGACTGGGCGAGGGGCTCCTGAAGCGCGTTGTATGACTAGCAACCATACTGACTATTTCGTAGGTTACAATATACCCCATGTGGTAGGTCACAGGCACTTTTCCTCTCTCTGTCTCTCTCTGTCTGTCTCTCTCTCTCTCGCTCTCCTCTCTCTCTCTCTCTCTCTCTCTCTCTCTCTCTCTCCTCTCTCTCTCTCTCTCTCTCTCTCCCTCTCTCTCTTCTTGCATGTCCACATACACTAGCATTTTGTCTGTTGAAGTGTGTCTATGTAAGTACGCGTGTTCATACACACCAGTCCACCCAGACCAACAACATAATGGGGTCGCGGTCAATTTTACACGCCTCCTACCCCGCCCCCTTCTTTCTATGTGCTCACTGTACCGTAACATCCAGCACCGTTATACAAATACACCCGAGATTTCCGTATTCATTCACAGGTCCGTACGTGAGGTGAGTTAACAGTTTTTTTCTCTATAAAGTTTTTCTATTAAACATTTTCTTCGACTAACATTCTTTTCAATTAACATTTTGTCAATTCTCATTTTCTCTTCATTGCTTCCATTTTTCCATGCATTTGTTCCTCTCGTCCTGTCATCACCTTCTAATGTAGTCACAGGAGTTCTCCTTGACTGTATGTTGTGTTTGTGAATGTGTTTGTTTGCTGATGAAGGCTAACCGCCGCAACGTTCTGTATGTGTCGTAACTCTGTTATGTAAAGCTGCACTACTTTGTGTCATTTTATATGGCCTAGAGAGACGACAGTGGAAGATAAACTCTATGGACCGCTGTGTGAACTGAAAAAGACAGTTCAATTCATACAAGAGACAGCATTGCAGTTATAGACATATTTCAAGCGAACGAAAGAAGAAGAAGAAGACTAAATATTATTTAATCATCAAAGCAATAGCAACTACAATAATGATTACCTCATATATTGTTGTAATAAAAACAGCATCAACTACAACAAAGATGCATTTTTGCTTTCAGAAAAGTGACTTTGCCACACTTGAGGGCTTCTATGTGGTATTCATCGTGAAGCCTGACAATGAGGATTGTGAGGGGTACCTAGAGTATACCAACATAGTGCCCTCTCATCTGGTTTCTGAGACTGTTAAAGCCATCACAGTGGAAATCAAGGGAACCTTGCCAAGTCAGTCTCATTTCTAGTCATATTGAAGTATAACAGCACTATAGTTCATAAATAGCATTGTAATCATTGTGTGCCATGTCCATAGATGTGGGCGGTCATTGCTGCCATGTTGCCTTCTTTGCATTGGGACCACAAACAGAGTCTTGGATCAAGTCTGTGTTCTTGTCCCAATTATTCCATGTAGTCAAACCTTTCTTTATCTTCCCCTGCCCCTCTCCCATTAAACCCACCAGTTGTCTCCAAGCCTTCTAGTCCACTTCTCCTCAAACATGTCCATAAATTCCATGTCCAATTTCTCCAATCAATTCATAATGTCTTTCCTGAAGGAACGTCTCACCCACCCTACTCTCCATTCCTGACACTCCTTGCACCTTCTCCAGAAGCCTCATCTCTACAACCACCAGATGCCTCTCAGCCTGTCTGGCCAGTGTCCATGCCTCATGCATATACAGCAACATTGGTAGCTCACCAGCACTGAACTAAAAATAATGAACTATAATTGCTACATGTATTTCCTCTTCTGGTGTTCATTAGTATATTTGTTGGCTGAGATATGTATATATCACTATATCAATATATATAGCAGTATATCTTTCTTGGTTTACAGTATAAGAAGAACTTTTCTAAACATTTTCTTAACTAAAACAACTTAATAAATTGTGGTGCTAGGACAGATAGACCTACAAAAATTAGATTTTTAAGAGCATCCACCTTTCCCATTGCAACATACGCCTGTGAGATCTGGACACTTATTATAAACAAGCTGAACAGCGCATAAATGCCTTTGAATATAAATGTTATAGACGAGTTCTAAGAATGTCTTAGATACAGAAAAGAACAAATGCATCCATACGACAAGAGTTCAGTATGGAAGAAGGTTGGCTGCTGAAGACGATAAAACAAAGACAATTGAAATATTTTGGTCACTTGAAACATCATGAAAGTTTGGAGAGAACAATAATAGGAGGAGGGGGGGGGGTATATGCCTGGGAAGAGAGGAAGAGGAAGACCAAAGAGAAGATGGGTGCAGGATGTGGCAGATGATCTCCAAATGGGTGTATCAGATGCAGGGACATCTTGCTCATGATTGAAGAAGTTTTCCGGAAGTTTGTTATGGGAGCAAAGTTCTTTAAAGGATCATGCTGCTGAATGCATGAATTTCTTAACATTTAACCTTAGAAGCCCCAGTTTTCTTCTTTAGTGGTTGTGAAATGATCCATAACTTACCACAGGAAAGTTGCATTTTCTCAAAACTGTTACTTCAAGCTTGCTTGCTTGTATTCTGCCGTAGGTTGCTAATACTGTTTAACCTCTGCATTGTGTGAATTAATAGCATGATCACAGCATTATGAGAGGAGATGACCCGTTGGCTTCTTTCCAACTGTTCGGTCTAGAGAAATATTTGGTTCCCATTCCATTTTACAAGGAGGAGAAGGCGAGGAAATGGTGTGAGAAGAAGGCATAGAAATAGGAGGGCAGGCGCCAGGAGAACAAGACGAAAAGTGGAGAGACTAGGTTTCAACCATGTAAGAGTGGGATACTGGAACTGTCGTTCATAGTGCCAGGCAGAGAGGTCCTGTATTGGAGAGGCTAATATATGATTTTGATGTCCTCATGCTCCAGGAGTTAAATACAGATAAATACCATTGCCTTGGGTACGTCAGTTATATAAACCCCACTGGGCAGAAGAGACATGGGCAAGGTCTGCTGGTGAAGAAAGGGGTAAAGCATGTGGCACTTGACTTGAGCCAGTGGAATCACAGTGCAAGAGAGGTCCAGGGTATACAAATGGAGATTGGTGGCTTAAGTTGGAACATCATAAATGTATATGCCACAGTGGACTGTTTTGTCAGAAAGGAACAATGGGACTGGCTTAAGGAATTAGAGGACTTACCAGGCTACTATATGTGGAGACTTCAATGCGAGAAACAGAGATTGGGACAGTAGTGGAGAAAATCGACAAGGAATTGCACTTGCGGATGCCATGGTGGACTCCGAGGTGGTCTGCATAAATGATGGTAGGCCGACTAGAATGACAATGAGGCCTGGCGATGCAGATACTGCTATTGATTTGGCACTTGTCTCCCCAGTCATCAGTCCTTGATGTAAGGTGGACTGTTTTGAATGACCATGGGAGTGATCACATGCCATGCTCAGTCCTGATCTCTAAGTCCAGGAAAGTTAAGGCTGGGAGAGCGCGCAAGACCTTTCGGTGTGAGCAGAGCGACAGCCTTTTTGGACGCCTCAGACATGGGGCATGCAACAGGACTGTTAAAACTGCTTTTTTGCAGCCCCCATGGTGGACCCCAGAAGTAGACAATGCGTGGAAAGCAAAGAGAGCTGCAGTGAAGCAGCTAAGGAAATTGCGACAGACACCCCTAAGCTCACGAGAGGAAGTGGACATAGCGGAAAATGACAAGAAAGACAAGGTGAAGGCTTTCAAGTGATGTGCTGCAGAGGCCAAGAAAGTAAAATGGGAATGTTTTATGAAGGAGATTGGAGGTGATAAAACACTGCATAAATTCTGGAAACTGTACAGACAAATGCAAAGAAAAGATCGGCCTATGACAGTGGGAACAATTTATAAAGAGGATGGGGTACGCTTGACAACAGACAAGGAGAAAGGGGAGGCATTTCTCCAGAGATTTTTAGAGCAGACCAATCATAGTGATGCGGATACCAGGGAAGCAGTTAGAGTGGAATTATCTGGCACAATAGAGAATATGCCTTACGAAGACATCATACTGTTTTGAAGATGTTAAACATATTTTGCAGAAGGCAAAAGACACGGCACCAGGGCCTGACAGTGTCAGGTATGGCCACATGAAGGCTTTGAGCGATGTAGACCTGAAGGAGATGGCCGGCTGCTTTAATCAGAGCATTAGGACAGCGTCAGTACCGCAGGATTGGCTGCATAGCTATCTCATCCCTCTCCCAAAACCATACAAGGATCATTCAAAGCTTGGCGGCTTTAGGATCATCACCCTTCAAAATACATTTGGGAAGGTTTTAGAGAAGATAGTCGCTGTTAAGCTGCAGGATGCAGGAGGCCTGGGGAGCTACAGGCCAGGAAAAGATACCTGGTCAAATGCAGCCACCTTTGCCTTTGACGTTTATGAGGGGTTCCAGAGTAGACAGGAAACGATGGTGGCAGCGCTTGATCTCGAAGATGCGTACAATAGAGTTCGCTATGATATTTTGATGACCGCACTTATGGAGAAGGGGGTCAATCCCTGGTTGGTGAACTGGATAGCAGCCGTCCTGCATTCTCGTCAAGTTGCTCTCCGTCTAGGCGCATGGACCTCAGAGCCACATATTTTAACCCCGGGACTGCCACAGGGATCTGCAATCTCACCGGTGCTCTTTAATGTGTATACGAGCAAGATTGCATACCTAGAAACAACAGGGGTTATAGTTATGTCATTGCAGATGATATTCATAAGGATCCCTGGTTATATGTAAAAAAGCCAAGAGTTATAGTGATGACAGTTGGTACAGTGATTTGGTATTTGATATGTCATCTGATTATATATCTACAGACCCCTGGTTATATATTATGTCATCAGATGATTTATCTACAGATCCCTGATTATATATTATGCCATCAGATAATATATCTACAGATTCCTGGTTATATGTTATGTCACCAGATAATATATCTATGGATCCCTGGTTATATGTTATGTCACCAAATAATATACCTACAGATCCCTGGTTATATGTTATGTCATCTGATTATATATCTACAGATCCCTGGTTATATGTTATGTCATCAGCTATGCATGATAGTGACATGACAGGTGTAGAGACAGTGACATTTTTGTCATGTAAGCTATGCAAGATCAGAGTCAGGACAGTTGAGACAGTGACACTGTCGTCATGTAAGCTATGCATGATCAGAGTCAGGACAGTTGTAGAGACTGACACTGTCGTCATGTAAGCTATGCATGATCATAATCAGGACAGTTGTAGAGACTGACACTGTCATCATGTAAGCTATGCATGATCATAATCAGGACAGTTGTAGAGACTGACACTGTCATCATGTAAGCTATGCATGATCAGAGTCAGGACTGTTGTAGAGACTGACACTGTCATCATGTAAGCTATGCATGATCATAATCAGGACAGTTGTAGAGACTGACACTGTCATCATGTAAGCTATGCATGATCATTATCAGGACAGTTGTAGAGACTGACACTGTCATCTTGTAAGCTATGCATGATCAGAGTCAGGACAGTTGTAGAGACTGACACTGTCGTCATGTAAGCTATGCATGATCATAATCAGGACAGATGTAGAGACTGACACTGTCATCATGTAAGCTATGCATGATCATAATCAGGACAGTTGTAGAGACTGACACTGTCATCATGTGCATTTCCGGTTTCAAGATGGCGACGGACGGTCGTGTTGTTTTGTGTTCGTTAACTTTTTCGCGTAGGGGATGGATTTATTCATCTCTTGCGTGTAATTGGTGTGCCAGGATGTAAAACCAGGAGTTTCTACTCAAGATCTGCGCGGGTGCTACGGAGTTCGTGCATCGAGCGAAGCCATCCTTGAGTGAATTTTCAGCAGCGTGTGTGGTTTTCTTAGTCTGTGTTTACGTTTTTTCAACATGGCGGAACAACGTGTTTTCTTCGTGCGGCCAGCAGTCAACATACCGAAGCGGCGTGGTAGCCGCGCAGGGACAAAGAAGCAAGGTAAGCGCGGTGGTTTGAGGCGGTTTAGACTCAAGTGTCACCGTCTAGGACTCAGGAATATCCGTATTCTATATTGGAACTGTGCCAGTGTAAAACAACGGGGCTCTATTTTAGAAACCCTAGTTTACAGGAACGACATTGTAGCACTCCAGGAAACGAGACTGGGCGATCAGCTACTCCAAATTGCCGGCTTCAAATGTTTCTACAATAGACGACATCTGGGAATGGCGATTCTCGTTCGCGACAGCATGGTGGCGTCAGAGCTAGACATGTCCAGTTGGGACAGTGACGATATACAAATACAGGCGTTGAGAGTTCATTCCAGTATACCATTCGTGTTGGTTAATGTTTATGCCCGCAATGCCAGTGTGGACGCCCAGAAGTGGCAGTGCTTAAGTGGCATATTAGGCCACGAGAGAAATGTTATTTTCTGTGGTGACTTCAACGCTAAAGGCAGATCATGGGGAAACACTTCCTCCAATACACAAGGGGAGGAGCTCGAGACTGCACTGGAAACCATCGACCTGGTTTGTATCAACAGTGGCGGTGTCACCAGGACAGCAAGCCGTCCGGGCGATGAGGACAGTGCTATTGATCTGGCGCTAGTTTCACCTTCACTCACTACAGTGTGTAGATGGGGTGTCCTAGGACACCATGGCAGCGACCACCACCCTTGCAGCATACTGGTGGAGAAAGGCAGAACCAGGCAGCACAAGCTAAAGGTAAAGACGTTCCAGTATGACAGTACAGGGCAAGATGTGGTGAGTAAAATAAGACGTGACAAGCGCAGAACGTTTCAGGGCAGGAAAAAAAGCTGGGAGCAGCCACCGTGGTGGAGTTTCGAGGTGGAGCAGGCTTGGGTGGATAAGCGTAGTGCTGTAAGGAGATGGCAAAATGCCAAGAAGAACAGAGCTGGTCATCCTAGTCCCTGCTTGCACTTAGAAAGAGAGATGCACACAAAAGTAAGCTATTTCAAAAAACTGGTCAAGGTGGTTAAAAGCGAAAAATGGGCAGAGGTGTGTCAAAGAGTAAGCACAGACAAGTCACTGAAATTGTTCTGGCGACTACATAAAAGCATGAGTGGTGTAGTCAAGAATAAGAGCATTTCTGACTTCCAAGGTGCTGACCTCATCTGGCAGAGGACTGACGAGGACAAGGGCAAAGCCCTCTTTGAACGCTACCTTGAGCAGAGCAACCAGACAGACATGGGAGGCCGAAATCTGGCCAAGGAGGTCACCTCAGACAGATGCAAGGCCCAGAACACTTCGGATGAAGACACAGTGACAGTGAAAGAAATCAAGGCTGTGCTTCGACGATCAAAAAACAGTGCTCCAGGTCCTGATGGCATAAGATACGACGACATAAATAGGTGTACCGACAATGAGCTAGAGAAACTAGCAGACATGTACAACAACAGTATAGGGAGTGCTAGCATCAAGGAGGAATGGTTACACAGCTACCTGATTCCCTTGCCGAAGCCTGACAAAGACCACAAAAAAATTCAGGGATATCGAATTATAACCATGCAGAATACAATAGGCAAGCTGCTGGAGAAGGTAATTGCCAGGAAAATATCAAGCCAACTAGAGAGGCAAGGTGTTTTCCCACCTACCCTGGGTGGGTACCGTCCAAAAAGAGAAACCTGGACCAATGCAGCAGTCTTTGCCCAGGATGTCTATGAAGGTTTCCACGCAGGCACTGAAACCGTTGCTGCAGCGATTGATCTTGAGGACGCATACAACAGAGTACCACTGGATTTTTTAATGTTTCAGCTTCTCGAACTAAACGTAAGTCCATTCCTCCTTAGTTGGATCGCTGCAGCCCTCTTCCAACGGAAAGTAGTTTTTAGATGTGGCAGTTGGACTTCGGAACCAACAACAATATATCCTGGCCTACCACAGGGATCACCATTATCTCCGGTACTGTTCAACGCCTACACAGTGAGAATCACCAGTGAGCAGATCACTGGACCTGGCAGGACATTGTCATATGCCGATGATGTTTTAGTGTATCGTCAGGGTAAGGATAGAGAGGAGGTTGCTGTGGAACTACAAACCGAACTCAATCGCATAAGTACTTGGTGTGATGAAGCTGGGGCAATGGTCAACCCAACAAAGGCAACAGTGACTTGGTTCTCGTTGAATAATCATATTGTCAACACTCCAACACCAACTGTAATGTTGTGTTCAGAGGCGGTGGAAAGAACGCAGGCAATGAGTTACCTGGGGATACGGTTTGATCGAAGCCTTGCTTATAATGTGCACATAGACCAGGTGATAACAAAGGCCAAGCGGGGTTTGGCAGCGATGCGGGTGATGGCGGCAGCAAACTGTGAGCAGCGCCATCTATGTCTTCTGTACGAGGGGCTGGTCATGTCTGTTTTGGAGTATGCAATGGCAATCCTGACTCTCAGCCATAAGCAGATAGAAAGGATGGAAAGGATACAGAATGAAGCTATGCGCATTATTCTTGGATGTACAAGAGATACAGCATGCAGGGCGATGCGCTACCTTCTTGATTTTCCAACCATTGAAGAGAGAATACAAGGTTGCAGGGCACGCGCCTACCTCAGAATTAACGCAAACACACAACATCCACTGCATAGTGAAATTAGGAGGGTGAAGGGCAGCAGGTTAAAAAGAGGACGGTCGTGGATGGGTCAAGCCGAAGACATTCTTCAACAGGTGTGTTCACTTGAGGACTTAGAACCTGGCGAGGAGTGGGTGCAAGTGCCAACAGACTTCTGCACATCCTTTTCAGTTTGCATCCAACTAGGATAGAAAATGCAGACAAGAAAATCCGGCTGCTGTTGAGGCTGAAGTACAAGCGTTGATTTTCGAGAATTCGCTAGACGGTGACGCGGTCATCTACACAGATGGGTCGGTCGTCCGACATGTGAGAAGCTCATGGGCCTTTACAGCTCGGGCCGGAGGGAGAATTGTGAAGGAGGACTCTGGTGCTTTCACTGAAACCACAAGTAGCCTGACCATGGAAGTCATGGCAGTAAGTAAAGCAATAACATGGCTCGAGACACAGACATTCACTAGGGCTTGTTTCCTTAGCGACTCAATGAACATGATCAAGAGGATAGAGGAGGGGTCGATCCGAAGAGATTGGTTGCTGCCTCTGGAGCGGTCTCGACTGGCAAAGATTAGTTTCATCTTCGTGCCAGGGCATGCGGGAGTACAAGGAAATGAGCGGGCTGACAAGCTCGCAGGTGAGGCTACTGTTGAGGGCGGACGCGCCATGGACCAGGCCGACATTCTGAATGCTCTACGAGAAGTAAGACTTTTGCGAGAACCAAGTGATGACTGTGAATCTACAACAATGGCCAGACTGCGAGAGCAGCAAATTAAAAGAGGGGTGGCCAAACAAGAACACTACGCAGGAAGCCAAAGAAGATTGATAAACCAACACAGAACTGGCGTCGTTAGCCGCTACACGTTGCAGGATTTGCTGAGGAGGGGATCCGAGCACTTATGGACTGAATGGTTCGATGTGCAATGAGGATGATCTGTCGACTAACTAACTAACTAACTAACTGTCATCATGTAAGCTATGCATGATCATAATCAGGACAGTTGTAGAGACTGACACTGTCATCATGTAAGCTATCCATGATCATAATCAGGACAGTTGTAGAGACTGACACTGTCATCATGTAAGCTATGCATGATCAGAGTCTGGACAGTTGATACTCAAGTTCATTTGCTCTTAAGAATGTTTAAACTGTCTACACAATATCTTAAGATTTACAGAGATACGAGTACCTTATTGACACTGCAGATGTCTGCATGCCTTTCCGACAAACTTTCTCACTCACACACATACAGTGAACATGTTTTAATAAATGTTCAGCATGAACAAGTAAATATTCTCACAGTTGCCAGATCTAGACAATGTTAGTTAGTTAGTCGACAGATCATCGTCACCATCCATATGGTATAACCATCCATAGAGATGACACTACAGTGACTACATAACTGTAAAAAAAAAAGTTAATCAATGTGTCTACAAGATAAATGTTGATAATAAATTATGCCAAAAACAAAGAAAGAAAGATGTCTTTTGAAGTGTGAAAACTTTTGTCATGTCTCCACCTTAAGTGATAGAGAAGCTTGAATGTTCCAATGACCCCAAGAGCTATGCGAATGGTAGCCCAGCTACCATGTCAGACAGGTCAACGGATAGGAACAAGATCTACTGCCTTGTAGACAGACAGGTGACAGTCAAAGGCCAGGGATAGGAACAAGACCTGCTGTCTTATAGATAGACTATGGACAGTCAAAGGCTAGGGATAGGAACAAGACCTGCTGCCTTGTAGATAGACTGTGGACAGTCAAAGGCTAGGTATAGGAACAAGACCTGCTGCCTTGTAGATAGTCTGTGGACAGTCAAAGGCTAGGGATAGAAACAAGATCTGCTGTCTTATAGATAGACTAGGGACAGTCAAAGGCCAGGGATAGGAACAAGACCTGCTGTCTTGTAGATAGTCTGTGGACAGTCAAAGGCTAGGGATAGAAACAAGATCTGCTGTCTTATAGATAGTCTGTGGACAGTCAAAGGCCAGGGATAGGAACAAGACCTGCTGTCTTATAGATAGACTAGGGACAGTCAAAGGCCAGGGATAGGAACAAGACCTGCTGTCTTGTAGATAGTCTGTGGACAGTCAAAGGCTAGGGATAGAAACAAGATCTGCTGTCTTATAGATAGACTGGGGACAGTCAAAGGCTAGGAATAGGAACAAGATCTGCTGTCTTATAGATAGACTGGGGACAGTCACAGGCTAGGGATAGAAACAAGATCTGCTGTCTTATAGATAGACTGGGGACAGTCAAAGGCCAGGGATAGGAACAAGACATGCAGCCTTGTAGATAGACTGGGGACAGTCAAAGGCCAGGGATAGAAACAAGATCTGCTGTCTTGTAGATAGACTGGGGACAGTCAAAGGCTAGGGATAGGAACAAGATCTGCAATCTTGTAGATAGACTGGGGACAGTCAAAGGCTAGGGATAGGAACAAGATCTGCTGTCTTATAGATAGACTGTGGACAGTCAAAGGCTAGGGATAGAAACAAGATCTGCTGTCTTGTAGATAGACTGGGGACAGTCAAAGGCCAGGGATAGGAACAAGATCTGCTATCTTGTAGATAGACTGGGGACAGTCAAAGGCTATGGATAGGAACAAGATCTGCTGTCTTATAGATAGACTGGGGACAGTCAAAGGCCAGGGATAGGAACAAGACCTGCTGCCTTGTAGATAGACTGTGGACAGTCAAAGGCTAGGGATAGGAACAAGATCTGCTTGCTGTCTTATAGATAGACTGGGGACAGTCAAAGGCTAGGGATAGGAACAAGATCTGCTTGCTGTCTTATAGATAGACTAGGGACAGTCAAAGGCTAGGGATAGGAACAAGATCTGCTGCTGTCTTATAGATAGACTAGGGACAGTCAAAGGCTAGGGATAGGAACAAGATCTGCTTGCAGTCTTATAGATAGACTAGGGACAGTCAAAGGCTAGGGATAGGAACAAGACCTGCTGTCTTATAGATAGACTGGGGACAGTCAAAGGCTAGGGATAGGAACAAGATCTGCTGTCTTATAGATAGACTGGGGACAGTCAAAGGCTAGGGATAGGAACAAGACCTGCTGTCTTGTAGATAGACTGGGGACAGTCAAAGGCTAGGGATAGGAACAAGATCCGCTGTCTTATAGATAGACTAGGGACAGTCAAAGGCTAGGGATAGGAACAAGATCTGCTTGCTGTCTTATAGATAGACTAGGGACAGTCAAAGGCTAGGGATAGGAACAAGATCTGCTTGCTGTCTTATAGATAGACTAGGGACAGTCAAAGGCTAGGGATAGGAACAAGACCTGCTGTCTTATAGATAGACTGGGGACAGTCAAAGGCCTAGGGATAGGAACAAGATCTGCTTGCTGTCTTATAGATAGTCTGGGACAGTCAAAGGCAAGGAGATAGGAACAAGATCTGCTGTCTTGTAGATAGACTGGAGGACAGTCAAAGGCTCAGGGTAAGAACAAGATCCTGCTGTCTTGTAGATAGACTGGGGACAGTCAAAGGCCTAGGGATAGGAACAAGACCTGCTGTCCTTGTAGATAGACTGGGGACAGTCAAAGGCTAGGGATAGGAACAAGATCTGCAATCTTGTAGATAGACTGGGGACAGTCAAAGGCCTAGGGATAGGAACAAGATCCTGCTGTCTTATAGATAGACTGTGGACAGTCAAAGGCTAGGGATAGGAAACAAGACCTGCTGTCTTGTAGATAGACTGGGGACAGTCAAAGGCCAGGGATAGAACAAGATCCTGCTATCTTGTAGATAGACTGGGGACAGTCAAAGGCTATGGATAGGAACAAGATCTGCTGTCTTATAGATAGACTGGGGACAGTCAAAGGCCAGGGATAGGAACAAGACCTGCTGCCTTGTAGATAGACTGTGGACAGTCAAAGGCTAGGGATAGGAACAAGATCTGCTTGCTGTCTTATAGATAGACTGGGGACAGTCAAAGGCTAGGGATAGGAACAAGATCTGCTTGCTGTCTTATAGATAGACTAGGGACAGTCAAAGGCTAGGGATAGGAACAAGATCTGCTTGCTGTCTTATAGATAGACTAGGGACAGTCAAAGGCTAGGGATAGGAACAAGATCTGCTTGCAGTCTTATAGATAGACTAGGGACAGTCAAAGGCTAGGGATAGGAACAAGACCTGCTGTCTTATAGATAGACTGGGGACAGTCAAAGGCTAGGGATAGGAACAAGATCTGCTGTCTTATAGATAGACTGGGGACAGTCAAAGGCTAGGGATAGGAACAAGACCTGCTGTCTTGTAGATAGACTGGGGACAGTCAAAGGCTAGGGATAGGAACAAGATCCGCTGTCTTATAGATAGACTAGGGACAGTCAAAGGCTAGGGATAGGAACAAGATCTGCTTGCTGTCTTATAGATAGACTAGGGACAGTCAAAGGCTAGGGATAGGAACAAGATCTGCTTGCTGTCTTATAGATAGACTAGGGACAGTCAAAGGCTAGGGATAGGAACAAGACCTGCTGTCTTATAGATAGACTGGGGACAGTCAAAGGCTAGGGATAGGAACAAGATCTGCTTGCTGTCTTATAGATAGTCTGTGGACAGTCAAAGGCTAGAGATAGGAACAAGATCTGCTGCCTTGTAGATAGACTGGAGACAGTCAAAGGCTAGGGATAGGAATAAGATCTGCTGTCTTATAGATAGACTGGGGACAGTCAAAGGCTAGGGATAGGAACAAGACCTGCTGCCTTGTAGATAGACTGGGGACAGTCAAAGGCTAGGGATAGGAACAAGACCTGCTGCCTTGTAGATAGACTGGGGACAGTCAAAGGCTAGGGATAGGAACAAGACCTGCTGCCTTGTAGATAGACTGGGGACAGTCAAAGGCCAGGGATAGGAAACTAAAAAAAAAATGCTTCTCGAAGTTGAAAGTAGTGAGCCACAGGCTTGACAAGACAATGCAATACAATTATCTTTATGATGAAGTACGAAAACAATTAAATTGTTATACATTTGTTCAATTATTCGCTTGTTTTATTAACAATATTTGTGATAAAAATGTTTCTTTCCATTAGCATGGACTGAAGATGAGAATCACACATGGGAAATACCAAGATAAAGATAATCATTGGCTAAATTATTCTGAGGGAAAATATGAGGTAAGACTTTTTGTTGGTTACTTGTTCTTGATTATTGGAGTAATATCAGGGCAGACCGAGAGACATGTGCTTGATGCCATCAGATGATGCCATGGATGAGTGTTATCAATAAAGTTGATCCAGAACACCAAGGACTGAGAACTTTAGAAAGACTAAACACCTACACCACATCGGCAATTGCACATGATGAAGATATAGTAGGAGCAGATTGTGATTCTTTATTGGGGAAATGTTAGAGAAAACTACACGTCAATTCATTATTATTAGTTACTATTGGGACATTGTAAGTAGGACTAGTTAGTGATTTATTATTGCTCAATACTAGGTGGATCACTCATCAAAACCATGTGGAGAAGGTGTTAGTCTATATATGTTGTATAATGCAAATCATGAACATGATAGGTAGAGATCTAGGATACAATGCCAATGACAGAGTTGGTTATGGGACATCAGTGCGTACAGTTAAACCTCACATGTGAATAGTGTTTACCTTGACACAGAACTGGTTCGAGATGTACCTGGTGTGAAAATGTGAACGAATTTGTTTAATATCCCTACATATGCAGACAGTTATTACTTTAATCCCCTACATGTGCAGACATATATTACTTTAACCCCCTACATGTACAGACCGTTATTAATTTAACCCCCTACATGTGCAGACAGGTATTACTTTAAACCCCTACATGTGCAGACAATTATTACTTTTACCCCCTACATGTGCTGACAGTTATTATTTTTACCCACTATATGTGCTGACAGTTATTACTTTTACCCCCTACATGTGCGGACAGTTATTACTTTTACCCCCTACATGTGCAGACAATTATTACTTTAACCCCCTACATGTGCAGACAATTATTACTTTAACCCCCTACATATGCAGACAGTTATTACTTTTACCCCCTACATGTGCAGATAGTTATTATTTTTACCCCCTACATGTGCAGACAGTTATTATTTTTACCCACTATATGTGCTGACAGTTATTACTTTTACCCCCTACATGTGCAGACAGTTATTACTTTTACCCCCTACATGTGCAGACATTTATTATTTTAACTCCCTAAATGTTAGTTAGTTCCTCTTGAGCCTAAGTCGGTGCTTAGGGCAGAAGTCATGGCTCTCCATGTCTGGCGGTTCGCTGCTACCTGTTGTAGATCTTGGATGTTCACTTGGCCGTTGAATGAGCCTTCTCTGATGATGGTTCTACGCAGGGTCTCTCTTGGTCTTCCCCGTTTTCTTTTCCCTACTGGTGACCAAAAGAGGGCTTGGTTGGGGAGTCTTGTCTTGTCCATTCTGAGTACATGGCCGATGTAGTTCCAACAGCGTTTTCTTATAAAATTGGATACAATATCTTGCTTAGTCTCTTGTCTTATTTGTGCATTGGTTTTGAAATCTGTCCACTGGATGTTTAGAATTCTTCTAAGACATTTGTTCTCAAAATTGTCTAATTTTTTTTTTATCTAAAGCTACTGTTGATTTCCAACTCTCACATCCACACGTTAGCACTGGAATCACACAAGAACTGAAGATTTTAAGCTTCGTATTTTGGCTGAGTGACTTTGACTTCCAGATGTTTAACAAGTTATTGAAGGCACCAGATGCCAGTGAGATTCTAGATAGTTCTGGTGTTGTGTCCCCTGTAGATGTCATTTTGCTTCCTAGGTATGTGATGCTGTTGACTTTTTCAAGAATATGGTTGCTTAATTTGGTGTCATCTGAACTGTTGGTAAGATCAGTAGTTTTTGTTTTTGTGGTGTTAATTTGGAGACCAATTTATCCTGAAACATTTTGGAGATGGTTTATTTTCTCTTGGGCATCTGGGTGTGTTGAACTCAAAAGCACTATGTCGTCGGCAAAGTCTAGGTCTTCTAGAATTTTGTCAACCCAATGGATACCCCTATTTGTGTTGTTTGTGCATTTGCGCATGACCCAATCGATAGCTATTCCAAAGAACATCGGTGACAAGACAAAACCCTGTTTCACTCCCGTTTCCACTGAGAACCAGTCAGAGTTGCCTGATTCTGTTCTTTCGCAGCAACATGTCTTCTTATAGAAAGATTTTATGATGTTGGTATATTTGGTAGGAAAACCATAGATGTTAAGTAGATTCCATAGTGAAGGACGGTGGATCCCTACATGTGCAGACAGTTATTACTTTAACCCCTTACATATGCAGACAGTTATTACTTTTACCTCCTACATGTGCAGACAGTTATTACTTTTACCCCCTACATGTGCAGACAGTTATTACCTTTACCTCCTACATGTGCAGACAGTTATTACTTTTACCTCCTACATGTGAAGACAGTTATTACTTTTACCCCCTACATGTGCAGACAGTTATTACTTTTACCCCCTACATGTGCATACGGTTATTACGTTTGCCTCCTACATGTGCAGACAGTTATTAATTTTACCCCCTACATGTGCAGATAGTTATTACTTTTACACCCTACATTTTAGGGGGCTGCATGGTCTCGAGGTATGGTTTCCACCTTGAGTTCTGGAGGTCCCAGGTTCAAGCCCCGGTGAGGGCCGGGAGTTTTTCACATGGACTTCTAGTAATAAAATTTCCCCTGGTCTCTGGGTAGTGAGATCGGACACAGTTGTGCATTGTTGCGCACGTAAAAACATCCCTTGGCAGTTGGAAATCGAAAATGAGTAGCCTAACGGCACTGCCTGGGCAAAATTTTGAGTTAAAAATCTACCCAGAGTATTTCAGGATCCTCACCGGTGCTACGGAGTTCATGCACTGAGCTGAGTTTCTCCAAACTCAGGTTTGAGTTAGGAGGAGAACGGAGCACTTATGGGTTACACCTGTGTGCCGTGATGTTGATCCATCAACTAAACTAAACTAAACTTGAAGGGAAACCAGTTGTTATAAAGTTTTTCAGATTTATTGCTACTCATAGCATGCTAAAATTCGTGACTGTCTGCCTAATTTCTCTAATCTTATTTACATTTGTTTTGTAAAAGACTGCCTCATGGTTTTTCTGTCTGTTCATGGTGGTATTTGTATTTTCCAGATAAACCACATTGATGTTTCTCAGCTTGTCTGCTTATTGCCCACGATTCATAAGCATGCAATAGTATTGGTTCTGTATAGCACTGTGATACTTTTTCTCATCACAGCTGGTTAATTTTTATTTGTGAGTCTTTGTTTAATTTTTTGGCATTCTCTAATTTACTGTCTGTACTTATGGTGCTGGCTCTGTTGTGAGAGGCTCAAAACACAGCTGCAGGCCATTTGGAAGTAGACCGCCTTGCGTTGATTTCTGTACAATGGTATGCGTGCTGTTCATTCAGAAAGCAATGGCAAACTACTGAACGTAAACATGCTCAGAAATCACACAAAAAACTCATGGTGTGAACATTCCATATCACTATTTTTGTTCTTCAGACATTGTTGATTTATACAGCCCCCTGTACATAGATTGATTAACCAGTCATTTGCAGCGATGCCCTCTACTGTTTTTGTGTTGTCAAAGTGCAAGTCAGTGTTGGACATTCATTGGACGGAGGCAGGCACAGGTGGATCTGTCCAATGGGATCTCAATATTCAGGAAGATTTGCTATTAGGAAAGACAGATGAGTGTTCTTTGCTGGAAGGTCTGGAGAGGATAATTATGGAGGGAAGAGAGCCAGGAAGGTAGAGAAATGGGGTCCTCAGCATAGATGGATTCAGGAAGTGATAGATCATTTATACATGACAATGGAGGGGGCAGGACATCTGGTTTATAATATAGCACAATTTGTACAGACTTATGGGGTAGGAGTTCTATGTAGGACAGACCTTTGCATGAAGTGCTAAACTCTTTATGGGGCACTGTCTTGTAACATTTTTGTTACACGGCAGAACCATCAATTTTTCTTTTGATAATGTAGTTTAACATTGGTGCTATCCCTAATTGCTATCTGATATAATAATGTCTAATGCTCTTTCTTATTGTTACATTTATGATTTGCTAGGGAAGGTGCACTTGTATAAAGATCTGATTTGATTTCCACATAGGATTACTTTGTTGAAGATGTGAAAGCATTGCTAAAAGTACTGTGGCTGTTCTTGCCATTGCCAGTCTTCTGGGCCCTGTATGATCAACAAGTAAGTTTCCGTGTTTATTGAATCTTGTCCTAAAGTTTATCCTCTGTCATGGCATCTCTTTGGATTATGTGTGTGGGTTATTTATTTATATCTATGCATTTCGTTGTAGATTTTGTTTTATGTCGAGAATCACGCTTATTGCGCATTATCTCCAAAAGTGCTCCAGTTTCCTCTCATAGATCACACCAGGAGAATCTCAACACAGTGCATAAACTCCTTAGCACCAGTGAGAAACCAAATGTGTGTATACTAGAATCACATAGGCTTTTTTGCCTGCTCCATTCCAAATAATTTTGCATGATCTCAAAATGCAAAACTTACATTATTTAATTTCTCCTTACTGCCAGTGCTGTTATTTCCAGTTGATACACAGTTCTGATATTCCAGGTACCAAATCTGGAGATTGTCTAGGTGAAATAAGGTAAATCTGTGATTGTCTAGATGAAATGAGGTAAATCTGTGATTGTCTAGGTGAAATGAGCTAAATCTGTGAATGGTTAGGTGAAATGAGGTAAATTTGTGACCCAGACAACTTGCGGCTTTCTCTGCATCCAGTCACACTACTTCTAGAAGATCCCTCTTACATCTTTGTCGGCTGAGTTATTCTTCATTCCTTATCTTTAGACTAGTTCATGGCTGTTAGATTTTGCAGCTAGTTCTCTACAATCCCAAGCCAATCCTCCATGATTGTCACTTAGGGAATGCATAACAAGTTCTTGTGTTACTATTCTGTGTTTCTTTTGAGGGTTCTGGCTACAGATGGGCAGTACTGCCATTAACTTTACAGTATTTGGAAATGCTGTTTTTTCACCCCGTCCGCTCGCGTTGAATCTGAGCTTAATCCATATACATGCTACTACTAGTGAGTGCACTGGACTGGTGTTTGCCTGTGGATTAGCTTTCCTTATTACCAGTGGCCTCGCCATCAGGTAAAACCACCCCGACTTCAGAGGTACTTGAAGTCAAGGGTGAGAAGTCAACATTTTAGTCAGACTGATCAGTGTAGAGGTTGTACCCACTACCCCACCTCAATACGCCAGAAGTTTAAGTGCGAGTGCTCTATCCTTTTGGCCAAGCTGACCTCCAACTATGGACAGAGAACTCTGTAAGTCACCCCAGTTAACTGTCTGGTTTTTATGACAACTTTGTCAAACCAGTTTTATGCTTTCTCTATAATCTAACATTCTATGCAAACCACATTCAGGAGCCTGATCTATAGCATGCATAGGTGATCATGACTCTCTGAACCTCTCTCTCATCCTCTCTGTCATCCTCTCTGTCATACTCTTTGTTGTCCTCTCTAACATCCTCTCTGGCATCCTCTCCATCATCCTCTTTCATCCTCTCTGTCATCCTCTCTGCCATCCTCTCCGTCATCTTCCACATACATTTATCTCTCCCTCTCTAAGCCTACCGGTCTCTGAGGCTAAGGGCTTGCGAACGCGGTTTGTGAGCCCGTATACCCGGGTTCGAAACACAGCGGTGCTGGTTTTTTTTCTAAAAAGGTATTTCATTTCGTTCAGAAAGCAATGGCAAACTACTGAACGTAACATTTGCCCAGGAATCACAAACAGTGAAAATGCTGGGGTTGACTGCTACGTCCTGTGAAGGACATGCGACTTAATTTAACTCTAAGCCTGGGAGCTGTGGTAGTGCAATGGCTAGCATGCTTGTCTGCAGACACAGGGGTCACGGGGTCAAGTTCACATCAAGATGGTTTTTGAAAAATTGTCTGGACTCCCAGGCCGACCCAAGCTCAAGTGGGCACCAGGGAATGTCTTGGGAAGTCAAAGTGACAGGTTTGATACTGACCACATCACCCACCCAGTGCCAGTACCTCTGTACATATATGGGGCTAGCACCATATACCCAGTATGCTCCTAGTCTTTACTTCTATTCATTTTACTCATTTTTGTGTGAGCCCTTGGAGATATTGATTTCCTTTCTATATCTCTGTATCATATCTTCCATCAAATGCTTGTGTATAGTCTAGATATTAACAATATCAGGATTTATTCTGCCTTGGAAATGATAGATTTCTAAGATGGCATTGATCTTTACACAGCTTAATTGCTTTTATTCTTCTTCTTTTGGTCTTTATCCCCTAATGGGGCATAGACCCTCAACCAGCTCACCCTAAAGTGTCATATTCTTGGCTATCCCATACAGCTCCAGCCAGTAAACCCCTATCATTCATTTGTCATTACTTGTCTTCTCTGTATGTTTTTAGTCTTCCTCTATTTCTTTTACCCAGTGCGTTCCAGGCAAAGGTGTTTCTAGTTATTGCTGATAAAATTATGCTCACTTAAAGGGACATAACTTTATCATTTACTTTGTTAAGGGGCATAACTATCATACTCTGTTAAGGGACATAACTTGATCATTGATTCTGTAAAGAGACATCACTTATAATTTACTTTTTTGAAGGGACATAACTATCATTGACTCACATCGAATATCATTGTGCGGCTTGGATATTTTACATATGCACAACACCTTTACTATGTATAGAACATATTGGAGGTTTTATTTTTAGTCTTGGAAATTTAAAGGTAAAAGTAGTCCCATAATCTGATACTGCTGTTGAGTAAGTGCTAGATATTCACATAATCTATGCTTTGACAAGTGAGGCTGGCTGGCCAGTTCCCTTCCTCATCAAATTTCCTTGCCAGACATTTCCCAGGAAATGCTGAAAATTCTGGCACTCATTTTTATGAGTCTGTATCAGCCCCAGAGCCGTGCTGGATGAAAACAAAAGTAGTGCTGCCACTGATGAGATTGAACCTGGACCTCCTGTCTAGGCAGGCATTAGCCACTAATTCACGAACCTAATTCATTCACAAAATGTATAGTTCTATTTTATTTTTAAAAATGGTTTTAAACGTCAAGAGGGTTGACTTCATTGCATCAAGTTTTATCCCAATATGGAATCAGCCTGCTGAAGGTGTTGCATAAAGCATGGACTCAATAGCTCCAGCGATGACCCCCTGGAGTCTGAGAGAAAATTGCACTTGTTAACTGAATGACATAGCCCAGAATTTAACCACAACTATTGGAACGTGAGGCAGGCAGTGCCACCACTTAGCCACGGAGACTCTCTTATAGTTCTATCTGGCAGGCATGTAGAGACTTCGAGAGACTGTTGGGTGACAGTTTTTCAAATGTCCCCATCAGTGTTCACTGTGTCAATATTTATACTGGTAACATTGGCTCAACTACCTACATCTGGGCTACTGGGTTGAAATGAAGTGGTGGAACTATGTGCACAGCAAGTGGAAGTGAGGAAGGGCACTGGTCAGCTTCTCATGTGACAGCAGTACCGCATTAAGCTCTTGACTTGTAACCTATCTTTAACAAATTGCATAATGACTTGTATAATACATTGCATTTCCACAAAGAAGTAAGAAGGGCAATGGACAGTCAACAATTTTTTTTTTTTTTAAAGTTGCATATCCCTTACAGGACGTTGCAGTCAACACCAGCATTTTTCAGCTGCTGTTGATGTTCTTGGCAAGATTATGCTCAGTAATTTACCATTGCTTTCTGAACGACTGGTTCACATACCCTGTAAGTAACCAACGCGACGCGATCCACTGCCAGATCTCACGCAGCTATGTTCCTCACATGGATATATGGGATTACGGAGAAAGTCATTAATCCCTTCGCCAGGGAGACAGCAGTCAAAGATTATGCTTGTAATACACACCATTCAATTTGAGACACTGAGGAAGTAGAAGTATATTCAGCTGTAAATTTACACATCATCCGATTAAAATTACTTTATTAAAATTGAATAAACTACAGCCAATAATAACTGTTTTAAAAAAAGGAGACATGTATATAAATTGTTGAATGTGCCAAGAACATGTCAGGTAATACACTAATTAACAATTCTTAGTTAAAATAAATCTGCTGACAGTTAAGAATATCATCATTTTCTAATAACACTTATAAAAACCATACTGGAAGGCAAGCGAGCAAGAAGTAGATGACGATGCAATCGGGAAGATAACATCAAGAGATGGACAGACAGCAGTCTGACAATCCATTGCACCCAACCTTCAATGTGGAGACAGAATCTGATTTATTGATAATTGTCTATGAAAACTGTGATAGTGCAGAGGCTGACATGCTTGTCTGTTGCCAAGTTGCCAGTCATGAATTTGAGTCCCTATTGATAGACTTCTAAAAACTGATCTGGGCTCCAAGGTCAGTCCAGCCTTAAATGGATATCAGAAATGTACTGGGAAAGAAAGCTGGCCAGTGTGCTGTTGACATCATCATCCATCAAGTGCTGATTGGTCTATACAAACTATGGGGTTAGCACCATATACTTAGTTTCCTCAAGGTGTGCAAACAAGTTCTTTACATGATGTTATATTTTTCTAATCGTTCACGGCCTGGAGAGGATGGTGCTGCATGGGGTGACCAGAGGATCTGGCCAACACTCAGTACTCCATGGAAAGACCAAACTGATACTAATCAGACTGCTACTGGTACCATTAGTATTTGGAGTCTTCGCTGGCTGTTGAAGATGAGGATGGAGCACATATGGGAATGTCCTGAGTGCCGTGATGTCAGTTCTTGACTTACTCATCTCATATTTTTCTAATGAAAAACCCACATGTACAGAACACTAGAAGGATAATAATACAAAAATTTAATGAATAAATTTGTGTTCTCACACCTTGCCATGCCATGATAAAGAACTGTCAGTAATCTTCTGACTGTCTTCCTCTGTCTCTCCAGAAACCTTTTCAGTTGTCATATGTTCCAGTTATCTTCTTGTGATGTGGCCAGAAAATTATAACTGCCTCTTTCTGATGCTTGTGATAAGTTGTTTTTATCTTACCTTTTTTCAAAACATGTAGATTGCTTATTTCTGGCTGTCCCAATGAATTTTCAGCATTCTTCTGTGAAATCACATCGTTCAAGCCTCAAGTGATGTATTTGCTTGTTCACTAATTGTCCATGGTTGACAGCCATATGTTAAACATGGTTATATAGAAGTCGTTTTAAAAATATAACCAGAATAAATAGTTTGTGCTTTTCCAAGCTGTTAGATTCCTTTTGCCCAAGTTATTTGACCCCTGTTGCCCAAGTTGTTAATTTGACTCTTTCTGCCCAAATGGTTAATTTGGCTCCTTCTGCCCAAGTTGTTAATTTTACCACTTCTGCCAAGTTATTAATGTGGCTCCTTCTGCCCAAGTTATTAATTTGGCTCCTTCTGCCAAAGTTGTTAATTTGCCACTTCTGCCTAAGTTGTTAATTTGACCACTTCTGCCAAGTGGTTAATTTCGCTCGTTCTGCCTAAGTTGTTAATTTCGCTCCTTCTGCCTAAGTTGTTAATTTGACAACTTCTGCCCAAGTTGTTAATTTGACCACTTCTGCCCAAGTTGTTAATTTTACCATCCAGCATCATTTCTCTGGTCTGCCTCTGCCTCTCTTCCCCTCGATTCTTTCCAGTCGTTACAATGTTCTCCAATGTCTCTCTTCTCATCATATGACCAAAGAAAGCTGTTTGTCTCTTTCTTATTGTTATTTAATAATGTTCTAGTTTCATTAACCTCTTTCAGGCAATTGTTGTTAGTTACTAACTGTGATAGAAAAATACATGATGTTATGAAATAACAGAAAAGAGTCTATGGTGCACTATATGGTATAGAATGAGTTATTACATGACTTCCTTTATCCTAATGTTATGTTATGCCTACAACTACCTGGGATAGAAAAATACATGATATGAAATAACAGAAAAGAGCTTGTGGTGCACTGTGCACTGCATGGAACAGAATGAGTTACATCCTGTAGTTATTACATGTCCTCCTTTGTCTGTGTTATGTTGTGCTAACTCCCCGGGTCAGAGAGAATTAATTGTCAATGGCAATCCAGTATGCTGTGGGGTTATAATAGCGATAGGAGCAGACAGGAGTGAAGCCAGACTCACTCAGGTTTTCCACGGTTATATTCACATTCCCGGAGTAAGACTCCACTGCCAGACCACTCAATGCTATAAGAACTGTAGGCTTACTGTTGTATGGCCTGTTAAATGTGACATAGTGACTGTAATAGCAGTAAACCGGTCCTGTTTGTATGTTCTGAGCTTTGGTTTCATTTCTGTGCATCTCAGTTATATTGTTTGATGCCAGTGCTTTCTCTTGGATTTGAGACTGCAAATATGATGTTTGGTTTTTCAGTTCAGACACAGTTTGACTCAGCTCAGTGATTATTGATGCTAGTTCTGGGGTAGTTGGTTCCGAGGCTGTGATTTGCACAATCTCTGTTGTAGAAACTGGGTGAAGAGTCACGTCCAGTGCATATATTTCACATGTGTAATTACCGGACTGATAACCAACAGGGTATGTCCAGGTAATTTCTAGGTACCCTAGTTCACCTGGGATGGGAGATGAATCTGAGTGACCATCGACTGTTATCTTGTCAAAGTCAGCGTAGGCGATTGGTGGCTCACATGATGAGAGACTAGCCACCTTCTCTAGAAGTCCTGTGGCTTTATCTTTTCTGGATACAATTATAGACATGATGCGAGATGCCTCTATCTGAGTAGATTTTGGGAAGTCTGTTGGTGGTACGTGTACTGATGCTGCAGTCTTTGTTGTTGTAGCTGCTGTTGTCACTGTGGTATCTGCAGGCCATGTTGACTGAGGCAATAAGGAAGGATCAATCTGTCTTTTAACAATCTTGTCATTCTGCTGTATAGCACATCGAAGTTGTAAGGTTTTAGTTAAAACTGGATAAATATTTCTTGGAGTGGCTTGGAAAGTAATTCTTGACCCTTGAGTTGTTGGATAACATAATCCAAATTAAAAATAGTACAGTCATTGAGGATTAGTGATGTGTTGTATTGCTTATATAGAATTCTCATTGCAAAATGCTTCTCAGATCTAATTAGCAGACACTGAGATAATCTGATAATAGTATGACTAGAAGGTCCCTTGTGTATGACCCACAGAGCTAGAGAAATAGAAGTTACTTGCATGTGATATGTAGGACATTGCAATCAACCCCAAAATATATTGGCTCTGTGTGATTTACTAGGCAATTTAATTCAGTAGATTTCCATTGTTTTCTGAACGAAACCATCAACATCAAAGCAAAATAGTCTGCTTCCAAGTCGCTAGTGCCTGATTTCACACCCTCAACTTGGTATGTTTTGGAAATTATGAAAATGTGTGTTTTGACGTCCCTGAAGCCACAGATAGCTGGTGTACAAAACAGAGGGAGATGGACATGGACAAGAAAATGTGTGTTTTGACATCATGGAACCACAGACATTTGGTTTACAAAACAGGGAGATGGACAAGGACAAGAAAATGTGTGTTTTGAAATGTGTGTTTGTGTTAAAAAGGTTAGTTGCATATCCATTACGGACGTAGCTGTCAACACCAGCATTTTTTGGCTGTTCGTGATTCCTGGGCAAGTTTATATTCAGTAGCTTGCCATTGCATTCTGAACGACTGGCACCCATACCATTTAATAAAATACCAACACAACGCAGCTGTGTTTCGAACGCAGTATGTGGGATTACGAACTGCACCCGTAACCATTTTGCCACGGAGCTAGCTTTCTTTCGTAGCATCTTCCGCAGTTTCAATGCTCATTGAACGGAAATTTACATTATAATAATTGTTCATGTTATTTTGTACCATGTTTGGTCCAAACCTACTTTTCGTTTAGCATTGAATCAGTTAATGCTGTTTAATCTCTGCATTCCCTTGGTTAGCCTGTTTCCAGTAGGACTTGCTTCATTGGTTTTTCTGTCTGTCCATGGCATTCTTTTCAACAGTGCCAATTGTTGTTGATCATCGAGCAAATATATTCAAAGCTTGTGACATTGTCAATGTCTTCAATATTGATTGTATTGCTTGACATGTAGTTGTGTCCATGTTGACTCAGTCACAGGATTATTAATGTGGAGCTGAGATGGGCCCTGATTGTAACTTCTGTTATGAGGTTGAACGAGATTGAGATAATAGAAGTGAATGGAATTTTCCGTGGAACCAAGATATTGAAAATTTAACAGTTTTCATTTTCTCCATTGCTGGTTATGATTTTTATATAAATTACTGCACAGTTTGCGGCGACTTCAAAAGCCGGGCAGCCTTAATTTCTCAGGTTTAAGACCCCCCTGCCGTACACCATAAGGTACTATATCGGCAGTAAATGACAGTTTGACAGATAGTTTTATACAAAGTTAGAAATTAACAAATTGACCATCAAATTCATTCAGACCTAGAAGATCACAACAGCTGCCCACTGAGGGAAATAATAAAGAAAATCATAAGTGTTACTTTCACAGAGGACAAATGCCCATGTGTTACATAGTTAATCAGGAATGAAGCAGATACAAGTAAAACTGAAACTACTATGCATGTCATATATGTTGACTATGGAGGGTTACCTATCTGATGTGTGATTGATTGATTGATTGATATGGACTATCATCATCACAAATGTTTCCATTAATGCTCAGATCTGTTGTGTTAGGTGAGACGAGAAGATAGTCAATCAGCTTAGCACCATTGACAGCACCATAGACAGTACCATTGACAGCACAACATGGTGTGTATTTCACAACTAGAAAGGTCGCATTATAGCAGATACTAATGTTGGGGTGTGAAGTGTTGGGCTTTCACATATTCTAGGTCACAATGTATGCTGTATGGTAGCCAGTTCCCTTTCTTACTACCTTACTGGCATCTAATATTTTAGGCTGGGTCAACCCTAGAACCAAAATGGAAAGGAGATAAAATAATGCTGGTGACTGAACCCTGACCTCTGTCTTGGCAGGCAAGCACACTATCCACTATGATCCGATTTTGCTTGCTCCCGGTATTTTGCCAAATTCCTAATGAGATCATTATTTTTGTTTTATTTCAGAAAATCGCGTGGTTTTGACGGGCTATAAATAGGCCAGTATTATGTGCCATGCTTTCTATCCACAAAACCCTACAACTGCTTTACAATTATACATGCTATAAATATTATGTGGATAGATTTTATCATTGAAACATTCTGCCAGGTCAGCTATTTCCGTCTATCATCATTATGTGCCATGCCAATAAGCTAGGATGTCATATTTCAGCATCTCACAGGATCATCAGAGTCATGCATCAGTTTTTGTGTTTTTGTTTTGATAATGCCATGTGGCCAAACCACCCAGATATTAACTTCTCTGCCTTCTCCTTGTCTTTTTTTCCCTTAATATTGCCAGTTGTTACCAAGTTCTCCAGTTTATTTTCTCATAACTTGCCCCAAAAATATCTCGACTGTCTATGTCTAATTTGTTTAATCAGTTTATTGTTTTAATTTGCTTCTTAAAGGATTTGTTCATTGGTTTTTCTGTCTATTCATGGTACTTGTTTTTGTCTGTCTATCCATGGAATTTTTACAATTTTCCTATATTTCAGCCCAGTGGGATTCTTTGTATTTTCCTCTATTTCTATCTGTCCCTATTATTCTTAGCATTTTTCTCTATTTGTATGTATCCATTGTATTGTTTGCAGTTTCCTCTATTTCTATTTGTCTATGGTTTTCTTTGCATTTTCCACTATTTCTGTCTGTCCGTGGGATTCTTTGTAGTTTCCTCTATTTCTATCTGTCCCTATTAATCTTAGCATTTTTCTCTATTTGTATCTGTCTATTGTATTGTTTGCATTTTCCTCTATTTATGCCTGTCCATGGTATACTTTGCATTTTCTTTTATTTATGTCTGTCCATTGGTATCTTCTTCTTCTTCTGCGTTCATCCGGATTTTTGTTTTCCGGATGTGACTGCGTTGTGCCTGTTTACAGCAGAGCTGCGTTCTTGCGCCGTTAGGCCGACACATCCGACTTCTGCGGGCATTTGTTGACCGGGTTAACCTTCCCGGGTCCATGGTATTCTTTGCACTTTCAACTATTTCTGTCTGTTTATGGTATTCTTTGCATTTTCCTCTTTTTATGTTTGTCCATGGTATTATTTGCATTTTCTTTTATTTCTGTCCGTACATAGTATTCATTGCAGTTTCAGTTATTTCTGTTTGTCCATGGCATTGTTTGCATTTTCCTCAATTTCTGTCTGTCCATGTATTCTTTGCACTTTCGACTATTTATATCTGTCCATGGTATTCTTTGCATTTTCCTCTATTTCTGTCTGTCCATGGTATTCTTTGCATTTTCCTCAATTTCTATCTGTCTATGGTATTCTTTGCATTTTCCTCTTATTTCTGTCTACCCTATATAATTTCCATCAACCAAGTGGTTTAACGTGTGCAACATGTACACAGGACCTTTCTATATTTGTTTGCGTTTGTCTGAGAGGACTATGCAAGCAGTACACTACCCTGGACAAAGTATGACATTTTTGGGTTGTCGATTACCCTTATTTAAAAAAAAAATGCATAAAAAGCTGAATTTATAACCTACCTAATGAATTTTGACAGAACAGTAGAAACAAAATGGCACAAGTGAGGACTCTCATTGTCATCCTGGTGTTGATTTACACTGGTAGCACAGTATAGATTTAGACTTCACCGCTGTGTCGGTCACAGCTTGTAGAGCATGGAATAGATAGCAGATTCGCTAGATGTGCCCTTTATTATATAACTAACCTGACAACATAAGTGAGACAGCTCAGACCAAGCATTTGTTTGTGGTTCTCAACAAGTCACTCGGCTTCAGCTGAGGTCTCTCAAGTAGTAGTTCAGCTTCTTCTCTGGTCTCTGTGTACTTGTTCAGTTATTCGTGGAGTGTACTTGTATTGGTGTGAGAAACTGGTGATGATGCACCATTTTGCTGATAAAGGTGAGTGGGTCTTCGAGAACCATGACTTGAAAACTTCATTGTTGTTTGCTAATGGCTTTTTGATGTCAAGTGTCCTTCCAATCTCTAATGTTATCAGTAGAGCATATGTGGTGTTGTTGTTGATTCTCAGCAATTTAAAAAAAAATAAGGGCTCGTGGTTTCCCAGGGGCCAGAGTCGCCCCATGAGGTTGCATGCCCTTGTGTCATTGTGATGGCCAGCTCTGCTGGTGGCCCTGGTCAGATCAAGTACAGATACTACAATTTGGTTTTAGCCAAAAGGCAGAGAAGTGATGTCTCAGCAATGTTTTCTCATTGTCAATTTAAATAATGATGACAGATAATACTGTATAATAATTTATTGGCTGGCATATTTTGTATCCAGTCCGCTGCATACTACAGAATTTATTTATTTCACTTGTGATATTACTACTATCAGAGGGGCAAATTAGCTTAGAAGTTAGGATGGTTCAATACAGCGTGAACTTCGATTTATTCAATTCAGTGTGTGATTTTTATAAAACGTGAACAGAAAGATCACTACCCGTATCCTCTTCAAACTGCTGCATTGGATCAGACATTTGGTGTTTGTTTGGATAAGGGGGAACAATTAGGACATAACTTTATAATTTACTTTATTAAAGGGACATAACATTATAATTTAATTTGTTAAAAGGACATAACGTTATCATTTACTTGTTAAAGATCATAACTTCATTCATTTTGTTAAAGGGACACAACTTTATCATTTTCTCACTGATGGAGATGGGGCACAGCTTTATTATCACCGACTCTCAGTTGAAAGGACAGAAGTTTGTGTAAAGACAAACTTGACCATCCAGTTAAATTGAAACAGTAAAATCTGGTAGTGTTTCGAGTGTATCCTACTTCTTCATGCTTTGACAGTCAGAATTTGTAAATTCAACACTGATGCCACATCACTTTGGACATGTCCATAATATGCCCCACCTGGACAAAACTGACGTATTTTGTTCTCATGAACAACTAATCTGAGTATCCCATTGTGTAAGGGGAAAACATATTAAAAACATTGTCTTATTATGGTTGCACTTTTTTTCAACAGGGGGGAAACCACCAAATATTTTTAAAAGAAAAAAAAAAAAAAAGAAAAGAAAAGAAAAAAAAAAAAAAAAAAATTGTGTTGTCAGCTGGATGAAACAGGAGCATCATGAACTCAAACCATGTTAAGTGTGTGCTAGACTAGAAAGGGAAGTCTGTGAGTTGTGTTTACTCTCAAACATGTGCGCATATTCTGTTAGGCTGGAGTGCTCACCAGAGAATGTGGTGGTTGGCATATTAAATGAAAAACTCGTACAATGTAGATTATTAAATTTGATAATGATGTGATGTTTCACCATCATCCAGCACAGTGTTTCAGTGACATAGGAGGCATAAATCTGCTACTGAACTGACGGATGCCATCAGTGCTGTTTTTAGATAGAATATTCTAGAATGTGTCAACAATTTTAGGACAAGCTGGGCGTCTCAATGCAGTTACCCAATTGGATAAGACGGCCAGGGTCATGGGCGATTTGTGAGCTGAGAAAACTGGCAGAATCTAACATCGCACATTTTACAGAATGACTTCAGAGAGACACATAGTCCTGTAGTTTTTCATGGATGTTTAGTATGCCCTGTGTATACTCTCTGTTGAAGAGATGGGTGGCGATTGTTGGTCTTCCTTACCTCATTACTGACCATCATGAACTCGGTCATATGATTTGGTTTGCTGATTGTTGTTGAGTTGTTCAGAACCATGAATGAACAAACAGGGATGGTCTTCATTATCAGTGATGAACCTGAGGACATTTACCTTTTGGGAAAACCTCAAGAACATATGCCTATTATCTAGAAGAACCACCCAACCTCAACAACATCAAGCCTTTTGTCACCTGAGAGAAGTATACCTGTGTTTAGATGTGACAATCAATCACCATCAAATCATTACCTTTAGTGAAAAGACAATTTACGAACTTTGTCTGATGCCCTGGAGAAGAGAAGAGTTTCTTAATATTAAGTAGAAAGAGTATCTGACCAACTGCTTCAGACCTTCAATAGAAAGTATCACCCATATACATTGGATTTGTAACCATTTTATATTGGATGTATTTCCGTAATGATGCATGATTTGTTTTGTACTTTGTTTTTTTTAACATGCAGATCACCGATCTACCCGTATTCCCATAATCCAACAATTGTCCCAATATATTATTGATTTAGATCAAAGAGTTTGAGTCAATTCATTATCAAATTTTGTTCAGTATTTATTTACCACAGTTGTTTCAACACACACTGTTTATAATTTACATAATGAGCAATATGTGGATGGATAACCACACGTGGGCAAATTCTATTCTATGTCAGGGTGAGAAAGCTCCTCTTTGTCTACAGTAAATGTCCATGCTCACTACGCCTTCTATAAGAGAATCTATTTTCATGCAGTAGTGTATTAACCTTACATTTTCTGTGTTGTTTCACACCTGGGGGTTCGTGAGCCAATTTCTTGTTTTCTTATGATGGCTGACTAATAAGGATTGGTAGCCCCTTTCCTTCCGGGGTTACTCCCCTAGATCTCTATCTATATATTTATATTTACACCCCACAACTCCCACATTTGAAATGCAGAATTTACTTGGAAACAGTGTTTTATTTATCAATAAAGAACTTTGTTTAAAAAAAATAATTGCTAGTGCTAAATTGGATCCTAATTTCATCAGTTGTATCTACATGTGATATATTTATATGAGTAATTTTTACAACGAGGGAATTGCCTTCATTGCACCAAGTTTTATCCCATATGTCTGGATCTATTTCATCAGAGTAGCCTGCTGAACATATTGCACGAGCTTAAACTCTGTTACTATCTTTAGAGATTGTGACTTTGACTACAAAGCCCAGAGTTTCCATAGATTGTGATTGTGAATGCATAGCCCAGTGTTTCTATAGATTGTGATTGTGATTTCATAGCCCAGTGTTTCCATAGATTGTGATTGTGATTACATAGCCCAGTGTTTCCATATATTGTGATTACATAACCCAGTGTTTCCATAGATTGTGATTACATAGCCCAGTGTTTCTTTAGACTGATTGCATAGCCCAGTGTTTCCATAGATTATGATTACATAGCCCAATGTTTTCATGGATTGTGATTACATAGCCCAGAGTTTACATAGATTGTGATTACATAGCCCAGTGTTTCCATAGTTTGTGATTACATAGCCCAGAGTTTACATAGATTGTGATTACATAGCCCAGTGTTTACATAGTCCAGTGTTTCCATAGATTATGATTACATAGCTCAGTTTTTCTATAGATTGTGATTGCATAGCCCAGTGTCTCCATTTATTTTGATTGTGATTGCATGACCAGTGTTTCCATAGATTTTAATTTAATTGTGGTTGAATAGCCCAGTGTTTATTAAGATTATGACCATGACTGCATAGCCCATATTATGATTACATAGATTTTGACTATTGCTGTATATACCAGTCTTAGTGATGTAGATTTTGATTGTGACTACTTATGCCAGTTTCAGTTTACATAGACTTTGATTGTGACATCTTATGCCAGTATCTGTTTACATAGATTGTAACCAGTATCGGTTTATGTAAATTGTGATTGGCTGCAAAGCCCAGTGTTTCCATAGATTTTGATTGTGACTGCATAGGCAGTTATCTGTTTACATAAATTTTGATTGTGGCTGTATAGATCAATGTTTTCATATATCATTGAATGCATAGCCCAATGTTTACATAGATATTTATTATGACTACATAGGCCAGTATCTGTTTACATTGATTTTGATACAATAAACAAATCCTGGGAAGTGTTTGAAGCTATCTGGTAGAAATGTTTAGCTATAATAGACATCTTCAGGGTAGAGTGGTAGGATTCATGTGGATATCTAGTGTTTGAACCATTTCATTGTCCCTGGTCAAGCAAATACACATCATGTATGTATCTGTCACACATGCAAGACTGCAAGATTGTATTTTCTTTGGGAAATTGACAAATAAGGATTTGAGTAACTGCTGCCATCTACATGTTATGTAGATCAGATTAGAAGCACAGATTTGAATAACTGTTTTCATCTACATATTATGTAGATCAGATATAGAAGCACATATGTTAATAACTGTTGCCATCCATATGTTATGTAGATCAGATATAGAAGTACATATTTGAATAACTTGTCATCTACAAATTATGTAGATCAAATATAGAAGCACATATGTGGATAAATTGTCATCTACATGTTATGTAGATCAGATATAGAAGCACATATGTGAATAACTTGTCATCTAAATCTTATGTAGATCAGATATATAAGCACAGATGTGAATAACTTTTCATCTACATGTTATGTAGATCAGATATAGAAGCACAGATTTGACAGCAGGTGCCTTGCACAATACAACTAGTCACGACCAGTCGAAAAGCTTCTCAATCCTCTGCCAGCTCTTCTGCCTCATTCATTTCAATGCCCAAGCTGTCTGCAATGTCCTGTGACCATCTTCATGCTGGTCGTCCCCTGTCTCGCCTTCCAGGAACTAGGCCATTCATCACCATGACATTAATTTTGCCACAGGATTTCATAATTGGTACCTGTTGTGATGATGCATACCAGAGCCACACTTGTTAGGAACAATAACCCTGCCTCTGCTTGGGATTGTGCATAGGGTGAATATTTACCTCCCCTACAGTTCGCTTTCAGATGTTTGGTGTGAGTTCAGATACATGTTCAGTGTTCTCCCTACACCTTTTTCCCTGATTCACGAGGAAACAGAAATTTTTACATTTTTTCTCCATCCCAAAAATCATGGAAAGGAAGGTAGGGCTTACATGCCACAAGAATTATATTACTTCAAGACTTTGGCATGATCCACGGGGTTGTGAATTTTAGGGTTCTGTTGACCAATCACTTGCTCGATTTTTGTGACAAACACGGACCACTGTCTTAACATGCAAGTGCACTAGCACAATGCCACTGAGGCTCTTTATTTAAAACTACATCGATGTAATACGTAGTTATAACAGAATATTTAAACAGTACAGCTATGAGGCAGACAGAACACAAACACTTTATTTGATTTGCTAGCCAAAAATATAATGAGAAATGTCAGAGATGAAATAAACAGGGAGCAATATGATGCCCTAAATGTCAGTGGTCATGACATACCAGAGATTCGATATGCTGATGTTACAGTATTGCTATCCACAACACAGAATGGTATAGACTACCTAATATCTTCAACCCAATTGAGTAGTGAAAATCACAACTTATATCTTAACATAGCAAAAACAAAGATAATGCATACAGATAAAACTACTATGGAGAAATAAATATATGTTAATGAGGAAAAATTGGAGATGATGGAAAATTTAGAATATCTTGGGTCATTGATTACCAACAATCGTGACACAATGAAAGAAATTAAAAGATGAATATCTATTACTCTTCAAAGACTAACACAACTGAATAAATATTGAGCACAACCCACTACTGGCAACGCTGATCGTATTCTGGTATGAACCTAAGGCCTATCCACATCAATATGGAAGCACTATACTCGAGTTTCGCCCTCGTTTGAGCTCGTCGGTAGTGCATATCCCTGACCGGATCCAGAAACAAGTCCCGGATCACTGGCGTGTGAAGAGGGTGTGTAACCACGCGGCACACAGCCAAATTATCATAACAGAATATCACAACGTCACCCATCGTAGGCTATGCTCAACATTGCCCAATCGCCGCGACTGACGTCCGTCAATCGATGTGGACCCGAAACGATCAGGACTTCTATCTGGCAAGGAACACCAGGCCTCCTAAATCCAATGAGCAATAATCAAATTGATTAATTTGGTTATTTCGGGATTTGAATTTTAAATATTGAGCACAACCCACTACTGGCAACGCTGATCGTATTCTGGTATGAACCTAAGGCCTATCCAAATTAAACAACTGAATAAATTGTGGAGTGGGACAGATAGAACTACAAAAATTAGATTTTTAAGAGCATGCATCTTTCCAATTGCAATATATGCCTGTGAGACCTGGACACTTACTAAACAAGCTGAGCAGCGCATAACTGCCTTTGAATATAAATGTTATAGACGAGTTCTTGGATAAAGAAAAGAACAAATGCATCCATACTTCAAGAGCTGAATATTTAAGAAGGTTGGCTATTAAAGATGATAAAACAAAGAAAATTGAAATATTTTGGTCACTTGAAACGCCACAAAAATTTGGAGAGAACAATAATGGAGGGGTATATGCCTGGGAAGATAGGAAGAGGATGGCCAAAGAGAAGATGGGTGCAGGATGTGGCGGATGATCTCCAGATGGGTGTATCGGATGCGGGACATCTTTGCTTATGACCAAGAAGTTTTCCGGAAGATTGTTATGGGAGTGAGGTTCATGCCACTGAATGAATGAATGAGCTATGATTACTCTTGACTGCCCATTATCTACCCAAATACTGGCTCTCTGGCCTTGAGTAAATAGAACAGCAGAAGTGTTGAATACCACCGTGTAAGCAGCCTACACATAGGCAATACCAAGAAAGAAATTTTGAATTGAAAATCATCAATCAGGCGCCATCTCCATAATGAAGGTTGACTGCAATAGATCTCTAACTCTCATTTTGATTGGTCATCCTGTCAGACTGCTGTTCGTCCATGTCCCCACTTGTCTACTTCTTGCTGGCTTGCTTCCAACCTCACCCTTCAGTATGGTTTTTAACGTGGCCAAAATATTTAAGTTACCACCTTTTTGTTTTCATCAACTCTCTTTTCATTTCCAGTTTTTCTAGTACCTCTGTATTCGTTTGTTTTTGTTTCTGTGAAATACGACAGTCTTCTGTATTTCCATATCTACAGGGCCTCTGTTTGATTTTCTAATTGCTTCTTCATTATCTTGGCTTCCGTGCTAAACAGTTTACGTTGAATATACATCTTCTTCTTCTTCTTCTTCTTCTTCTTCTTCTTCTTCTTCTTCTTCTTCTTCTTCTTCTTCTTCTTCTTCTTCTTCAGCATTCCGAGCTATTGAGGTTCTTTGCTGCAAATATAAGCCATCTCCATTCGTGTCTCTGGTTGACCGTCTCTTGCCAGTCGCTGATTCCAAGTGCTTGTAGGTCTGTATGTATATTATTTCTCCACCGTCTTCTTGGTCTACCTCAGGGTCTATAGTCATTTATTTCCTGAGTGTAAGCGAGTTTTTTCCCCCCCTATTATCTTCCATTCTTTCTATATGCCCCAGCCATTGTAGCCTTCATGATACCAGTGATTAGCGGGGACTTAAACAGATCATAAATGTCTTTGTTGCTTCTTCTTTTCCACTTTCCACTTAGTGTATCCCTAATGGGCCCAAAGATGCGTCTTAAGACTTTGTTCTCAAAGGTTTGTAACAAGGCTTCGTCTCCTTTAGTTGAATATACATAACATTTGAAAATTCTCATTTTTTAAACATTCGCTTAAAAGTCGACAGGTCGAGTTCCAGTAAAAGTTTTTATTATTCTGAGATCCTTCCCATCAATGTTAATATCTTCCAACATTAAGATATAATTAAAACTGATTGTTATCAGTTCATTACGTTTTACTTTATCAAATGCCTTAGTATTAGTATAATCTATGAAGCACAAATATGTCTGTGTCTTTCTGTTTCTCTATAGATCTTTCTATTAGTTTTGTAACATATATATTGCATTGTTTGTACCCTTTCCTCCCACAGATCCATACTGTTCTTCACCAATTTCCATTTTTATTTTCATTCTTGTTCTTCTCATTATAATCTTGAATAGAAGTTTAGTGACATGGTTTATGAGGTTAATTGTACAAAAATCTTCACATTCAATTGCTCCTGGTCTTTTTGGTATAGCTATAAATACCAATTTCAGATTATCACTCAGTAGATATCCACTGATGTAAATATCATTCAACATTTTGGTTAATATATCTATTCCAAATTCTCCCAGTACTGCTAATTCTTCTAGTGTGATTCCATTTGGCCCAGCTTTTTTCCCTTTCTTCATATGTTTAATCGCGTCAGCGACTTCTTCTTTTAGAATAAGTAGGTGGACCTTCTAGGTTACTTTCTTCTGTTAAATCTTCCCTTTCTCCATCATATAGTTCTCTTATATACTCATTCCACCTCTTCATTCTAGCGTCTTTCTCCAATAATATCTTTCCTGTTTTTGATTTAAAACCCTTTAAATATCAGCATTATAATTGTTACCAGAAATGAAGGTGAATATAACAAATAGAAATCTTACCTGAAATCATGTTTACCAACAGAAGAATGGCAAAATGACACAAATTCATGTCAGTAATTTTGTCAGGAAGACTGTGTGGACTTTGAACAGCATGTAATGTGTGACACACTGACAGCAGCCTGCTCGCTAGTTTTTGTAATGTAATTAAGGACCAGAATGACAGTTCGGTAATCAATGGATGTGTTAATGGCTTGAGTTCAAAGTTCTCCTGGGGACGGGAGTAGAGGGGGAATTGTGGATTTAGTACATCTAGAGAGACACTCTAGGATGTTTTGTTACCAATATGCTGGTGATTGGTTTCCCTCTGTCTTATTTTCCTGGTCTCTTGTTTTCCTGGTCTCTTGTTTTCTTTCTCTTTATGTTTATCTGCCTATTTCTCACACATTCCTAACTTATCCGTGTTCAATCTCTGGCTTCCACCTATCCCTGCCTCTTTCCCACTCTCCATGTTCATCCCTTTTGACCCTTTCACATCGACAATTAATTCTTGATCACACTGTCACCTACTCTCATCCCTCATCTCTTTCTTCTCTATCCATATTCACCTTTACTTCCTCTCTTTAAATCTCTCTCACTTCTCTCCCTCTCCTTGGACTCTCTCACATCACCAAATCACCTACTCTCTGCCTACTTTTCTCATGCCCATGTCCTCTGCCTTTCCTACATATTCCCATCACACCTAACCAACCCAGACAGAAACAAAGCCCTCTTTGTCTTCTCCCAACCTCCCTTCTCCCATTCTCACCCTCCACTCTACTGACTAGACTAGGCTTCATTCGTGTTTATCTATCTAGTTCTAAGGCGTCCATCGGTCTAGTTCTAGTGCCCATATGTCTAGTTCTATAGAGTCCATCTGTCTAGTTCTAGTGCCCATATGTCTAGTTCTATATAGTCCATCTGTCTAGTTCTAGTGCCCATATGTCTAGTTCTTCTATAGAGTCCATCTGTCTAGTTCTTCACTTTCCATCTGTCCATTTAGTTCTATACTGTCTATCTGTCTAGTTCTAGTGCCCATATGTCTAGTTCTATAGAGTCCATCTGTCAAGTTCTTCACTTTCCATCTGTCCATTTAGTTCTATACTGTCCATCTGTCTAGTTCTAGTGCCCATATATCTAGTTCTATACTGTCCATCTGTCTAGTTCTAGTGCCCATATGTCTGGTTCTATAGAGTCCATCTGTCTAGTTCTTCACTTTCCATCTGTCCATTTCGTTTCTAATTGCTTCATCTGTCTAGTTCTAGTGCCCATATGTTCTAGGTTCTATATGTTCATCTGTCCTAGTTCTAGTCGCCCATATGTCTGGTTCTATAGAGTCAATCTGTCAAGTTCTTCACTTCCATCTTTCATTTAGTTCTATTTACTGTTGCATCTGTCTAGTTCTAGTGCCCATATGCTTCGTTCTATACTGTTCATCTGTCTAGTTCTAGTGCCCATATGTCTAGGTTCTATAGAGGTCCATCTGTCAAGTTCTTCACTTTCCATCTGTCCATTTAGTTCTATACTGTCTAATCTGTCTAGTTCTAGTGCCCATTATATCTATTTCTATTACTGATTCCATCTGTCTAGTCTAGTGCCCATATGTCTAGGTTTCTATAGCGTCCCATGCTGTCTAAGTTCTTCACTTTCCATCTGTCCATTTAGTTCTATACTGTCCATCTGTCTAGTTTCTAGTGCCCATATATCTAGTTCTATACTGTTCCATCTGTCTAGTTCTAGTGCCATATGTCTGGTTCTATAGAGTCCATCTGCTCTAGTCTTTCACTTTCCATCCTGTCCCATTTAGTTCTATACTGTTCATCTGTCTAGTTCTAGTGCCCATATGTCTAGTTCTATACTGTTCATCTGTCTAGTTCTAGTGCCCATATGTCTGGTTCTATAGAGTCCATCTGTCTAGTTCTTCACTTTCCATCTGTCCATTTAGTTCTATACTGTTCATCTGTCTAGTTCTAGTGCCCATATGTCTAGTTCTATACTGTTCATCTGTCTAGTTCTAGTGCCCATATGTCTGGTTCTATAGAGTCCATCTGTCTAGTTCTTCACTTTCCATCTGTCCATTTAGTTCTATACTGTTCATCTGTCTAGTTCTAGTGCCCATATATCTAGTTCTATACTGTTCATCTGTCTAGTTCTAGTGCCCATATGTCTGGTTCTATAGAGTCCATCTGTCTAGTTCTTCACTTTCCATCTGTCCATTTAGTTCTATACTGTTCATCTGTCTAGTTCTAGTGCCCATATGTCTAGTTCTAAACAGTCCATCTGTCTAGTTCTACACTTTCCATCTGTCTGTTTAGTTCTTTACTCTTTAGTTGTTTACTGTCCATCTGTCTAGTTCTAGAGCCTATCTGTCTAGTTCTATACTTTTCATCTGTCTGTTTAGTTCTATACTGTCCATGTCTAGTTCTATTGTCCATCTGTCTAGTTTTCATGTCCATCTGTCTAGTTTTTATGTCCATCTGTCTAGTTCTAGAGCCCATCTGTCTAGTTCTACACTTTCCATCTGTCTGTTTAGTTCTATACTGTCCATGTCTAGTTCTATTGTCCATCTGTCTAGTTTTCATGTTCATCTGTCTAGTTCTAGTGTCCATCTGTCCAGTTCTAGTGCCCATATGTCTAGTCCTACACATTCCATCTGTCCGTTTAGTTCTATACTAGTTTAGTTTAGTTTTGTCGATGGATTAACATCACGACACACGGGTGTAACCCATAAGTGCTCTGTTCTCCTCTTAATTCAAACCTGATTCTGGAGAAACTCAGCTCAGTGCACAAACTCCGTAGCATCGGCGAGGATCCTGAAATACTTTGGGTAGATTTTTAACTCGAAATTTTGCCCGGGCAGCGCCGTTAGGCTACTCTTTTTCGATTTCCAACTGCCAAGGCATTTTGTACGTGCGCAACAATACACACGGCATCCACTCTTACTACCCAGAGACCAGGGGACATTTTATTACTAGAAGTCCACGTGAAATAAATCCCGGTCCTCACCAGGGCTTGAACCCGGGACCTCCAGCACTTGAGGCGGACACCATATCTCGAGACCACGCAGCCCCCAACTGTCTATGCCTAGTTCTTTTGTCCACCTGTCTAGTTCTATACTGTCCATGTCTAGTTCTGGTGTCCATGTGTCCAGTTCTATACTGTCCATGTCTAGTTCTGGTGTCCATGTGTCCATTTCTGTACTGGCCATGTCTAGTTCTAGTGTCCATATGTCTTGTTCTATACTGTCCATGTCTAGTTCTGGTGTCCATGTGTCCATTTCTATACAGTCCATGTCTGGTTCTAGTGTTCATATGTCTAGTTCTATACTGTCCATGTCTAGCTCTGGTGTCCATGTGTCCATTTCTATACAGTCCATGTCTAGTTCTAGTGTCCATATGTCTTGTTCTATACTGTGCATGTCTAGTTCTAGTGTCCATATGTCTTGTTCTATACTGCCCATGTCTAGTTCTGGTGTCCATGTGTCCATTTCTATACAGTCCATGTCTAGTTCTAGTGTCCATATGTCTTGTTCTATACTGTGCATGTCTAGTTCTAGTGTCCATATGTCTCGTTCTATACTGCCCATGTCTAGTTCTGGTGTCCATGTTTCCATTTCTATACAGTCCATGTCTAGTTCTAGTGTCCATATGTCTTGTTCTATACTGTGCATGTCTAGTTCTCGTGTCCATGTGTCCATTTCTATACAGTCCATGTCTAGTTCTAGTGTCCATATGTCTTGTTCTATACCATCCATGTCTAGTTCTCATGTCAATGTGTCCATTTCTATACAGTCCATGTCTAGTTCTAGTGTCCATATGTCTTGTTCTATACCATCCATGTCTAGTTCTCGTGTCCATGTCTAGTTCTAGTGTTCATATGTCTAGTTTATACTGTCCATGTCTAGTTTTAGTGTTCATATGTCTAGTTTTATACTATCCATGTCTAGTTCTAGTGTTCATATGTCTAGTTCTATACCATCCATGTCTAGTTCTGGTATCCATGTATCTAGTTCTAGTGTCCATATGTCTAGCTCTATACTGTCCATGTCTAGTTCTGGTGTCCATCTGTCTAGCTCCAATATTTTCCACTGGCTCAGTGGCACCAGAGCATCTGTGAAAATAAGAAAAACAAATCACATTAAGAATTGAATAACAGCATGTATAAAGGGTTTGCAATGGCAAACTACTGAATGAAAGCATCGCCTAGTAACCAAACAGCAACAAAACAAAAACATGACTGATTGATTGAAAGGATGCCCATAAAGGAAGTCAAGAATAGGAACACTGCAACCCATCAAGTGTGTCATAAGTGGAAGGCTGGTGTGAAACTGGTTGCCTCATCGTGTAGACAACTTGAGCAGTGAAATCCAACCAACCATTGATACAAGGGTAAGGGCAATACTTCATTGCACCGGATGTTATCTCCATCTCTTTCCACAGGACGGCCTGCTGAAAGCGTCGTATATAGCACAAACTCCATAGCTCTAGCGATGACCCCCAGGAGTCTCCAAGACAATTACATTTGTGAACCGAATGACATAGTCTGGAATCAAACCTATGATCTTTGGAATGCGAGGAAGGCGGTGTTATCACTTTGTTACGGAGGCCGCACCAAATAATGAACAATTCTATAAGGGGCCTGGCTTGAGGTCGTCAGTGGTCAGTGCTTCATTGGGGGATGCAAGATACAAGGGGACTGGCTTGAGGTGGCCAGTGGTCAGTGCTTCATTGAGAGATGCAAGACACAAGGGGTCTGGCTTGAGATGGTCAGTGGTCAGTGCTGGAAGATGCAAGACACAAGGGGCCTGGCTTGAGATGGTCAGTGGTCAGCGCTGGAAGATGCAAGACACAAGAGTGGGAAAATGGCAATGAAAGGTCATGTGGTCAGTATTATACAAGCTACTCTGCTGCCTTTCTCATGGAACTGGGTCAGCTCCAAGGGCACAGTGATTGAGTTTGAATCTTAGCCACACTAACGTAACCATATAAATGAATGCTTGACTTACTGGTAGTCTGGCCAAAGGGAAAGCAATCAGGACAAGAGCTGGGGACTTCACTACATAGTATATGTAGTGAGGTTAAATATCCTGTTTGAGTCATTTTGGGCATATGATGCCAGCCGCACATTGTTTGACCAATCAACACATGATGGGTGTTGTGGACATTATCATGCAGGCTGCCTCTATTTCAGATTTCCTGGTACCTATTTTAGACTGAAAACCTGGCAGCTCCGGGCAGTGAGAAAAACAATTTTCGCCTCAAATAATAATTGAACCAGCAATTGACCATACAGTTGTCACATATTGCAAATCTGGAAATCATGTCATTTATATTTATCACTTTTGTTCCTGTAAAAAACAGGGCTCTCGATGGACACTTCAGGCCGTAGAGATGAATGGAGATGTGGTAAGTGATCCCTTTAGCAATAATAGCTTCATCATATGTCATATAATGTAGTCCTATCACATCACATCTTGTTCCTCTTGGTGTCGAGGTGAAGCATAAACAGCGGGAGAGTGGCCATTTATGGGCTTCATATATTGAGATTCCCACAGACTCTATTATTCCCTCTATCCATCGTTTACATGGTCGGCCTCTTCTGGTTCCATTTGGTCTGTAAATCATTGCTTATTGTGGTATACTGTCAGTTGATAGCCTAGTTATATGGCCAAACCATTCTATTTGCTGTTTTCTAATGGAATATAGCGCTGCTATAACCCTCACTTTAGTCCTGTTTTCATAATTTCTGATTTCTCTCTTCTTGTTATGTTGAGTATTCTTTTCATGAATCATTTCCATTGTTGTAATTTTTCCTCTTTTTCTGTTTGTAGTCTTGTGTTTGTACGTAATATGCTAGGGGTTTTTGTGGGTTTCATTTTGCTCCATTCTTGTATTTTAGCACTGTTCTAACATCTAAGTGTAAAAAATGTGTCAGTTTTGTTCTCATTTATGCATTCATTGTTAAAACCTAATTTTTTAGGACTTCTTTATTTCAGATTTCAATTTTCAGGCATAATATTATGAAAACATGTAAAAAACAACATAACCAAGCACAGTGAAATGAAATATGTGGTGAGGAAAATACAGAACAAACAGCTAACAACAAAATAAGATAACACCAAACGGACAAGACCATGCAATGAGTAGCAGTTGAAACCAAGTGTTTGCATAAATAAATGAAATGATGTAATATTCTGTTGTGATAATTTGGCCATGTCCAGTGCGTGCCGCGTGGTCTAGTGGTTACACACCTGCTTCACACACCAGTGATCCGGGGTTTATTTCCGTGTCTGGTCAAGGATATGCACTACTAACGAGCTCAAACGAGAGCGAAACTCGAGTCTAGTGCTTCCACATTGACGTGGATAGGCCTTAGGTTCATACCAGAATACGATCAGCGTTGCCAGTAGTGGGTTGTGCTCAATATTTAAATCTCAAATCCCGAAACCAAATAAATAAATGAAATGAGTTTAACTACAGTTAAACTTAGTTGCATATACTTCACAGGATGATACAGTCAACCCCAGCATTTTTTGGCTGTTTGTAATCTCTTGGCAAGTTTATGTTCAGTAGTTTGCCATTGCTTTCTGAATTGTCGAGCACTCATACCTTTTTATGGAAACCAATGCTAGGCAGTTTGCTGCCAAATTGCCTGCAGCTGGTTTCGAACTCGGTATGTGGGATTATGAATTGTGTTTGTAACCAACTTGCCACAGAGCCGGCTTAACTATAGTAAAGCTGTAAAATTTTAACCACAGGAAAACAGTGTAGATCAGTTTTACAAAATTATAATTACAAACAAACAGGATGTTGCAATGAAAAACCTTCATCAGAAAACAAAGAGAAGAAAGAGACCACAGCAACACACAAAACAGGTGTGCTAGATTCCAAATCTGATCGTGAATCTACTGTCCAGGTTAGATAGCCAGAATTCTAACTGAATTTAGATACCAAAGTCATATTGTTATAATAACTCTGAAGAAAGGCCAGAAGGACACATAATCAGACTGCTACTGGTGCCATTAGTAATGGGACTCTTTGCTGGTTGTTGCAGATGAGGACGTAGCACGTATGGATTGTCCCAAGTGCTGTGATGATGGTTCTTGACTCAACTCAACTCAGCTCAACTCTCATTGTGATAATTCTGCTTCATCAATCTTTGTCTGAATGTTGTTGAATTCACCCCCAGAGCATGCTGGGTCGGATCAAGCCTGACCAGTTGCAGGTCATAAACCCCCTACTGATCCTACTGCTGATCCCTGTCTTTGAACGGCTGGTCTATCCCTGCCTCAGGAAACTTCACATCCCAAACAGGTGGGGCTTGTTATGCATGTCTAATTCTTTTTGTGAGATTGCATTTGATTATCTTATCTACTATTAGACAGTCTGCTGGTGCTGTGTCAAAGAGGTTTTGAACGCGATTCACAATCCCGCATACCACGTTTGAAACACAGCTACAGGTGGTTTGGTAGCAGACTGCCTTGTGTTGGTTTTCATACAATGGTAGGAGCGTCAGTCATTCAGAAAGTAATAGCAAACAACTGAAAGTAAATTTGCCTAGTAAATAAAAAAAAAAATTGAACAATTGACTGCGATGTCTGTCAAAAGCCACATTCTGATTCAGGGTAGACTCGATCTCCCAAAGTCTGCGTGGAAAAATTCTGGCAAATATTTTCCTAACGATACACAGTTAGATACCCATGTAGTTGTTACAGTCACTCTGATCTCCCATGTTCTTGTACAGTGTTATGGTGCTTGAATCTTTGAAATCCTGTGGGACTGTCCTCGTCAGCTTATTTCTCCATGTATGTATCTGACCTTCGTTTTGATGTTACAAAAAATACCAGACGCATACAACATAGAAGTTAGGAATCGCTTTGGGATCTTGATGTCTGTACAAGAAGAAATGACACCTGATGAACTGGCAGTACAAGCTAGAGATATCTTGATAACTGCAGCCAAAGATCTAATTCCGACCAAGAAAAAGCAACTTAAGCCATGGATTACATCAGACACGTTAGAATTAATAAAACAACGAAGGGAGCTGAAACAGAAAGGAGATGAATCCGATAACAGCAGGATGAAGTATAAATCTTTAACTCGAGAAATAAGAAAGAACACAAGAAAGGACAAAAATCAATATATACAAGATTGCTGTACCAGAATAGAGCAATATCATAAGACTGGAAGAGATTATGAAATGTTCAAAGAAATGAAGTTATTGACAAGAAATGTTCAACCTCATTTGAATGTTATCTGTGACAAGATGGGAAATACCTTAACAGAATCTAGACAAATTCTAGAAAGATGGCAGGAGTACTGCAGTGGAATGTATGATATGAGTGACAGTGAGGATATGAATGAGATACATGAGCCAATGACAGCAGAGACAGAGCCTGAACCCTCATTAGATGAAATTGCTTGGGCTATAAAGAACCTGAAGAATGGTAAATCACCTGGATGTGATGAGATACCAGCTGAACTAATTAAAGCGGGAGGAGAAGAAAGCATACACATATATCATGCATTATGTACAAAGATTTGGAAATATGGTATATGGCCAAAAGATTGGAAGAGAACTATCTTCATTCCAATACCAAAAAAGGGCAACCTGAAAATATGCACCAACTATAGAACTGTTGCCCTGATCAGTCATGCAAGTAAAATTCTACTAAAAGTCATAATGCGAAGACTTAGTAAGAAAATGGAAGAAGAGATTAACGTGGTTCAAGCTGGATTTAGACAAGGAAGAGGAACAAGAGATCACATATTCAACATGCGTTTAATAATAGAGAAGTGCAGAGAATTTAATGTAAACATATTCTCATGTTTTGTGGATTATTCAAAGGCATTTGACTGTGTACAACATCAGAAACTTTGGGAAATCATGAGGAATATGGGCTTTCCATCACATGTAGTACATCTCATAAAAATGCTATATCTAGACCAACAAGCAGCAGTTAGAATAGATGGCGAGACATCAGATTGGTTTGACATCAAGCAAGGAGTCCGTCAGGGCTGCGTGCTGTCACCCTATTTGTTTAACCTGTACGCCGAAAATATAATGAGAAATGTAAGAGATGATATAAACAGGGAGCTATATGATGCCCTAAATATCGGCGGTCATGACATACCAGAGATTCGATATGCTGATGATACAGTATTACTATCCACAACACAGAATGGCATAGAAAACCTAATAGCCTCAACCCAATTGAATAGTGAAAATCACAACTTATATCTTAACATAGCAAAAACAAAGATAATGCATACAGATAAAACTACTATGGAGAAAGAAATATACATTAATGGGGGAAAATTGGAGGTGGTGGAAAATTTTGAATATCTTGGGTCATTGATTACCAATAACGGTGACACAATGAAAGAAATTAAACGGCGACTATCCATTGCTCTTCAAAGACTAAAACAGATGAATAAATTATGGAGTGGGACAGACAGAACTACAAAAATTAGATTTTTAAGAGCATGCATCTTTCCCATTGCAACATACGCCTGTGAGACATGTCTAACAGTGCGGGAGGATAACAAAGCAACTGTAGGCAGTCAGACAAATTGATGTTGGCTATAAACGACAAAGTCAAGTTGAAGAATTCATCCGAGTTTATTTGTATCAAACTTGTAGAACATTGTATAGATGAAATCGTACCCGACTTGTCGACTGGGGCGGTAGATGGAGACTGCTTCTCTAGCCTACGTCAACGCGTGAGCAACCCTAGATACATAACTACTGGTGCTCACGTGTGCACAAACCTATTTCCCTATTTTGCACACCATCCATTAACTCCTTAACTTCTTAACAGAGATGGTGCTCTGTTACATTCCTTTCTTCCCTCAACAAGACTTTTCCCAAAAAGTCTTAATCCCTAACCTATTTATCCCCAATGTATTTCTCCCAACCCGCTTGCTCATCTTAAACTAGCCCCCTCTTAACCAGTGTGCTTTAGTTATTACTCTTTCTACTCCTATGAGTCCACTTGTCTACTTATATCTTATAGCCAACCACAATATTCGGTCACAGTTCTTCGTGAAGTTATACTTCTTCTTCGTTTATGTATATAACCGTACAAGGTTTCATTTTCTAAAACAATTTATAAGGAATCTACTTAGATATTTCATTTCATATATACATAGGTTCATCAAAATCGCTGGTATATAAACACAATTCAAAGCTTGTCATGCGTTATGCAACCTCTCATATTCTCCCGACATCAACAAAACAACATAGGATAGACAGAAAAATGGGGTTCGCACCCAGAAGATAGCAAGAAGTAGTCACAAAGCAATCACATTTATCCTCCCTTGCATTCACAAAAACTTTATAAGATAAAGTTTTAAAAACGCATCTTATAATCCATGAATATATACTTCTGTTTGTTAAAAATTAAGTCAATCCAAAGTTTCTTCCTTATATACTTAATATTAAAACTTGTAATATTTGTGTTGCCACCCACAATCATTAATATAGTACTTAATGACTATATTTCCCATGGCTCATGTTCAATCATGATTAAACCATAAAAATAATATTGACAACGTTCATTTCTTATGAACATACTTACTAATACTATACCTATGTTCCATGCTGACAAGCACAGCACTCTTTTTAAACCAATTAACGCTGCTTATCACAGCTCCTTTTTAACCCCCTTACATCCCATTATAACCATCCTTGTTCATGGACGTATCTAACTTCGTACTAAACCATATGTGCTGCTATCTACAGCCCCATTAATGTCCACCCCCAATTACTTATATTCCTATTTTGGCATTGTATTCCCATTGATGCTGACTGACGCAGCCCCTTTTTATACCACCCATAGACGTTACCCACGTTAACTTCTTCTTCCTTAATATAATATGGCCTCCAGTCCATGTATTTTCGATTAATGCTGACTTAATGCAGCTCCTATGTCAACCCCCCAGAACAATGTATTTCTCCCAACTTTTATTTGTATAGGATTCACTATAAAACCCGTCATCCAAGCATGGTATTTAATTCACGTGTTTCTAAACGACATAACCACCCTGTAACTAACCCCCATATTCCAAACATTAATGCTGATTGACGCAGCAGCCTTTTTACTAGTACAAGGCCGAAGTTTATGGTACTCATGTTTACTAAAACTTATTACTCACAAGGGGAATATGTTTCTCTTCTAGTCCACAGTCGTTTGGTTACTATTTTCTGAACGAAGGGTTCTCCATAAGGCCCCGTCATATTGTTTTCACTAATTCTATACTCAGAACAAAATAATAACAATTTTCTTTTCAACCAAGTCTTAACAATCATCAAGTTAATATGATGAACTCAAATAAGTCAAAATAACTGAAACCACAAGTTACAAGAGTTATTAAACCAAGCGTAATCCAAACAGAACTCTTTCCCCCCAAATTTTTTCATATATGGTTTTATCCCCAACATAATGTACATAGTCAAATTATCATCAATTTAAATCAATACAAACATTAACGGTCTCTTTTACGGACCGACCATTTACTCTTAAAGGAAAAAAAAACACAAGACGTCTTATCCTAAAATCAAATAATAACCATTTTACAGAACCAATTAAATCAAAATAATATACCATACTATACATAATGCAATGAACTATACTCTAAATCTACGAAAACTTAACTTAACACATTATTCTGTAATCTACAGCTACTGTATATAAGAAAACTGCTATGTCTTCTAACACAGGTCACGTATTTTAACTCCTCTTTAAATAATAGTAAAAAAATCTTCTCCTGCAATCTGCAGACTATCCTATCAACTTATTTATCATATCTCCACTTTTTCAATAATGCTAGATTTCTCTCTATAATTGCCATTTCTACATCAATGTCTTCATTAACCCGAGGAGAACTCAAAATATCTTCTTTCATATGTAACAGTGAGGGATTCTAGGTTAGGAGTAAAGAGTTAAGGAATGCTGCGCATTCCTTGACTAGGGGGAAAACCATAGTGAACGTGTGTGCACGAATGAAGAAGGGTATCTAGGAAAACACACACGTCACTTGGGGGCCAGAGAGAACAGATGTCAACACCGAGAAGGGAGTCTCCATCATATGTGCTGAGCTAGAATGATTCATCAATAAAATCCTTTTCTAACAACGCGAAGACTGACTTGTCTGGTGCTATACGTTCACGATCATAGCCTTTGTGTGTAGCACTGTCACACAAGGCTGATTTGGTGCCTTTGACCTTACGAAACATGGGAGGTCGCGGAGAGAGAATACCGCCATAGTTATGTCGGGCATGTCCGGAGAAGTAATTAATTTGAAAAACAACAGATGAAAGCCGACTGTTGGTAGCTGTTCTGGGTTTGCACTAGATTCCTGATTAAGAAGGAGATCCAATTTCAAGGTCAGCGCTAAAGAAAAGGTTTGAGTGATACTTAATTTTTTGAAAGACTGATGTTATTGCATAATCATGAAATTAGTTGGAGAACTGACCAACGCAAAATGCTATAAGTAATGCCGTTTTGCATCAAAAATCAGTAAGAAAAAAATGAGTTTTAACCCGTGGGACTGTTGAAGGTGAACTCAAGGTTATGGTACGAATTCCAGAATTATGAAATCAAGGTCTGCAATACTTTATACTTTCAACTATTTAAACTGACCATGGCGAGAGTTCCACATGAAAATAAGAGACTGGATAGCGTCAGCTTTAAGTCCAGTTGTTGTTGACTGGATTACGTTTGATATATATGAAAGTCACAGATTGCTGCTGGAAAGTAAGTTTTTTTTGCTGAAGTCGTGAGCAATTGTCGCTTCTTGCATGAAGGTGAACTTATCTGAAGGGAATCTACAGTAATCGAGCAGGTAATCAAAGTCTTGTTGCGAGCCTGATATCGAGCGTGATCAACGTCAGGAAATAATTGGAAATAATCTGAATTCGACTTCAAGTAAATTAGTAAGGAAAGAAATCCAGAGGCTCTTCGTTGTTCTGATCATTTTAACAAGCTTGATTAGAGTCCTTTTTTTATGTGGTGTAGGAAATTTGAATCAGGAGGTCATTTAAATTCTTTTATCAAAATTCAGGGTTGAAACAGGAATATTTCTTCGTCAGGATCTTCGATTGGAGGATTTAGTTAAGTTAATTAGATAATATTAGAGTAATTAACAGATTGTGTATTGTTGCTGGGTTTGAAATCAATATTGTTGAAATATTTGTATATTGCTTGATAATTATAAATTTTAGGATGGAATCCCAAGATTTTTCACAGGTACTCACTGGAGTTGGCGGGGCAATATCAAGGTTGGATGCGGTGTTAAGACAACAGAATATAAGCAATGATGTTGAAAGATTTAGTGGTCAAGCAAATCAGTTTAAGAAATGGATTATTTCCATTGAAAAACATGCATATTTGGTAAATGCTACAGACGGAGAGAAAAAGAACTTGGCATACAGAACAAGTACAAGTCCAGTTTCTGACCATATTAGAAGAAAGTTAGAAGCAGCAGGAGGTGAAACTTGGGAAGAATTCAAAGATGATCTCGCAAGAAAATATGCTGAAATTACTGATCCACAACACGCATTCTCAGTATTGCGACAGACTAGACAAAACAGCACAGAAAGTGTTCAGCTATACAGTGACAGGTTAATCAACTTAGCTGAAGAGTCATTCTTAGGACAGAATGTACGAGCAGAGGAAGTGGAACGGATGTTGGTAGGGATTTTTGTTGATGGAATTAAGTCAGATGGATTGAAATTTAAATTATTAAGAGAGAATCCTGCAAGATTGTCACAAGCGGTAGATATCGCTATACAAGAGGAAAGCTTGAGGAGGAGGTTTAGGCTAAGGGTAGGACGAGAGTTAGGTAGTAGTTCAGAAGATAGAATTGAAGAACCTATGGAAATAGGTCAGTATAGACATGGATGGAAAGGAAGACGAGGAGAAATACAGATGGTGCAAAGAAACGAGAATGTATATAATCAAGATAGAAGAGGACAAGTGAGAAATACTGTAAGAAACATGGAAGGTAACACAAATAACTCGAATGTGGTTTGTTGGGGATGTCACCAACGTGGGCACATTTTTCGCTTTTGTGGTAACAGAAGTGGCCCATCGATTACGCAAAATAGTAGAGGTGTTCAGACGAGTATACAGAATAGAATGGCAAATGGTAGACCAGCAAATTGGAATTCTGGAGAAATACAGAGAAATTTTAGAAGGTCAGGAAATCAGGGAAATTGGCATCCCGCTTATTGAATAGGATCGGCAGTAAGAGGGAAGATAGTAAGATCCAAAAAGGGCATCAATATATTAAAAACCCAAAGGATGAGTATAATAGAACATTTAGAAATAAAAAACAAGCCGAGGTAAAGCAATTGTCATTAAATATGGTAGATCCTAGCTCATGTATAGTACAGATAGGAAAATATAAAGTTAGAACATTAGTTGATTCGGGAGCACAAGTTAGCGTGATTAAAGAAGCATTTTTATATCGAATGTTAAAAAATTGTAAAATAATTAGAATTCAAGAGAATCTTCATTCGGTAACGGGACAAAAATTAGAAGTGTTAGGACAAACGATGATAAATTTGAAATTAGGAGGGATAAATGTTAGGCATATGTTCCATGTGGTTAAAGATTTAAATAGAAATATGATATTGGGACGAGATTTTTTATTGAAAAATGGGGTGAGACTTTTATTTGATTTGCATAAATTAAAATTCCAAGATGTTTACGTAGATCTAGAGGAAGATATGCATGTGTCGACATTAGTTAGAGTTAAAACAACCATGAATTTAAAACCACAGTCAGTTAATTTGATACAAGCAAGACTGAAGAGAAACCCATATTATGTAGCAGGAAACATAGTTAGAATCACAGAATTGCAAAATGAAATAATTGATGAGCCAGGTTTAGAAGTTCCGGATGGAATAATAGAATTAGATAAAAGTTTAACATTTCCAGTAATGGTTATTAATAACACAGGTAGAGAAATTAAATTATACAGAGGATGTGTAATAGCTAAGCTAGAACATGACAGCGTTAGTGACATATTGACAACAGATAGAGTAAATATGGTGGGAATAAGTTATTCAGAAACCTCTAATGAAAGAAGTAATAATAGACGCGGATACAGAAGGAAAGGGAACGCAAGAATGGATGAATTGATCCATCCATATAGAAGAAATACAGCACAAATACATTCACTAGACAAAGTAACAAGAGAAAAAGAATTGTTAGCACAATTAAAAACTTCGCCAGAAAACAAGGAAGTGTTAGAACAACTGATAAAGCAAAATCAAGATGTGTTTGCGATAAATGATTTAGAATTGGGTAAGACACAAACAGTTACGATGGAAATAGACACGGGAGATCATCCACCAATTAGTTTAAAACCATACAGAACTCCGTTAAGAAATAGAGAAGTAGTAGAAAAGGCAATAGAAGATATGTTGAAAGCAGGCATAATAACAAGATCAAAATCAGAATGGTCATCTCCGGTGGTAATAGTGGCCAAGTCTGATGGTTCGAACAGGTTCTGTTGTGACTACAGGGCGTTAAATAAAATTACTAAGAATGTAGCGTACCCACTGCCAGTAATTGATGATATTTTGGGGCTACTTAATGGTTCTACATATTTCACAACGCTGGACGCAAGGGCAGGATTTTGGTGTATTCCGATGTCAGTAGACGCGCAAAATAAAAGTGCCTTTTGTACTCATATGGGTTCGTACAAATTTTTACGTATGCCATTCGGTCTCAAAAATGCACCATCCCACTATATGTTCTTAATAAATGAAGTACTAGACGGTATGCAAAGTTTTGCCTTAGCATATATTGATGACGTATTGATTTTTACAAAAGGAGATGTAGAGAATCATTTGGAACATGTTAGACTAGTATTTGACAGATTAAGAAGGCATGACGTTAAATTAAAGCTTAGTAAGTGCCAGTTTTTAAAGACAGAAACAAAATATTTAGGCTATATAATAAATAGGGAAGGTATTAAACCAGACATGGAAAAAATAAAAGTTATTAAAGAGTTACCTCCTCCCACTAACGTTAAGGAGGTAAGGGCTTTTATAGGAACCTGTGCGTATTATCGGCGGTTTGTACCAGCCTTTTCTAAGATAGCAATACCTATTACGAATTTAACGGGAAAATACGCTAGATTTAAGTGGGATGATGAGTGTCAAAAAGCATTTGAACTTTTAAAAGATAGCTTAACGGTGGTACCATTATTAACACATCCAGACCTGAATAAACAACTAATACTATACACAGATGCTTCAGACAATGCAATAGGAGCATGTTTGGTTCAACCATATGAAGGAGAAGAATCTGGAATACCAGGGGTTAAAAATGAAAGACCAATCTATTTCTTGTCGCATAAACTCAGCAAGACTCAAAAGAAATGGCCGATTATTGAGAAAGAAGCATATGCAATACACTACGCGCTGCAAAAACTAAATTATTACTTACATAACGCCAATTTCATTATTAGAACTGACCACATGCCATTAAAGTCGATATTAGAAGCACCAATACAAAATAGGAAAATACAAACGTGGGCATTGAATTTACAAGGGTACAATGCTAAGGTTGAATATGTGTCAGGAAAACATAATACGTGCGCCGATCTTTTGTCTAGGATCCCGTACCCACAGTCATCAGGAAACACAGAAGATGAAGTTGAACCAGAGGTAGATGATCGAAACTGGCAAGTTAATATATTAGATTCTGCCATAATAAATAGGGAAGAATTTGAGAGTTTACCATCAGAGCAAGAGTCGGAAACTAGAACAGAAGACCCACATTTAGAACAGTTTGATATGAAAACAGAACAAGAATTGGATCCGAAAGTAGTACAGATAAAAAAGAAATTGAAAGAAACAGGGGAAAATAGTTTTAAAAGAAAGTTTGTAGAGTTACAAGAAGACAATCAATTATATTATATCAGTGAAAAAGGTGAAGGAGTAAGAAAATATATTCCGAAACATTTAGAACAAGAAGTCTTAAAGGCGTACCACGATAATAATGGTCATTTTGGACGAGATAAGTTAGTGAAGGCTATTAGCAGTAAATATTATTGGCCGAATTTATTCAAAAGCGTATATGAATATGTTGAAGCATGTGAAAAGTGTAGGTTAAGGAACATGAAGATAATTAAATGTCCTTTACAAGATACCGATATTCCTCAATTTCCAATGCAGAAAGTAAGTTTGGATATTTCAGGTCCTCATCCAAAAACATTATCGGGAAATGTATACTTACTACATATAGTTGATTCATATAGTCTTTGGCCAGAAGTATATCCAATTCCAGACAAGAGTGCTGATTCAGTTATAAATATGCTTTTACAAGAATTTATACCAAGGTTTGGGTGTCCACAAATAATACTTACAGACAATGGGAAAGAGTTTGTAAATAAAAAGTTTGAGAAATTGGTAAAAGATTGGAATATAAAACACATTAGGACTTCATATTACAGACCAACTTCTAATGCAAAAAATGAGAGACAACATAGAACACTATACAATATTCTAGCGAAAAATGTAGAAGAACACGATATGGATTGGGATCTTTATTTGGGGATGGCATTAGCGGCGATACGTACACACGAAAATGAAGGAACAGGTTTCTCACCATTTTACTTAGTACATGGAAGAGAACCGATATTGCCAATTGATAATTTATTAAAACTTAGGAGAAAATATTTGGGGGAAGATTTTCAAGAAACAAGGTTACAAGAAATGCATAAAGCACATGTACGTTTAAGAAATAATATAATTAAGGCTAGAGAAAGACAGAAGAAATACGCAAATAAAAATGCACACTTACAAGAGTTTAACGTAGGTGATAGGGTATATTATAAAAAACATAGAAAAAAACTCTAAGTTTGATGCTCATTGGGTCCCGGGATACTATATTTTAGAAAAAAAAAGGTCCAGTGTCGTATACTATTAAGAATCAAATTTCAGGGCATGTTGCACGTTCACATGTAGAACACTTAAGGCGGGATAATGAAGAAAGGGATGCAGAGAATAATAATAATAATAATTATTGTTCCGAAGAAATATTGTCGGGTGGACAGATTGTCAGACAATCGGGTTATCCAAGGCCTATAGAGAATGGAAAACAAGTAACAACAGCATCTAATACAGCTGAACAAGAAGAAACGATACCAAAAACAGTCATGACAGAGGAAAATAATGTGTATGACGATTATATGAGTGAAGAGTCAGTTAGGGAAAATATTGAACCTCCATTTATGAATACAAGACAAGCAGTAAAAAGAAAGTTGGATAGACAGAAAGAAAAAGAAATTAAGAGGCAAAGGAAACTTAGAGAGAATTCTTCGAGTGAGGAAGAGATGCCACTTTTTGAAAATCTGTTGAGACGGCAAGACAGAAAAATTAGATTGGATGTAGAAAGGAAGAGATTAGCGGTTGCTAGTAATGGATATACAGATGGGGAACAAGAGATGGATGAAAAGTCAGAAACTGATGAAGAAGCTGATATGAAAGAAGATAGCTCTCCTCGAGAGGATAGAGACATTGATGTAGATATTGCAATTATTGAAAAAAATTTGAGGTTATTAAAGAAATGGAGAAGTGATAGATGAAAAGAGTGATATAGGGTTCTGCAGATAGCAGATAGAAGAAGAAGTTGGACACGATAATTTTGTGTTTACAAAGGTACTTGATGGAATTTTTCTAAAGCGGGAAATTATGATTGGGTACTCAGAAATTGGTCTTGAAATTTATAATGTATGTGTACATTGATTAATGTGGGGGGATAAATATGATGAGGGGATTGAAATGCTTTGTTCAATTGTTGGGACTTCAATTGTGTTTTATGAAATGTGAAAAATATGTTAACTTAGATGGTTATTTTTTATGATGTTTTGGGTTGATTGAGTTACCCTAAGGGTGGTTAAAATGATTATTACTTTGAAGTTCAGTTAGAAGATGAATTAAAATAGTAGTTAGTGAAGTGCAGTAGCAATGGAGGGGTATGTAGTTATACATGTGGGGTATGCAATGTATATACAAGGTTTATAATAGGAGCTGGATTGAACAGCGTTTAAGGGGAGAATATGGGGGGAATGCCAGGTTGAAATTTGGCATTTAACTGCATATTGGAAGAAGAAGACTGTACTTAACAGTTAGGAAGTTTTTGTGGTTGAAGGAAAGGTAAACAGGAAATTGTTGGTCTGAATAATACAAAGGCTGGCAGTTTTGGATTAACATACTTTTTTGATAATAACAATTATTATTGACGGAAACTGAAGATAAATTTTGAAACTTTATTTTTTGATAAAGTTTTGAGAATGTATGGGAAGAGAAAGGTGATTACTTCTTACTTTCTTACTTTTTCCTTACTTTTATTGATTTCAGGTGCGCACCTACACAAATCTAATCTAGCTATTTTTTCCTGTCTATCCTAGAATACTGAGAGAGTGAGAATGTGAATAAGGGGGAAATTAAAGGATAAGGGGAATATCTTCAGTTTTGTCAATCATAATTTAGATGGACGTTTTAAAGTTAAAAGCGGTTCGCTTATGGAGACTTTTGTATTGTGGGGAATTTTATGGAGAGTTTTGTAGAAAGTTTTCTAGAGAACTTTATGACGAGTTTTGTAGAGAGTTTCGATATTATGATCTCTGGGTAGCAATTGGCTATGAGGAGATAGGAGAATTGACTTAGGAAATATATAGAATTGTTGTTATTGTAGTATAGAGAGGTAAAGTTAACTAATTAAAGGTTGGGGTTGAGATTTTTTCAAGGAAAAATTCTCTTTGAAGAAGGGGAGGTATTGTAACAGTGAGGGATTCTAGGTTAGGAGTAAAGAGTTAAGGAATGCTGCGCATTCCTTGACTAGGGGGAAAACCATAGTGAACGTGTGTGCACGAATGAAGAAGGGTATCTAGGAAAACACACACGTCACTTGGGGGCCAGAGAGAACAGATGTCAACACCGAGAAGGGAGTCTCCATCATATGTGCTGAGCTAGAATGATTCATCAATAAAATCCTTTTCTAACAACGCGAAGACTGACTTGTCTGGTGCTATACGTTCACGATCATAGCCTTTGTGTGTAGCACTGTCACACATACAACCATTTTCGTTTTCATCAGTTTCCGATTTTTCATCCATATATTGTTCTTCTGTGCTTACATTCTCGGCGGCCTCTAATTTTTTTCTTTCTATATCTAACCTAATTTGTCTATCTTGGTTTCTTAATGATCTTTCCAACAGTGGCATATCTTCATCACTTGATGAATTTTCCCTAATTCGCTTTTGTCTTTTAACTTCTCTATCTCTCTGTCTCGCTATCCTCCTTTTTACTGCTTGTCTGGTGTTTTTAAATCGTGCTGTTACCTCCTTTTCCATAGATTCAACACTATTATAATCATCATACGTATTATTTTCTTCCTTCATAAAAGTTTTAGGTATTGTTTCCGCTTGTTCATAAGTATCATCGTAAACTGGTGTTGTTATTACTTGATTTTGTACCGGACCTTTACCAAAATCTGAGGGTATCGCATATTTAACTCTTCTGACGAGTTGTCCATCTGAGTATAGCCCGTCTGAATAATAATAATAATTATTATTATCGCTTCCCTTATCTTCATCTCGTCTTAAATGCTCCACATGTGAACGTGCCACATGTCCTGTTATTTGGTTCTTGATATTATATGATACCGGTCCTAATTTTTCTAAAATGTAATATCCTGGAACCCAATGAGTATCAAATTTAGAGTTTCTTCTATGCTTCTTATAGTAAACTCTATCACCTACCTTAAATTCTTGTAGTTGTGTATTTTTATCTGCGTACTTTTTCTGTCGTTCTCTGGCTTTAATTATATTACTTCTTAACCTTAAATGTGCCTTGTGCATTTCCTGTAAAATCATTTCTTGAAAATTCTCCCCCATATATTTCCGTCTAGGTTTTAACAGATTGTCAATTGGGAGTATTGGTTCTCTTCCGTATAGCAGGTAAAATGGTGAAAATCCTGTCCCTTCGTTTTAGTGCGTTCGTATTGCCCCCAGTGCTGGTTCCAAATAGAGGTCCCAGTCCCTATCTTGTTCCTCTACATTTTTTGCTAATATATTGTACAACGTCCTATGTTGTCTCTCGTTTTTCGCATTCGAGGAAGGTCTATAATAATAAGTTTTTATGTGGGCAATATTTAAATCTTGTAGTAATTTCTCAAACTTTTTGTTTACGAATTCCCTTCCATTATCTGTGAGTACTGTCTATGGGCAACTAAACCTTGGTATATATTATTGTAGGAAGATATTAATAACAGAATCAGCGCTCTTATCTGGAATTGGATACACTTCTGGCCAGAGACTATAGCAATCCACAATATGAAGTAGATATACATTCCCCGATAACGTTTTTGGATGAGGACCTGAAATATCTAAACTCACCTTCTGCATTGGGAACTGAGGAATATCCGTATCTTGTAAGGGACATTTAATTGTTTTCATATTTCTTAACCTACATTTCTCACATTCATCAACGTACTTATAGATACTCTTAAACATATTTGGCCAATAATACTTTTTCTTGAGAGCTTTGCACAATTTATCACGGCCAAGATGTCCATTTTCATCATGATATGCTCTTAAAACCTTATTTTCTAACTGTTTCGGAATGTATTTCCTTAATTCTGCCTCTTCAGTTTTTTCATTCATATACTATAACTGTCCATCTTGCTGCAATTAAATAAAATTCTTTTTGAAAGTGTTTTTGGCTGTTTCTTTCAACTTTTGTTTAATTTCTATTACTTTCGGATGTACTTCTTGTTCTTCCTTCATATTGAAATGTGGTAATTGTGGACCCTCCGCTATTTTTTT